>OW240918.1:73814358-74149221 GCA_933207985.1 Pelobates cultripes | reverse complement strand
GCCATATACACCTCCACTGATAGGAGACGCGGAAGGTATTAAACTGATCAGAACAATACTAAACACACCACAAATAAGGTTTCTCTCCTGTATGGCTCCTCAAATGATGCTTAAGATTAGAAGCGGCTGAAAAGCATTTCTCACACTCCGAACAAAAATATATTTTTTTAACATTCTCTCCACTTTGAACGAAATGACGTTTGGGAAGAGATTAACATAATTAAACACAGGCAGTAAAAATACAGTTTTTAGCCATACCCTGTAACTTTAAAACTACACATCCCATCTTCATAATTACATATTTGGAATCAGCACACTTAAAACATAAACATAACCAAAAATCAGCCAAATCCATCCAGGGGTTAAAAAGTTAGCTGGAGGTCCCTTTATGACCGACGGCAAGCACATTTTCCCTGCCCAAAACAGTTCCATAGATTTGGGCTGTGAGGTCGGTCTATTTCAGGCTGAAACGACTAAGTCCCATCGCCGAATGGGACTTAGTCTCTGCAGCTGAAATAAGGCTGAAAAAAACGGCTGAAAAAAAGACTAAGTCCCATCGCCGAATGGGACTTAGTCTCTGCAGCTGAAATAAGGCTGAAAAAAACGGCTGAAAAAAAGACTAAGTCCCATCGCCGAATGGGACTTAGTCTCTGCAGCTGAAATAAGGCTGAAAAAAAGACTAAGTCCCATCGCCGAATGGGACTTAGTCCCTGCAGCTGAAATAAGGCTGAAAAAAACGGCTGAAAAAAAGACTAAGTCCCATCGCCGAATGGGACTTAGTCTCTGCAGCTGAAATAATTTCCCACTTACTGAACCAAGTGGGAAATAGCAAGGCAGGCACAAAGGGTTTGCACCAGGTCTGGGGACACAGGGGACACCGTCTTAAAGGGGCCGTGTCCCCAACAAGTCTGGGGACACGGCCTTAAAGGGGCAGTGTCCCAATCTGCCTGATGTCCCAAAAAAAGGTGTTTAAAGGGCCAGCACCAGTCACATAAAGAGTCCATAAGCCCCAATATGCCCACCGACAGTCTTAAAGGGCCATACACACCAAATAAAAGTGCATACATTTTCACAATCTCCCAAGGGCCATAGTCATGCGGGAGGAGGCTGGAAAAAAGGCTTCTCCACAACCCAGGGAAACAGGGCAATTTGCCATTTAAAGGGCCCGTTACAAATAGCAGTTTGTAAACAGGTGTCAATCCATATCTGCCAAGTGACCCTATGTAGGGGGAGCCGTCTCTATTCTGCTCTGTGTCCGTGTGCATCAGGGGCTCTGAGGACAGGTGTCAATCCATATGTCAAGGTGTCAATATGTCATATGTCAGGTGTCAATCCATATTGATTGTGATTTAGGAATGTTAGGTGATTTCTGCCCTTTATGGATTAAAACCAGACCCTGTATCAACTGTGTAATTTTCCATGGGAGTTTTGCCATGGATCCCCCTCCGGCATGCCACAGTCCAGGTGTTAGTCCCCTTGAAACAACTTTTCCATCCCCATTGTGGCCAGAAAGAGTCCCTGTGTGTTTTAAAATTCGCCTCCCCATTGAAGTCAATGGCGTTTCGGGCGGTTCGCCGGTTCGCGAACATTTGCGGAAGTTCACGTTCGCCGTTCGCGAACCGAAAATTTCGGGTTCGCGACATCACTATATAAGATATAATCTAATATGAATAAATTTTAAAAATTATGAAACTTTTACATTTTTTTAGTTCTGCATGGAATGTTAACCATGAACATCATAATACTGTTAGCTTTTATTGCAATAAAATACACATATTTGTTTTCAGTCATGTCTCACAAATATAACATTACTCATCATCTACAGGTTTTATGGGGTAATGAAAAGTTACAGGGTCAAATACAGGCTTGCCCCATTTTCAGTTTTTGTACAGTGAAATGTGCCAGATTGATTTGCTGTGCCAATGTTGCCTTTGAGATCATATGGCAGCCCAGGAATGAAAATTAACTCCATCATAGACATGTGCAATTTGTTTCGTTCCGAATTAAAATTCGGCCGAATTTCGGGTAATTCGGACATTCGGGTGCTTCCGAACGTCCGAATAGCTGAATTGCCGAAGTGCCAAATTGCAGAAGTCCCGAAGTGCCGAAATTACTGAATTTCCGAAGTGTAGTAGTACCGAAGTGCCGAAGTGCCGAATTGCTGAATTGCTGAAGTGCCGAAGTTCCGAAGTTCTGAGGTGTCAAAGAGCCGAAGTTCCGAAGTGCCGAAGGATCCTGAGGAAAGCTACGGATGAGGGCTGAAACGTCGATCAGTTTTAATATGGACATGAAATAAAGGAATTTTACAATGAAAAAAACGTGAGTGCAAGCCTCTTACTGTTGATATATATATATATATATATATATATATACACACTTTTTTTTTTGCTTTACTAACATTTTTTTGGACAGCCCAGGCTGTCATAGACAGCTTAGCCTGCAGAGTGATTAGAGTGAGGCCTGTGTGGGCCTAATTTGCCTGTGGGAGGGGTGGCGGGAGATCTGCCTGGCTGTCAGGCAGTCCCCCAGAAGTGGATTGCGGTGGAGGTAAGTACATGGAGGTCGCAGGGGCTGAAAGCTGTTACGCCGTTAAGGGGTCAACTAACTCATCTATTAAAAGAAAAGAAAGAAAAAAATATATATATATATATTACACAACATCTTTTACATCTGCTGCATGAACATTCATTTTAATGTTTTCTTTCACCTTCAATTTTAATCATTTTAGGATATTAAGACATCCACACTCTGCAATGGCGTATGTGGATCCATATTATTAAAGTAGATGAATATGCTAGTCATATTTCCAAAACATGTCTAATCAACTATAAATGATAATATGCATCATTTTGCAATCTTTTATTTGTGTGTACTTTATTTTCTCATTTCAATGTTGCATTCATACTAAAGTATGATTTAGGATAACAAATAAAACCTTTATATACTAATACTATATGATGTATATTACTCATGACAAACAGAGAAATTAGAGTTGAATATACAAAAATTCCAACAGCAGTTTCTGTCTTATAGCACACAAAAGGCCTCAGTCATGAAGGGGCTGATTAAGGTTTTTTTATATTTGCCAATCCTTAATGTTCTTATGCTTACAGAGAAGGTGACAATATAACACACACTGTGAGGCAAAGTGCAATACATACTTATTTGTGGAGAATATAAGGACTGGCATTGGCAAGACTTGCATTATAATAATTATTAAAAGATGTCTATGTCCCCAGAGCTGGGTTACTCTTTAGGTGGCCAAGGCAGCCATCTAGGTCTTGGGCTCAGACAGGGGACTAGAGCTCCATCTCTGGTTGTGATGGGCCTTCTAGTACATCACATCAAGAACAGACCACTTTAAGAGCTCCTCAACAGTCCCCTGGTGATTCTCAGTGACTTCGAGCAACACAACTGTAAGGGAACTCTTAAAGTGATCTGCATCTGCTATTGATGCAGACCATATTGCTCCCTACCAGAACACAAAGTAAGGTTATCCACTGCACCACCAGGAAAGGTAAGACATTGGGTTACATTTACACACACTCAGGCACTACTCAGGCAACACTCTCAGAAACAGAGAATTGGGATCTAAAATGGACCCCAATCTACAACTCTACCAAGTGACCTAGGCAACCTTATTCTTGTTCTGCTAGTTCCTTAAGGAGGAGACTGGGACTCTGTATGGTTGTATCAGAAAAAAGTCTTCATTTATCACTAATATATTGTAGGTGCCAGAGATATTGGTTTGTTTTTATAATATATTTTTTTGCTAATATATATCTTGTCTCACTTTTTGCACTTTGTATATTTGTAACATTGTCACTTTCTGACTAAGCAAATAGAACATTAAGGATTTTGCAAAAATCTAAATGAAAAAAAATGTAATCTAAAGATTATTTAAATATTAATTTTTAGTTATAGTAAATATTTCCACTGGTGGAAGAGTGCAGTATGATAACTAACTTTAGACCAGTGGTAGTCAACCTTTTTCTACCTACCGCCTACTAATGCATCTTTTTGGTTGAAAACATTTCCTAACCACCCACCAGTTTTCGCGCAAGCGCAGAATATTTTTTAGAAAGGAGGGTGTTTAAAAAAAATAAATAAATGTACGTACATTTATCTTTTTATTTCTACTTAATGCATGTTTATAATGTTTTTAACTTTATAAAGTTTAATGAGAAAACAATAAAGTAAATTGAAATTACCTTTACTAGTGATTAATGAGATCCTTGAGGTTGATATTTGATATCTGGTTCGATTTTCATAAGAAACAAACGAAGGTCTCCTCTTTCGGTGATATTCAGATGACTTCTCTGTTTGTGCATAATATGATTTCTCATCTGTGTGTCAGCTCCCCTCCTCTCCCTCCTCAATTCCTCTCCCCACTTTTTTTTTCCCTTTTTTAAATTTTTTTTAACCTTCCTTATAGCAATGCCCAGTAGGAAGACTGAGCTAGGTATCCCACTTACTATTACTTACTATAGCCCACTATAACAGACAGACACACATACATACATACAGACACACACACACAAATGACACACATACACACACACACACACACGACACACATACAGACAGACAGACAGTCACACACATGCATACAGACACACAGACAGGCACACACACAAGACACATACATACAGACAGGCACACATACATACAGACACAACCAGACATGCACACAGACACATACATACAAAGACACACACATAAGACATACATACAAAGACACATACACACATACAGACAGACAGAAGACACACATACATACGACACACATACATACAAAGACACATACACACACAACACATACATACAAAGACAAGACACATATACATACACACAGACAGACAGACACACACACACACACACACACAAGACACACACAAAGACACACACATACATATAAGGACACATACATAAGACACACATACATACACACACATACAGACACATACATACAGACAGATACACACAAGACATACATACAAAGACACATACTTAAACAAACACACACATTATATTTAAGTCACCCTCCTGTTTCCTACCTTTAAGGTGCAGGAGGTTGACTTTCCCTGGGGTCCAGTGGTGGCTCAGGTGGATGGGAGTCAAAGTTCCCACTCTGACTCTTTCCTCCTCCTTCCTCCCGCGCGGTCTGTGTGTTAGCTGGGAGGAGTGACGTGCAGTCACTTCCTCCCAGCATGTGATGTAATCACAGGGGGCCCAGTCGCGTTTTTAAAGCGCCCAGCGCTGACCGGGCCCCCTTACCATCCACATCCATCGGGTGGCCCTGACAGCATGGACCCCTCCATATGCGGCCCCGGCAGTTTGCTGCACGGGCCGGTGCCGCAAGTGGTGATGGCGGTACCAGGTCGCAGGGGTACCGCCGGCTCGCACCCGCCCGCCCAATCTTTCAAAATTAGAAAATCCCTATCGGCCACCTGGAATCCTGAAATGCCCATTAGTGGGCGGTAGGGACCAGGTTGACGACCCATGCTTTAGATTATTTAGGTGTAGTTAGTGTTTTTACTTTAGATACAAGTTAGTTGTGTTGACTGCTAGCTGTACATTCTTTCCTGTTTTTTTTTGTTTGTTTTTTTAGAATATACTGTAATGATAAATCTTGCAATAATCTAAAAATTAGTTCAAAACAGCAATTTTTAATAAGACCTTGATTAAATAAGAGCCGATAATATTTTTGCAATTTATGTGCTCCTGATATGCCATTTAACGGTTTGGATTGATTACATTACTGTCGTTTAAAGGCAATAAATGTTAGTTAGAATTTCAATACCGATACCTATATTTTATAGTGGGAATATTGCATTTGGTGGTTCAATTCCATTTATTGAACATTTTGCCCAATAAATGGACTTATCGAAATTGACATCTTAAAGTAGTTGATAAATGCTTTTTTGATTATTTGGCCACTGCAACACTCCCAGCTAGTAGGCAAATAGTTTAAAAAGCCTAATATAAAAGAGGTTTTAGATTTACCACTCACCATGCCACAAGTGGAGGCATGTCTACTTATCAGTAAGCTGCTCACTGTTTAGTAGAGCTACATCCACCCTTGGGATAGGAAAGGTGTTAAACATAAAAACAAGCAAATAATAGTCACAGAGTCAAAATTAACTCTGAACTGTTGCTTGTAATGGTTGCCGGGGTAACCTAATTAAAGTACAATTAAAGAGCTAAATGGAGAAAAAAACACAAAAAAACAATGCAGCATCTGCTCAATGCTCATTTTGGCACATTTCAGCCATTGAAAAAGGGGCATTTGGTGCCATAACACGCGTTGAGAAGATGCTGTATTGGTTTTTAGTCAGATAGATGACTTGAAGGATGCCGACTTCAATTGTTCATACTAGTGAACTACCATCCATATAGTATTTCAGAACTAAGTAAGGGCACTGCCTCGAAGCAGTGAATGAGTGGGGTGGCAATAGGAGTTAAAATCATATGATTTCAATTGTATATAGGATCTCTCTTATTTAGCCAAGTTTTTCGATAGCTGTCTAACTCCAGTATATTAGGAATGATGGAAATCTAAATTAACTTGTATATAGAATTTGCCCTATTTTTGCCTTTGGTAGCTTTCTACATTGTGGGATATCTCTATTTTATTAATATAAACTTTGTTGTGTAAAATAATACAGACTGGCTGCCTGCTGATAAAATGCTAATAGGACTGTCTATTTGACAGTTTTCAAAAGTGGCAATCTAAACAGACCATTATCATTGCCTTTTTGAGCCGATGATATTCCAGCTCTAATACTATGATAACTTGCTGTCACAAGTACTAGTTTTACTGTATTAAATCTATATTCAACTGTATTTAATTTACCCTAAGCTATTATAATAGTGACAAAGCTGCTACCTATTGCCACAACTATTAGCTCTTATGGCTTTAAATATGTACTTTTTGTATCAAGTCTAGTCGGAGCGAAGTTACTTTAAAGTATAATTTTCTGATACTAAAATAGTGACACCTGTCACAGCTTATTGCCTGATATATGTACTACTTTATGGCTCTTTAGCAAGTTTATTCTAGGCATCAATTGTTCCATTCTATTGAAGCCCCCTGCCACCCCCTGATAGTCTGTCTTGGGAACTACTGTTAACATTCTTTGAACAACAAATGCTTTGTATGATCTGGTGTTCATACCGTTTGAAGTCACCTTCCTCGTCAGCTGTCTTTTTAGTACACTTACACTTTTTTGCATGTTTATTTATTTATGTTTACAAGATTTAATAAAGTGTTTGTCATTATTATTTTTACATTTTGTTTATTATTTTTTTCGGATTTCAAGGTTACTTTGATTTTGAATAATTACCTTCGGTGGGTAATCTTCCTGTGGACATCTTCCTCTTGTGGGTTCTTCTCCAGTTAGCTCTTTAGAGGTGTTAAACAACCCCTTACACTAATATGAGGGTCATATTGAAGCCACAGGCTTTTTAAAATATCTTAATGAATGACTAACAGGATTAGACATTAAGAAAGCACATTTATTGGCAGTTGTATATGAAGCAGCCTACCAATTTATTGGGGTTGGCTTCATTAATTTCACCTGACATTAAATCCAGACAAAATTAGATTTAAAAAAAAAATGTACCAAAACAGTGAATAATTATTGGCCATTTTATTTTGCCAATATAATTAAATCAATGCCTAAGTGGGTATTATAAAGTTTGATTTCATTCTCACATCATTGTTTTTTTTATTTTGTCATACACAAGTTAAGTTAAATGACACTGAATATAATATATTATTTAACTCCAGCTGGTTGAAAACACAACAAGCATTAGTTATAATTTTTATATTGTTGAATAATACACAATGATTATAAAAGTGTGTGATCACCAGGGCAATGCTCACTAATGACACTGACATACTAATTACCAGTGCACTGACTTCAGGATGGAGTAACATCAGTCTGTTTGCTCCTATATCACTAAGCAAGTGCCAGCCATTGGAATAGAGGTCTATGATGATAATTCATTGTCAAGTATGAGCTAACATTTTTAACCAACTTTTTATTAGCTGCTATTTCTACTAGCACAATATATAGATGAAAATGTCTAGTCTTTTAAAAGAAACGTGTTTGAGACATTGCAGATACACTTTAAGTCCTAAAATAGATAGACTATTATAATTCTTTGAAAAGTTAAAATAAAAAACAAAAGTTCATAATGCAGTCTCCATACTGACTATAATCTGGATCAGGTGTAGGTAACCTCCTGCACTCTGGAGGTTACCTACAGCCATAATTTTAGCAAAGCATAAGGGGAGTTTTAATCCACATCTGGAGATCCAAAGGTAGCCTACTCCTGATCTTGATAGATCAGTCTACCAGTGTATATCAGCAGCAAATAATTCTGATAAATGCATTCATAAACAGAATTGAAAACCATGCGATTCTGTAAGACACCTTGTCACCTTTTGCCAATTCAACAAATATGTTTGTGAGCCATGTTCTCCAAAACAGAGGACATTGCTGGTATAATACTCATCAAGGATCTAACAACATTTATTATTATCATACAGGAAGACGCATAGGGAATATATAGACTAGAGTGGCAACATAATACTGTATTATAATTGGGCTTGTGTGATGTACTTTTGTTTAGGAGAGCAGTGATTGCTTGACATTGCTCAGCTACTTCAGCGATTTTGCTGATGGGAAAACTACTAAAGAAGGTTGCTTGGCAAAGGAAAGGTTTTAGATGTAGATATCTTACGTTTGTGCATTTTTGTTTTGTTTTGTTCCATTCTTCATCTGCAGAATGCATTAAAAAAAGGGGATCAGTTCCTGTGTGTAACATCCATTTAATCATGTGTATGTTTTAAATTATACTGTCCATGTGTCAGTGGAATGTAAAGCAATCAAATTATGTATTTGCATGATTCTATGAATTTATTATGTATATTATATTCTGACTGTTTGGTTATACTGTTTATTTCATACTGATTCTTTTCAGTGTATGTTTTCAATAAATGGTGCACTTTTAGCAAAGTACTGAAAAAGTGGTCTAATTAGAAATCTTCACTATATATCATGGTGACAGATTATGTGTTATGTGCAAAATACATAGCCAGCAATTTGGTGCCAATTTATATAGTTTCCTCTACCAACTAGCTGACTCAACATTACATTTTCTTTTTTAGTTTTGTCATTATTTCCTTGCAAAATTATATCACTGCTAAGCATTCAAAGGTAACTACATTTAGCCCCTTAAGGACCCATCTTTAGTTTGTTTTTACCCCTTAAAGACCAAGCTTCAGTTTGTTTTGTGCTTGAGAACCAATGCAAGTTTGGCATTTTTGCTATGTGTGTGCTCAAATGCAATTTCCATCTTTCTCATTTAATGTACCAACACATATTATATACCATTTTTTACGAGCAAAAGGGGCTTTAATTTTATGTGACATATACTCAGATGTAGATTAAGTTACAGAGCACACATAAAAATAAATGTTAACATTTTACATGGCTACTTAAAATCACTGTCTCAGCAAACAAATATGTGGAGCGGGATTCATTTTAGACCAGGCTCTGCAAAATCCCCAGACTGAGAGACCCAGACTGAGAGACAAAGACAGATGGGGTTACAGATCAGACAGAGACCGACAGAGAAAATAATTTCGGGTAAGAATACAGAAAATAAGGTGATCAATCATTCCAAATTTCCTCTAACTCTCATTCACTTATCTTTGCTAAATAAAGGACTTTCTTTCGTACCAACTCCAGGTGCAGATGAGTTCAATTGGTTGAAAGACACTAATCTCTTTGGGAGAAAATTAGCACTATCTGCCCTATACAAAAGAAAAGAAACCCTAATGGCAAGGGATTTAGGCTTAGCATCAGAAGACTAGCAACATCTAAAAACACTAGTAACACTGTTGGATGATCAAGAAAAAAATCCACCTCTCACTGACCTAAAATCATTAAGTTGGTACACTCCTAATTTTAAAGACGTGATTAATATAGACTTATTTATACAAATGACTACAGAAAAAAAATGATCAACTATCTCATGTAGAACCATTGACCAGTAACCTGTCCTATATTGAAAGTCTAGTTTTGATAGAATTAAGATTGAACAAAAAAGTAATCATAAAGCCCTCAGACAAAGGGGGTAATATCGGGCTACTAGAAAAAGAGAAATATATTGAAACATGTATGACCCACCTTCAGGATTCTTCCTGTTACAATAAACTTGTAGGTGATCTTACTACTCTTTATCTAAATTAACTGAAACAATTGCTAACTTGAGTCAGAGACAATGAAGTAATCACTCAAGAGGAGTATAGATTCATACTACCTAATAATACACCAACAGTTGCCACTTTTTATTCTCTACCAAAGATCCACAAAGATCTAGTGAATCCACTAGGTAGGCCAATTGTCTCTGGTAATAATGTACTCACAGAACAAGCAAGCAAATATATGGAAAAAGTACTTCACCCCATTGTGACAGCATTACCATCTTTTATAAAAGACACTAAACAAACTTTGTTAACTTTAGAAAACCTAATTGTCCCACCATACACCCTTATAGCAGGTTTGGATTTGGTGTCATTGTACAATAATATTCCTCACAAAATGGGCCTTAGAAGAACTCAATATTTCCTTGAGAAATCACAGATAATTACAACGACCCAAAAGATTTTTCTCATGGATTTACTGGAATTCATACTCACTCATAATTTTTGTTTTCAATGGCATTTATTATCTTCAGGCTAGGGGCACAACGATAGAGACGGCTTGTGCCCCTGGTTATTCCAATCTGTATTTAGGCTGGTGGGAAACCACAATTTTCAAAGAAATACTACAAACAGGGTATGACAAATTCATTTTAAGCTGGCATCGACCAGTCTTAGAAATCATAGAGTTCATGCCACTAAACCCATCATAAGATGTATAGTAACCTACGATCAGCTTTGGAATCCTATTCATAAAATATTTGCAGATTATTGGCCAATACTCACTTATGATAAAGACGTAGCAGCCAACCTCCCACAGTTCCCTATTATTACTTCACTCCGAGCACAAAATTTACGCTTCATAGCCATTTGGAACCAGAGCAATCCCCGCAAACATGGCTAAAAGGAACAAAGGGGGTATATAGGTGCGGACGCTGCAAAGCGTGTAAGTATATAAAACCATCTAAAATAGTGGAAGGCACGAACACCAAGAAGACACACGATAAATGAGTTTGCAGACAGCAGCACTACAAAGGTTGTGATGTCTTATCTAGACAGTTTGACGTTTGATGGGAATAATACACTTGGCCTATATTTACCCAGGGCTTATGATACAGATGACCGGCTGGCCAGTCTGTTTAAAATTGGTTAACATGTCAGCTATCTGAAATAATATACTTTATCTATATCCAATGCTTAGTGAGTATACCCCTAGATAATAAAGAGCTGTTTAATATCATGTAACAAGTAATAGGTGTTAAGAGCTGTAGAACATCATGTAACAAGAAATATGTATTATATGCTGTAGAACATCATGTATCAAGTAACAGGTGTTATATCCTGTATTCTTCTGTCTGTCTGCCTTACTTCCTGTTTTTCTCTCTATGATCATAACTGCATAGTAATGTGTAATTTAGAACTTAGTAGTAAATATCTTTAATTCATGTTGCGCATGCATATTACTTTGGAGTGCGTGGTTATAGTGAAATTTAGCTTTGTGCAAGGTCCGAACATGAAGCTACACCTGCAAGCTTGCTATAGGTTAAGATGTCAAGATAAGATAGATGATTTTGTTAGGACTGGATAATAATTGTAACAACCACCCCTGTTTCCTGCTGTACAAAACCTGCTGCACAGCTCATTAAATGGAAGAAGTCACTTTGAACCTTGCATTGTCTTGTCTTGTTCATTGGGGGCTACTCGCCAGCTGATTTGGGGACAAGGAGAAATACAGAGAGGTGCAAATTGATACAAAAGACCATGGCAAGGGAAAATTCCTGACAGAGAAAATTCCTCACTGTCATCGTTGAATCAGAACAAGACCAGGAGACATTCACTATTGTTCCACCTGAGTGTATCATTGCCTCCACTGTCCTTTCCTTATCATCACCTCTGCTAGGTGCTATCTTAGAGGCTCAATCCTAGGCACCTTGCAATAAACCTCCATTGTTCCATTGATCGAAAGGGAGAAGGTAATGAGGGTATTCCACAACAATGTGACTGCTGGGCATCCAGGTATTAATAAATCCACATCCGCTATCTTGAGATCATTTTGGTGGGATACACTCAGGAAAGCTGTCAAGGAATATGTGCAGGCCCGTTCAGTGTGCGCAGTTCATAAGATTCCTCATAAACTTCCTTGTGGATTATTACATCTGCTTCCTGTACCTAGTGTTCCATGGTCTCATTTATCCATGGATTTCATTGTGGAATTTCCTAGTTCTAACGTTTATACCACTATCCTTATGGTGGTTGACCGCTTTTCTAAGATGGCTCAATTTGTTCTTCTCAAAAAATTGCCTTCCTCTCAAGACCTGGTTCTTATCTTTATTCGAGACATTGTCAGGCCACATGGTATTCCTCAAAATATTGTGTCTGACAGAGGTTTTCAGTCTGATTCTCGTTTTTTGAGGGCTTTTAATAAACTGTTGGGTATTGAATTGTCATTTTCTTCCTCCTACCACCCCCAGACCAATGGCATGGCTAAGAGAGCTAACCAATCATTGGAATTGTACTTACGTTATTTTTTGAATAGTTCTCAAGATAACTGGTCCGAATTATTGCCCTGGGCCGAGTTTGCCAGTAAAAATGCCACCCATGACTCTTTTGGACATAGTCCATTTTTTGTCAATAATGGTGATCATCCTGCTGTCCTATAACCTGTTTTTTTCTGATACAGGTACTCCTGCTCTGGATGATCACCTCGCTCCTATTCATGCCTTGTTCCTTGCCCTATTGTGGTTCCTAGTGTTCCCCTTAGTGCTCTTTGATTCTCCTTGCATATTTACTCTAGTTTCTGTGTACTGACCCGGCTTGGCTTTTGATGTTCCTGTTTTCTGGTTCCCTGACTTGGCTTGAATTTTGACCTCCTGATTTTTGGTATACTGACCCGGCTATTCTGGTATTGTTCTCCTCATCTCTGGTATTCTGATTTTTGGCTATCCTCTGACTACTCTTTTTCACTTACGTTAAATCCAACCATTTTAAGGTTTTGTAATACGTGCTTGGGTTTTCTGTAGGTTTACATACAGCGTGTTGGGTTGTCACACGACCATGCTATTGGCACACTTTGAAAGTAAATGCAAGCTGTGTGGGACAATATACTTTTAAGAGTACATTTTTCAACATGTAAACTTTGATTGATAATTGACATTCAAAGTATTATGAACTGTATACATGTAAAGCTCCATATGAGAGCATGGTGGTGACAGTTTACATATATCATATTACACAATCATATTAAATTGAAAGAAAAGGAGAAAGAAACTAAACTAACAGTAACTTAACAGAAATGTGTGGTCCTTAGCATCTCCCAAAAGGAAACATAACAACTTTTGACGCTTTTGTTTGTTGTCCAGAGAGTGTGTTTTGTCACCCCAGGAGCATCTGTAAAGGAATTATTTTAGAGGGAACATGGAGAATCTCTTTTAGTTTGGAAAGTATCTGATTGCAAAAGTCCCAAATACCTTTGCAGAACCATCAGATGTGCTCCATATGGTTCCCTAATCCTTACTACACCTCCAGCACACTTTGATTACCATTGGAAAGAAAAGGGCCATGGACCCTGCAAGTGTCAACCCAAAAGTGTCTGGTCATGGTGTGCAGTTCGAGGAAATGGACCACTGCATGGACCAGTTTGCCCTTGCTCTGCAGACTTTACTGGCTTGTACTGCACATCTGCAAAGCAAGGTGCAACATCCTATACCTGTATTTGCTTCTCCTACCCTAGAGGTTGCCACAGTTAATACGTCAACTAATAAGATGTCCCCTTTATGTTATGGAGGTGCTCCTAGTGCATGCCGAGGGTTTTTAAACCAAGTCAGCATACACTTTGAATTGCAACCCAGGGCCTATCCCACTGACAGGGCTAGAGTGGGTTTTATGATCAACCTACTTGTAGATATGGCATTGACATGGGCAAATCCTTTATGGGAAAATAACAACCCCTTGGTATAAAACTATGCTGATTTTGTGGCTGTATTTAGATGAACCTTTGATCCCCAGTAAGAAGAGTGAATGCAGCCAAAACTCTCCTTAATATGAAACAAGGATCCTGCTCTCTTGTGGAGTACATTTTAGAATTTCACACTTATGCTGCAGAAGTGTGATGGAACAACCAGGCATTCGTAGAGGTATTTATGAATGGTCTCTCGGATACCTTGTTGGATGAAGTGGCAGCTAGGGACTTGCCAGAGGATTTAGATGAACTTATAACCTATCTGTCCCATATAGACGACCGTCTCAGGCATAGACATAACATCAGAGATTGACCAAGGAGAAACCCAGTACGCTTGGCCTTAACTTTACCAACTTCGTAAACAACCACTGTGGTCATCCCTGAATCCATGCAGTTAGGGCTCTCTAGGTTATCCGAAGCTGAGCAGTCCTGTAGGAGAAAAAGAGAGTATTTGTCTGTACTGCAGGAAAAAGGGGCATTTACATTTATCATGTCCCAATAGGCAGGAAAACTCCCACACCTAAGCCCTCTTGGAGGACAGGCCTTGGGTGTATTGCATATGTCCTCCTTCAAACACAGAAAATAACTCAGGCTTCTACTCCCTATAACCTTTAAGGGGGAGAACAGGACTGTCTATACACATGCCCTTATCTATTCTGGGGCTATAGAAAACTTTGTTGATGCCGCCTTTGCTAACTCTTATTTTCTCCCTTTAAGAGAAAGATCCATACCCTTGGGTGTAGAGGCCATAGATGGTAGACCACTTAGTAATCATGTGATCACAAAGGAAACTATACCTTGGATAATTCAGCTTTGCTTTTGTCAAAAACTTCTTTCACTGTTAAATACTGTTCAGGTATTTTGACGGTTAAAGTGGATATATTAGGTACATTAGTAATAGGAATGGGTTGTACTTTGGAAATATGATTCTTCAGACAATTTTTACCCCAAGAGACAATTTCTCCTAGTTCCCAGTTGACAGATGGATTGTGTTTCCTTAGCCAGGGATATCCTAATACTACTGGAAAGGTAGGAGAAGTAATGTGTTGAATACACAGACTTCTGTATGCAACACACCCACTATTAGTATAACTGGAATGGATTATTGCATGATCATGGGTACCTAGAGAGGTCGACTGTCTATGGCTTCAACGACTAGTGGTGTATTTTTTAACTTAGAAGGTAGAAAGTTAGCTTTAGCAAAATCCTGGTAAATAAAGTTCTCAGCTGCGCCAGAATCTAATAATGCCAAGGTATTAACCCTCTTATTGTCCCAAGTTAAGATAATGTGAGCTAGAAGTTGGTGCTCCTTATGAGCATTAGTAAAGGATACAAAATAATCACCCAAGACCTGTCTCCCTCGTGTACTTAGATGTGAGAATTTTCCCATCTATTAGGGAAATTAAGACGAAGATGACCCCTTTGTCCACAATAAAGACACATGCCTTCCCTTCTTCTGTATTGTCTTTCTGCTTCACTTATTCTAGTCACCCCTACTTGCATAGGTTCTGGTAAAGCAAGTGTCATAGAGTTAGGATTATTAAATACAGGTGCCATACCAATAGAATTTTTTCTAGGTCTATCTGAGATTCTGTCTGTAACTCAGGCGTTCCTCTATGAGTGATATATATGTTATCCTTTCCGTTATCACTTCCTCAAAGTTCTCTGGAATATCTCTAGTAGCTATTTCATCTAATATAACATCGGAGAGGCCATTAAGAAACACATCAACAAATGCCTTAGTGATTTCCGATCCTAGAGACTGGAATTCTAGAGCATAATCTACCAAGTTTCTGGTTCCTTGCTTAAGTCTAAGCAGAGACCTGGCTACCTGGAGGGTCAAAAGAATGTCTAAATTATTAATTATACACCAGAGGGTTGTTATTCTTCCATAAGGGATTAGCCCATGTCAAAGCTCTATCTACCAAAAGCGTGATAATAAATCCTACCGTGGCTCTATCGGTAGGATAGGATCGTGGCTGGAGCTCAAAGTGAATGCTTATTTGGTTTAAAAACCATGGCAACAACCATAGTGTAGGAGTGGTTTGACATGGGACAAGACCCATACAGTAGCTATGTCTATTCCCCCATACTGAGGAGTGACGGAGGAAGCACTGCTTTCATCTGGTACAGGATTAGACCTGTTAATTAAGGTTCGTAAAGCACTAGCTTTCTGGTCCATACAGTGATCCATTTCTTGGAAATGGTTGTCGTATGGGCCTACCTCAATATTTATACCTGATGGACCATAAGGCCCTGTTGTTATGTAAGGAACGTTCGGGGATCCTACACGCAGAATGCAAATACTAGTAATGTATACCGAACCTTAGGATGGCCAGACTAACACTACACACACAAAGAATAGTCAAGGTCAGGAGTACCAGAAATCAGGATCAACGAGCCGAGGTCAAAGGAACACAGAAGGAGGAATAGTCAAATGAAGCCAAAGTCAAAATAAAAGAATACCAATACGAAATACACAACAGGGCAATGAGTCTCTCCCTGGTTTCTCTTTAAATACCATGTTCACTTAGGCAGGTAACCACGCCCCCAAAATGTTCTCGTTCGAACACCTTGGCGGACCGTGGCATTCTCAGCGTCATGACGTCGGCGCACATTAACCATGTCATAAAAGGAGGCAGGTTTATCGTGGATAGCGTGATAATCGCTATGGACAAGCTGAAAGTTAGTAGGAGTGTCCCCAGTACACTGCAATGAGATGCCAGCCTGTGACATGCTTCTGACTGATAAACAAGGTAACCTGACATGCAGATAACAAGTCATTACAGGGTTTATTACAGCCCTTGCCTATACCCAGAAAACCTTGGTCAAGTTTGGCAATGGATTTTGTAGTAGACCTACCTGTATCCGAAAAGATGACTGTGATACTGACTGTCATTGATAGGTTTTCCAAAATGTCTAATTTAATTCCTCTACCTAAACGTCCTACCTCCTCCAAATTGGCCACTATATTCATCAGAGAAATAGTCCAGTTGCATGGTTTACCCATGGAAATCGTCTCAGATAGAGACAATTCATATCCCATTTCTGGAGGGCTTTTTGCAAACAATTGGGCATCAAACTATGCCTTTCTTCCTCCTATCAGCCACAAGCAAACAGTGCTGCAGAAAGAATGAACCAAGACCTCGAACAATTCTTACACTGCTTCATATCTGAACAACAAGATATTTGGGTTAAACTCCTGCCTTGGGCAGAATTTGCACATAATAACAATATACACAAATCCACCCAACATAGTCCGTTCTACATAAACTATTGGTTTGACCCCGTTATACTACCTGAAACTTCCCCTATCATTGAAGTACTTGTTGTTGAGGAAAGGGTAAGAGAAATTTGTAAGACATGGAATAGTGTACAGCAGATCCTCACGCAGAGAGCAATAATGCATAAAACCTACGCTGATAAGCGGCGATCTGCAGCCCCTGTGTATGTGGAGGGTGACGAGGTGTGGTTAAGCACCAAGAATATTAGGTCACGTCTATGAAATTTGCACCTTGTTACATTGGTCCATAGAGACATAGAAACATAGAATGTGACAGCAGATAAGAACCATTCGGAACATCTTGTCTGCCCAATTTTCAAGTACAACTTTGTTTTTTTATTAAATTAATTGTAGTCAATTTTTATTCTATTGGAGTTAACAAAAGTATTTTAACAATGCTTAAATCAACTTCATAAATATTTCAAACTTAAGCTACCTTAAAGTATTAAAATATATATATAGGACTCTTTTGTCTAAAACACCTTTGTACTTTTCAGCTACTTTATAATCTTTAAACTTAAATAAGAATTTTGACTTTACTTATTTGTATTAAAGTGTATGAAAGTATATTTAAAAGAAGTACAACATTATTCAAATTTAGCTATTAATATGCATTGGCTTTGGCTTCTGATTTTTAATTAGGTAGATTAATGTTTCATTTAACTTCTTGATGTGTCTCCAACCAACACACTTAGTCCTCATTAAATTTACCAATGGAGACACATATAAATAAGGCTTAAACAAACAGTATTTAAAATGCAAATTACTCTTATTTACTGGAACATGTACAGTTCAATATGTACTTATATTTAGTCCCTACAGTCAGCAACACTTCACAATATTTTACATTAATGGATATCAGGCTTATAATGGAAAGGTTGAAACTTTCAAAGTTATTCAAAAAAGTGTGAACTAGCAGAAATTCAAGGTGAATTCAAAGTAATTTTTATAATAGCTAAATTTACTATGAATTCCTAAAAAATAACAATTTAATGGAAACACTATAATATAATAGAAACACTACAATATAACTGAAAATTCTAGACATTTCTAGTTCATCTTATATATATTATTAAAAATATTACTTAGGAGGGGTGTGGCCTGACTGATGATGAGGAAACACACGTGCATAAAGCTCTGCCCAAAATGCAGCTTAAACTGTATCTCATTGACCCACTGATGACCAAAAGCAAGGGAAAGAAGAACCTTGAAAAAAAAGGTTCTTCATAACCCGGAATCAGTCGCTGGAAATTCTCAGGTCACAAGACTGTGAGCAAGATGGTGATGGCGATGACACTTTGCCACTTGCAGGCTCCCCGACAACCAGAGGCCTACCTGTCACTCAAGATATACCTCAAGCTACTTCGTAATTTTAACGGATCAATATCAGACCTCAGAAAGGATGTGCAAGATCTGGGGGAAAAAGCACTGCTCGCATGGAACACCACATGGGTGAATATGCAGAGGCACACAATGACCTGGCGGATCATGTTCAGAAACTTGAACAACAACTCGAGACCTACCGAACTAGTGGGGTAATAGTTGCTTGATCCAAGGAGACATCTGACTGCTATTTTGGGGTCAAGAATGAATTTTTTCCTAGTTTGTTGCAAAATTGGAAGCGCTTCTGACTGGGTTTTTTGCCTTCTTTTGGATCAACAGCAAAAACATATGCGAGGAAGGCTGAACTTGATGGACGCAAGTCTCTTTTCAGCTATGTAACTATGTAACTATGTAACTAAATTGATGGATCTTGAAGACAGTTCCAGGAGATAAAACATAAGGCTGCATAGCAGATGTGAAACAACAGGACATTCAAGGACTTAGTCCTGGATTTTCCCACCGAAACCCTTATAATGGACCATGCCCATAGGGTTGCGAGACCAAACTTTTGACCGGAGGAGGTATATTAACACATCTAAACTATTTCCATGCCAAGGAAGCAATTATGAAAGCCTTCAGACAACGCAAGAACATACCTGATAAATACCGTCCATGCAGTTCTTTACCGACCTCTCTGCACTCAATCTCCAGAAAAGGCAAGAATACAAATAAGTGACAGATGTACTCCGCTTGCAGAACATGCCTTACCATTTAGGGCATCCAGTCCACTTGCTGATTCAAATAAATGGGACCTTGACAACCATCAAATCTCCCGAAGATTGACGTAAACTCATGAAGAGATGGGGTACTCCACTCCAGCAAATGGGGGACAAGAAGTCATCATCGTCTCGGCTTCAACCGAACTGGAAGAAGATCTAAGTCCTGAGGCCTTGCCACCTATCCTACAATGGATTGCATACCTCACTGGAAAAGCTACCATGGTTTGAATTTCAATTGACACCACTGTTATTTTCTCTGCTATTCTGTGCTCATAGCTGAAAGAAGCAATATAACACTCTTAGACCCTTACACCCCAGCAACTAGATGACAAATAGTTCTGGTAGTCAACTGGTTTTATTTTGGCCACACATGGCTTTTATGCACAGACCCCTACATGAGGTCTCCCATACAATAATACAGGGATTTTCCTCTCAGGATCCTCTGTGCCTGAGAGATTATTGCGTGAGAAAAAGCTATCAGGGCCGGACAGGCTATCAGGGATACCGGGCAAATGCCAAGTGGGCAGCGATGGCCATGGGCAGAGGCAGACAGGGGAGATCAGTGTATTCCCCCTGCCGGCCCATGCAGGGCCACTGCTATGCAAGCACTGGCCCTGCTGTGTGCCTTCATGGGCAGGTGGGGAGACAAACTATCTCCCCACAGGCACTGAGATGCGACCGCCAGTGTGGGAGAGAAAAAGAAGAACTGCGGAAGCTCTATCCTGCACCTCTGCCGTGTTCCTCTTGCGAGGTCGGAGCATTGCTGCGGTTACTATGGCAATGCTCCAATCTTGCAAGAGTGAACTCTACCCCAGGAACTTCAGGGTAGAGTTCACTCATCACCGGACCTCCAGGGATTTCCTACCGTACCACTAGGGCTGGCAACAAGGTCCCTTCTCCCAGGCAAAGGTAAGAAGGGAGGGGGGACATAAATATATTAATTTTAAATTTTATTTTTACCTCACAGCACCCCAAACACCACACTGCACCACTCACACACACACACACACTACACCCCAAACACCACATTACACCCCAAACATCACACTGAACAACTCACACACACTACACCCCAAACATCACACAGCACCCCTCACACTCACACTGCACCCCTTACACCACAGGGCAACCCAAACACAGAGTGCACCCCTCACACGCACACACTGCACCCCAAACACCACACAGCACCCCAAACACACACTGCACCCCAAACACACAATGCACCCTTCACACACAATGCAACCTTCACACATATAAAACCTCTGTATTTATGTCTGATTTACCTGGCTCCTCACCTCCTCTTCCCTAAAGTACAGGCACATTGGCCAACCTTTAATGAGGAATTGCATGTAATTGATTGCTGGTTTGTAATAGCATATGTTTCTTTCACCACAGTATGAAAATACTGGATGGTGTTTGAATACCCCTTTTAAAAGCCACTGCCTTTTCCGTGACCTAAGACGCATGCAATCAGTCCCCTACTTTTAAACTCTCTCTCTAACTAAACTCTCGCCAGTCAAGGAGGGAATGCTCATTCTATGCTGGGACTATAATCATATACTAGACCACTGTTGGGACATGATTGCCCAAATAGCTCGGATAACAAGAACGTGCCAACTGAAAACATACACTACGTACAATAAACTACTAGATACATATCATCTTTACAATGTGTGGAGAGTGCTTCACCCACAGGAGAAGGGCTATAATCGATTCCATTTAGAAGGACAACACCTTGACCAAATTTTAGACTGTTCTATAGGACCTATCAATTGGTCTGACCATTCAGCCATAACTCTATGCATCAAGGAGAACTATGACTATAAACATAAGAGCCTCTGGCAACTCAATTAATCCATCTTACACAACCCTTCTTTACACACAACATTGAGGTAGCATTGAGAGAGTATTTTTCACTCAACCAAACCCCAGACATCTCTATTAGCTCCACATGGCAGGCACACAAACCGTTCATTACAGGTTTTTTCCTGCAGCAAGCATCACAACTAAAAAGGAAAAATCAAGCTCAATGCTTGCTCTGGAACCTACATGATCTAATGAATCAAAATAAAGCCCAACCTTATAGCACCTTACAAAGAGATCTCAGCAACGTATCGAACAAGATCGACCAAAGAATTTGAGTGCATGTGTTCAGCATCATATCCAGAGTTTGTCTTTGGGAAATAGCCATATGAATGCTGCCAACATTGCTGCAGAGTTGAAGGGGTGGAGGGTCAAGCTGTCAGTGCTCAGACCATCCGCTGCACACTGCATCAAATTGGTCTGCATGGCTGTTGTCCCAAAAGGAAGCTGTAGCGGAGCGGCAATATTAAATCCCACGATCTCCTCTGGTTAAGAAGGTAATCCACAGTCAAGCGCTGAAAAGCAAGGCAATCTCCCAAATCTCCCAGTAACCGGACGAAACAGTTCTGAGAGTCAACTGAGGCTTTATTCACGGGCTCCACAATTTATACAATTCCCATGCAAGGGGTTTCCTGAGTCCTATCCCAGGGGTATTCCAGGGGTGGACTACGTGGGGAACTTACATTACAGAGCATTTCCCCCATCAGGTACTGCTGCACGAGAGGGATCCTCCCACTGGAATGTACCGTTAAGTGGATTATCCCTCCGTGCAGTAGAACCGGTAATTTACTTTAAAATACACCGTTTTTCGAATGTTAGGTCTATTTGCATGAATGGACGTTCGGTAGATAGCTGGGGTCTGAGCGCATCATTCGTGAGATTACCGCTCAGATCCCAGCTAAAACAACCGAACGCCGCATGAAAAACATATTCACTAAAACACACACTTAAAAGACCGATTGATATATGGGGACTAAAATACCGAACGGCCCGGAACTCCTGAACGGCCTGGAAGCCCAGCGGTGTTCGCGCTGTTGAGTAGCCGTTTTTAGTACCACGCGCTCGACGACCAAACACTGCTGGAGGAACAAAGCATCCAAGATGGCCGACCGCCGCATGGTCGGTAGCCGAACGACGGCCACCTAGGAGAGCCTCTAATTACCGATTGCAACATTGTTGCAATCGGTTAACGAGCGCCACACGTCTCTCAATGTGTGGGCTGTTACAGGGTGGTTTATTCAGTTCACGAATGGCCCGCAAAGGCGCTGTTCGTGAAACAAAAGGGCATCAGCTATCTGCTTTCGGCAGATAGCCAATGCAGGCAATACAATGTTACACAATCACATTACATTACACCCAGGAACATACATATCACCAAAACAGTACAGGCAACCCTTAAAGCTGTAGTCCTTAAGTAATGTCCAAGTGACTAGGTTTGCCACAGAAGCCTCTTCTAAAGATGATGCACAAGAACAGACAAAGGACATAGATTACTGGAACCATGTCCTTGGTCCCATGAGACCAAGATAAACATATTTAGTTCAGATGGTGTCAAGCATGTGTGGCGGCAGCCAGGTGAAGAGTACAAAGACAAGTATGTCTAGCCCACAGTCAAGCATGGTGGTGGGAGAGTCATGGTCTGGGCCTGCATGAGTGCTGCCAGCACTGGGGAGCTACAGTTAATTGAGGGAACCATGAATACCACCATGTACTGTGACATACTAAAGCAGAGCATGATCCCCTCCCTTCAGAGACTGGGCCGCAGGGCAGTATTCCAACATGATAACAAGCCCAAACACACCTCCAAGACGACCACTGCCTTGCTAAAGAAGCTGAAGGTAAAGGGGATGGACTGGCCAAGCATGTATCTATTGAGTATCTATTGAGTATCTGTGGGACATTCTCAAATGGAAGGTGGGGGAGTGCAAGGTCTCTAACATCCACCAGCTTCATGATGTCTTCATGGAAGAGTGGAAGAGGACTTCAGTGGCAACCTGTGAAGTTCTAGTGACCTTCATGCCCACGAGGGTTAAGGCAGTGCTGCAAAAAAATGGTGGCCACACAAAATATTGACACTTTGAACCCAATTTGGACATTTTCACTTAGGGGTGTACTCACTTTTGTTGCCAATGGTTTAGACGTTAATGGCTGTGTGTTGAGTTATTTTGAGGGGACAGCAAATTTACACTGTTATACAGGCTGTATACTTACTGCTTTACACTGGAGCAGAGTGTAATTTCTTCAGTGTTGTCACATGAAAAGATATAATAAAATATTTACAAAATATGTGAGGGGTGAACTCACTTTTGTGAGATATTGTATATATATTAGGATTATTTTAGAACTTCATTTAAAGGAACACTATAGCTGTATTCCTATCACTATAGTGTCCCTCTGCCGCCGCACCCCCTTCCCACCACAACAATAAAAGAGATAAATGCGCCTTTTTTCACTTACTTTATCCCAGCATCGAGGTCCTTCTGTGCTCGCTCTGTCTCCTCCTCTTCCTACATCATCACGAAGGGGAACCTAATGGACGTGCACATTAGGCCTTCCCCATTGGAAAGCATTGAATTAATTGAAGTCAGTGCTTTCATGTGAGGTTTTTTGAAAATGCTGGATGTCCTCATGTAAAGTGTGAGGACGTCCAGCATCGTTTTACTGAGTTAAATTCCATGAAACTCAGGTATCCCCTAGAGTGACTGGCTGATAGATAGCCACTGGAGGCAGTCTTAATACTGCATTGTAAACATTGCAGTTTCTCTTTTTTCTGCATGCTTACAATTGTAAACACTTTCTTTTTTGAGAAAATATATTACTTACATTGAGCTGCAAGAACACCTATCTATTTTTCCTATAGTATATAGAAGGATTTAGTTGCTAATTTCTTTGCACCATTCAAGAGGCCAGTGTTAAGGGCTAATGACAGCTGTTAAGCAGTAACAATAGAGTTTAAAGCCAGTTGGAAAACATCTGCTAAGTAGCGATTAGCATCTGCAACAGTGAATTATGTTGGTAGCCACTACTTAAAAACTGGGTTTAGGGAGCAGCAGTTGGTAAATCCAATTCACGAATGGTGAAATCTTGCAGAATGTAAACTGCTACTTGCTAACAGTAGTACAGGCCCATTAGCGAATAGTGACTGGTCAATGAAAAGTAGAAACATCACTGGAAGCTAGCACTAAGACTTAACACAATTTAAAGATCAGAGACTGCATTTTTTAGATGCTTAGTGCATGCAAATTATGTCGAGATTTCTGAACACACAAAAGCACTTAATTAATTGCAGCATATTTGCTTGAATAAGCTGTGCTTCTGCATACTAAAATACAAATGTCCCTAGAGCAAATGTAAAAATGAATGCAAGGAGCTGCACTGAAAAGAGGTGTATATATATATATATATATATATATATATATATATATATATATATATACAATCCAACTTTAACATTATATATATTACATAGTTACATAGTTACATAGCTGAAAAGATACTTGCGTCCATCAAGTTCAGCCTTCCTCACATATGATTTTCCTGTTGATCCAAAGAAGGCAAAAAACCCCGTCTGAAGCGCTTCCAATTTTACAACAAACTAGAAAAAAATTCCCTCTTGACCCCAAAATAGCAGCCATATATCTTCTTGGATCAAGCAGCTATTACCCCACTAATTAGAAATTATATAACCGTATGTTATGCTTTTGGAAGTATTTGTACATCTGTATGGATTCTGATAAAACCACCTCTTTAGGCATAGAATTACATCTCACTGTTCTCACTGTAAAAAAACTTTTCTTTGCTCTAGATCAAATCTCCTTTCTTCCAGCCTAAATGTGTGGCCTCATGCCCTATGTATAGCCCTGTTTATGAATAGATTTCCAGATAATGGTTTGTACTGGCACCGAATATATTTGTATAATGTTATCTTATCCCCTCTAAGGAGCTGTTTTTCCAAACTAAAGAAATTTAAATTTTTTATCCTTTCTTCGTAACTAAAATGCTCCATTCCTTTTATCAATTTTGTAGCTCGTCTCTGCACTTTTTGTAGTGCTATTATATCCTTCTTTAGATCATTGCAGTTACAACATTAACACTTAATCTTGTTTAGCTCCGCCTCATGCTGCCAAAGAAGCTCTGATGTAGCGAGGCATGGACTCCACATACTTCTGAATTTTTCCTGTGTAGACAAGTGTAATTATAGGTACGCTGACCGGTTTGTGGCTACACAGCCCACTATGTAGCTGTGATAGAGAGTTGATCGGACACCTGGATGTTCGGGTCCGGCGGGTTCGGCCGAACTTTGAAAAAAAGTCCGGGTTCGGGCTCGAACTTGACCCCAAACTTGACCCTGAACCCGAACCCCATTGAAGTCAATGGGGACCCAAACTTTTGGCTACAGAAATGGCTCTTAAAAACTTCTGGAAAGGGCTAGAGGGCTGCAAAAGGAATTACAATGGGGGTAAGAGTAGGACAAGTGCCCTGCAAACAAATGTGTATAGGGAAATCACTTAAAAATAACATAAAATAAGCAGCCGCTTAGTAGATAACTCCCTAATTCACACGGTATTAGGGAGCTCTCTACCAAAAGGCTGAAAGACCTAAATTGGTCTTTCAGCCACATTTACTAATACTAAGTAAAGATTACTTAGTATTAGTAAATTCAGCCCCTACTTGCTAAACCGCGAGTAGGGGCGTGTCTAGTAAACAGTGAGCAGTCAGTGGCGTCTCACTGTAAAAAGAAACAAAAAAAAAACCCTATTGCCCCCACCCCTGTGTGACAGGTGGGGGCCCTAAATAAGAATATGGAGGGAGGGACCTACTGTCCTCCACCCCGGCCCCCACCGCAGCGCGGTGTGTGGGGGCCATAAATAAGAATTTGGGGGGGATCTACTGTCCTCCTCCCCAGCCCCCACCCCTGCACGGCGGGTGGGGGCCCTAAATAACAATAAGGGGGGCCACCTAATTTTCTCCCCCCTGCCCACACCCCTGCACAGTGGGTGGGGGCCCTAAATAACAATAAGGGGGATCTACTGTCTTCCCCCCCGGCCCCCACCCCTAAACGGTGGGTGGGGTCCATAAATAAAAATTGGGGGGGAACCTAATGTCCTCCCCCCCGGCCCCCACCCCTGAGCGGTGGGTGGGGGCCATAAATAAAAATTGATGGCGACCTAATGTCCTCCCCCCTGGCCCCCTCCCCTGCATGGCGGGTGGGGGCCCTTGATAACAATAAGGGGGGGACCTAATGTCCTCCCCTCCGGCCCCCACCCCTGCGCGGTGGGTGAGGGCCCTAAATAACAATAAAGGGGGGGACCTAATGTCCTCCCCTCCAGCCCCCACCCCTGCGTGGTGGGTGGGGGCCCTAGATAACAATAAGGGGGGGACCTAATGTCCTCCCCTCCGGCCCCCACCCCTGCGCGGTGGGTGAGGGCCCTAAATAACAATAAAGGGGGGGACCTAATGTCCTCCCCTCCAGCCCCCACCCCTGCGTGGTGGGTGAGGGCCCTAAATAACAATAAGGGGGGCCACCTAATTTCCTCCCCCCTGCCCACACCCCTGCACAGTGGGTGGGGGCCCTAAATAACAATAAGGGGGATCTACTGTCTTCCCCCCCGGCCCCCACCCCTAAACGGTGGGTGGGGTCCATAAATAAAAATTGGGGGGGAACCTAATGTCCTCCCCCCCGGCCCCCACCCCTGAGCGGTGGGTGGGGGCCATAAATAAAAATTGATGGCGACCTAATGTCCTCCCCCCTGGCCCCCTCCCCTGCATGGCGGGTGGGGGCCCTAGATAACAATAAGGGGGGGACCTAATGTCCTCCCCTCCGGCCCCCACCCCTGCGCGGTGGGTGAGGGCCCTAAATAACAATAAGGGGGGGGACCTAATGTCCTCCCCTCCAGCCCCCACCCCTGCGTGGTGGGTGGGGGCCCTAGATAACAATAAGGGGGGGACCTAATGTCCTCCCCTCCGGCCCCCACCCCTGCGCGGTGGGTGAGGGCCCTAAATAACAATAAGGGGGGGGACCTAATGTCCTCCCCTCCAGCCCCCACCCCTGCGTGGTGGGTGAGGGCCCTAAATAACAATAAGGGGGGACCTAAATCCCCCCCCCCAGTGACTAGGGGTCTCCAAACCCATAGTTACCCCCCTCCCCCCAATAAAATTACCCCTACCTAACCTCCTCATCCTAAAAATAAAGAGGGGGACCCTTGTCTAAATACATGTCTCCGCGCAGACTGAGCTCTGCAGGGCGGGGCAAGGCTTTATAATTAGGCTCAGAGCACTGTGATTGGTGGGTTTAAGCTATCCAATCAGAGTGCTCTGACAGGTAACTGAAGAGACTGACAGGTAAGTCTCTACATTTACCTGTCACAGCACTCTGATTGGTTGGCTTGAAATCCACCAATCAGAGTGCTCTGTGCCATTTTACACAGCGTGGGAAAGTTCTTTGGAATTTTCCCACACTGTGTAAAATGACACAGAGCACTCTGATTGGTGGATTAAGTAACCAATCAGAGTGCTCTGTATCATTTTACACAGGGTGGGAAAGTTCTTTGGAATTTTCCCACGCTGTGTAAAATGACACAGAGCACTCTGATTGGTTAGCTTGAAATCCAGCCAATCAGAGTGCTCTGTGCCATTTTACACAGCGTGGGAAAGTTCTTTGGAATTTTCCCACACTGTGTAAAATGACACAGAGCACTCTGATTGGTGGATTAAGTAACCAATCAGAGTGCTCTGTATCATTTTATACCGAGTGGTAAAATTCCAAAGAACTTTCCCAAGCTGTGTAAAATGACACAGAGCACTCTGATTGGCTGGATTTCAAGCTAACCAATCAGAGTGCGCTGTGTCATTTTACACAGCGTGGGAAAGTTCTTTGGAATTTTCCCACACTGTGTAAAATGACACAGAGCACTCTGATTGGTGGATTAACTAACCAATCAGAGTGATCTGTATCATTTTATACCGAGTGGTAAAATTCCAAAGAACTTTCCCAAGCTGTGTAAAATGACACAGAGCACTCTGATTGGCTGGATTTCAAGCTAACCAATCAGAGTGCTCTGTGTCATTTTACACAGCGTGGGAAAGTTCTTTGGAATTTTCCCACGCTGTGTAAAATGACACAGATCACTCTGATTGGTTAGCTTCAAATCCAGCCAATCAAAGTTTTTAGGGCTGGTACTTAGGGCCCCCACCCACCGCTCAGGGGTAGGGGCCAGGGGGGGACAATAGGTACCCCCCCTTATTAGTATTTATGGCCCCCACCAGCTGTTCAGGCTGCTCACTGTTTAATAGACAAGCCCCTACTAGCTGGGTCACATGCTGCACTGGCCAATCACAGCCATGCCATTAGTAAGCATGGCTGTGATGGCTTATAAGGGCACATGAGTCAAACGCTTGTTGATTGGCTGCCCTGCGGCCATTCATTAAATCATCGAACTCCGAGCTCCAACCCAAACATACAGTGATATGTCCGTGTTCGGGTCCGGGGTCCAAAAAACGTAATGTTCGATAACCACCCGAACATTTCAGTTCGGGTTCTCTCAACTCTAGTCTCTGTCTCTGAATTACTTTTATTTTATGCTGGTTCATCTGTTTGTTCATGTATTGTCCTGTCCATACGGTTTCTATGCTTTATTCCCCTTTTGGCCATAAAGAACTGCCGAACGGCCGTCCAACCAGTAGGGAAGTGTGCTGCTTGTTAACCTCTTGGCCTTATTAGAACGTTGTTGTTAACCGCAGACACTTCCCATTGTTGAATGGTCGGCTGGTTGGTCGTCGTTCGTGTAAACGAACACAAGGCGGCGGCCATCTTGGACATACAAACTCCCAGCGGTGTTCGTCGATGATTTCATGGAACTAAAAATGGACACTATTTTCATGCAAACACCGCTGAAGCTGCCAACCTCCCTTCATCTGTTTCCCGTTCATAAGAACGCCGTACCGTTTGGTACATTTCTATATGAAATATAGCCTTCGCTCCCCAAATGCATCAACAAGGCTTGGGTGCTCAAAACCTTGATGCCAGTTCAAAAGTTATTCTTCCTGTCACCACTTTTGGTAGGTACTAACCAGAGCATACTGGGAACACTGTGCAAGACTTAATGTATTGCAGATGCTCTGACCCAATGCCTATCCATCATTATGTGGCCCTTTTCAAATTCACAAATTTTTTTAAATTGCCCATATTTTTTGCTTCCAACACATTAACTGACTGTCTACTTGCTGCTTGATATTTACTACCCCATGACAGGTACTATGGTAATGATTAGAGTTGAGCGAACCCGGACTGTAAAGTTCCGGTTCGTACCGAACATTACGTTTTTTGGACCTCGGACCCGACCAAGGACATATTACTGTATGTTCGGGTTGGAGTATGGTGTTCGGCAATTTAATGGCACGTTTTGAAAGGCTGAAGGGCAGCAAATCAACAAGCGTTTGACTCGTGTGCCCTTAGAAGCCATCACAGCCATGCCTACTAATGGCATGGCTGTGATTGGCCAGTGCAGCATGTGACCCAGCCTCTATATATAAGCTGGAGTTGCATAGCGCCGCACACACGAGGTCTTCTTAGTGTAGGGAGAGGGTGCTGCCGCTGTGAGGGACAGCTTAGGGAAGAATTCTGCAAAGTAGTACATTAGTGGGGTGCACTTCATATCTGAGAGTCAAATAGAAGCGTCAAATACTGCGGTTACATCAGAGTTTTAAAAAGTAAATTTTTAGGGTGCGAAAAAGTACATTAGTGGGGTGCACTTCATATCTGAGCGTCAAATAGAAGCATCAAATACTGCTGTCACATTGCAGTTTTAAAACGTTAAATTTTAGAATTCTAAAAGTACATTGGCTGTAAACTTGAAACGCACGCTAAGTGTGACGGCGGAATATAGAACCATTATTTATCTGGTCTCAACGAATTTTCTAAATACTTTCCATTGGTCCACCTAATATTCACTTATCTTTACTAGTTAGGACTTATACCTATCCCACGCATTAACTAAACTCCTTTACCAATGTTGCTTTCTACCACTTCAGCTGGAAGGCTATTCCATGCATCCACTACCCTCAGTAAGTAATACTTCCTGATATTATTTTAAACCTTTGTCCCTCTAATTTAAGACTATGTCCTCTTGTTGTGGTAGTTTTTCTTCTTTTTAAATATAGTCTCCTCCTTTACTGTGTTGATTCCCTTTATATATTTAAATGTTTCTATCATATCCCCCCTGTCTCGTCTTTCCTCCAAGCTATACATGTTAAGATCCTTTAACCTTTCCTGGTAAGTTTATCCCGCAATCCATGAACCAGTTTAGTAGCCCTTCTCTGAACCCTCTCTAAGGTATCAATATCCTTCTGGAGATACGGTCTCCAGTACTGTGTACAATACTCCAAGTGAGGTCTCACCAGTGTTCTGTACAATGGCATGAGCACTTCCCTCTTTCTACTGCTAATACCTCTCCCTATACAACCAAGCATTCTGCTAGCATTTCCTGCTACTCTATTACATTGTCTGCCTACCTTTAAGTCATCAGAAATAATCACCCTAAATCCCTTTCCTCAGATGTTGAGGTTAGGACTCTATCAAATATTCTGTACTCTGCCCTTGGGTTTTTACGTCCAAGATGCATTATCTTGCACTTATCCACATTAAATGTCAGTTGCCACAATTCCGACCATTTTTCTAGTTTACCTAAATCATTTGTCATTTGGCTTATCCCTCCTGGAACATCAACCCTGTTACATATCTTAGTATCATCAGCAAAAAGACATACCTTACCATCAAGACCTTCTGCAATATCACTAATAAAAATATTAAAGAGAATGGGTCCAAGTACAGATCCCTGAGGTACCCCACTGGTGACAAGTCCAAGCTTCGAATATATTCCATTAACTACAACCCTCTGTTGCCTGTTACTCAGCCACTGCCTTACCCATTCAACAATATTTGAATCCAAACTTAAAGTGGGGTGCACTTCATATCTGAGAGTCAAATAGAAGCATCAAATAGTGTGCTAACAGCACAATTGTAAACATTCTTATTTTCTGGGTGCTAATCTGCTAAATAGTACATTAGTGGGGTGCTCTTCATATCTGAAAGTCAAATAAAAGCGTCAAATAGTACGCTTACAGCACAGTTTGAAACATTCTTATTTTCTGGGTGCTAATCTGCTAAATAGTACATTTTGGGCGTGCTCTTCATATCTGCGAGTCAAATCGAAGTGTCAAATAGTGCGCTTACAGCGAAGTTGTAAACATTCTAATTGTTTTGCTGCTAATCTGCTAAATAGTACATTTTGGGACCTGTTTTTCATATCTGAGAGTCAAATAGAAGCGTCAAATTGTGCGCTTACAGCGCAATTGTAAACATTCTTATTTTCTGGGTGCTAATCTGCTAAATAGTACATTAGTGGCGTGCTCTTCATATCTGAGAGTCAAACGGAAGCGTCTAATAGTGCGCTAACAGCGCAGTTGTAAAAATTCTTATTTTCTGAGTGCTAAACTGCTAAATAGTACAATTTGGGGCCTGCTCTTCATATCTGAGAGTCAAATAGAAGCGTCTAATAGTGTGCTTACAGCGCAGTTGTAAACACTCTAATTGTTTTGCTGCTAATCTGATAAATAGTACATTTTGGGGCCTGCTCTTCATATCTGAGAGTCAAATAGAAGCGTCTAATAGTGCGCTTACTGCGCAGTTGTAAACATTCTAATTGTTTTGCTGCTAATCTGCTAAATAGTACATTTTGGGGCCTGCTCTTCATATCTGAGAGTCAAATAGAAGTGTCAAATAGTGCGCATACAGCGCAATTGTAAACATTCTTATTTTCTGGGTGCTAATCTGCTAAATAGTACACTTTGGGCGTGCTCTTCATATCTGAGAGTCAAATAGAAGCGTTAAATAGCGCGCTTTCAGCACAGTTTTAAACATTCTAATTTTTTGGGTGCTAAATAGTACATTTGGGGTGTGCACGTCATATCTGGTGTGTGTGCAACACTGGCTAGTTACCGCTTCTAAAGAAAGTCTAAAGACAAATAAATGTTGCCTATGGTGCAGGTGGTATAGAAGGCAAGACTGAGACAAATCATTCGGGTTATGTTTGCCTATTGACATGTTAATTATCTTAGACCATTAAAATGTAATAATCAATGAAAAAATACACTAAGTGTCATCCAAAAATATGTATTATAGACAAGTTAAAAACAACACTATAACAAAATTAAACAGGTTTTAAAATATGTATGGGCCAACCAGTTGCTGTAAAAACAAAGTTTTACTGGTTACATTCATGACTACACACTCTAGTGAACAGGACCTTGATGTAGTGTGTTCTTTTTTAAAAAAAAATCATACAGCATCCTTTCATGTGATTTTCAGATGTCATATTGTTAATTACCAATTTTTGTTTAGCCTGATTTTTATTTTTTTTTAAAGTGAAAATTAAGTGTTATTGTGATCGCTTCATATACAGAAGCATTAATATACATTTCTATATTGTGTAAAGACACAACTACAAAGTTAAAAACCAAACACCAAAACAATGTGCCAGACAATCTACCTGTGCATGTCTAGTGTGATACAATAAGTCTACATTTTAAAAATGCAATAACCCACAGAAGATGGGCGAGAATGTTTTTTTGCAAATGGAACTTTGATTCGAATTTACTACATCGGTCACTTGTAATATTGTTTCACACCTACAACACTTGTTAAACAGATCTAAGTGATAGAAAACAGATTGATATTTTCTACACTAGAAACTACCAGATAACAAGCTGCTATATTTAAACCAGTTATCAATAGCTAAGAGGTACTTAAACAATATTGTAATTCTGGGGCAATACCCTCACAAGTCAAACTGAGAGGTCAGTTTATAGGGAAAACTGTTGCCTGGATACAATTCTAAAACAATTTCCATATGTCCTTTGCAGACTTTACATGCTGGAAAAACACAGGTGCCAACTGCTGTGGCTTTCTGCAGTGTGCAGACCGGCAAGGAGGGCAGGGTTGAGGAGTGGGTGGATGATGATGTGGAGGATGATGAGGTCCTAGACCCCACATGGAATCAAGGTCATACGAGTGATGTGTTCAGCTTGGAGGAAGAGGCGATGGACGCACAGAGGCACCAGCACAGCATAAGAGGTAGCAGGGTGCAAATTTTTCTTTTTTTTGATGTCCCAATATTTTGGTGGCTACCCCAATTAAAATAAAAAAAATATATATATATAAAAAACAGTGTTGGCTACCTCCTCCTCCTCCACTGCAGTCCGCAAATGTTTCTTTTTTTTTATATGTCCCAATATTTTGGGTGCTACCCCAATTAAAATAAAAAAAATATATATATAAAAAACAGTGTTGGCTACCTCCGCCTCCTCCACCGCTGCTTCCATCTACACCACCACGGTCACCGCCTCCTAAACCCACGGGTCATTTAGTATAAACTATGTACACAATAGCAGAGGCTTGTGAAGGCCTTTTCTCCATGCATCAGGAGGTGAGCATTTCTCCATGCACCAGGACTGCAAGAAATGCACCGCAGGCCGCAAATGTTTATTTTTTTATTTATATCACAATATTTTGGGGGCTCCCCCAATTAAAATAAAAAATATATATATAAAAAACATTGTTGGCTACCTCCTCCTCCTCCACCACCACTTCCACCTACACAGCCACGGTCACCTCAACCTATGGGTCACTTAGTATAAACTATGTACACAAAAGCTGTACACAATAGCAGAGGCTTATGAAGGCCTTTTCTCCATGCATCAGGAGTTGAGCATTTCTCCATGTATCAGGACTGCAAGAAATGCACCGCAGGCCGCAAATGTTTCTTTTTTTTTATATATCCCAATATTTTGGGGGCTCCCCCAATATAAATAACAAATATATATATAAAAAACAGTGTTGACTACCTCCTCCTCCTCCACCGCCGCTTCCACCTACACACGCCACTGTCACCACCTCCTCAACCTATGGGTCACTTAGTATAAACTATGTACACAATAGCAGAGGCTTGTGAAGGCCTTTTCTCCATGCATTAGGAGTTGAGCATTTCTCCATGCATCAGGACTGCAAGAAACGCACTGCAGGCCGCAATTTTTTTTTTTTTAATATGTCCCAATATTTTGGGGGCTACCCCAATTAAAATTAAAAAAAAAATTATATATAAAAAACAGTGTTGGATACCTCCTCCTCCTCCACCGTCGCTTCCACCTACATCGCCACGGTCACCACCTCCTCAACCTATGGGTCACTTAGTATAAACTATGTACACAATAGCAGAAGCTTGTGAAGGCCTTTTCTCCGTGCCTCAGGAGTTTAGCATTTCTCCATGCATCAGGACTGCAAGAAATGCACCGCAGGCCGCAAATGTTTCTTTTTTTATATGTCCCAATATTTTGAGGGCTACCCCAATTAAAATAAAAAATATATAAATAAAAAACAGTGTTGGCTACCTCCTCCCCCTCCACCGCCGCTTCCACCTACACCGCCACGGTCGCTGCCTCCTCAACTTATGGGTCACTAAGTATAAACTATGTACACAATAGCAAAGGCTTATGAAGGTCTTTTCTCCATGCATCAGGAGTTGAGAATTTCTCCATGCATCAGGACTGCAAGAAATGCACCGCAGGCTCCAAATGTTTCTTTTTGTATATGTCCCTATATTTTGGGGGCTACCCCAATTAAAATAAAAAATATATAAATAAAAAACATTGTTGGCTACCTCCTCCCCCTCCACCGCCACTTCCACCTCCACCGCCAAGGTCACTGCCTCCTCAACCTATGGGTCACTAAGTATAAACTATGTACACAATAGCAGAGGCTTATGAAGGTCTTTTCTCCATGCATCAGGAGTTGAGAATTTCTCCATGCATCAGGACTGCAAAAAATGCACCGCAGGCCGCAAATGTTTCTTTTTTTACATGTCCCAATATTTTGGGGGCTACCCCAATTCAAATAAAAAATATATAAATAAAAAACAGTGTTGGCTACCTCCTCCCCCTCCACCGCCGCTTCCACCTACACCGCCACGGTCGCTGCCTCCTCAACCTATGGGTCACTAAGTATAAACTATGTACACAATAGCAGAAGCTTATGAAGGTCTTTTCTCCATGCATCAGGAGTTGAGAATTTCAGCATGCATCAGGACTGCAAGAAATGCACTGCAGGCTGCAAATGTTTATTTTTGTATATGTCCCTATATTTTGGGGGCTACCCCAATTAAAATAAAATATATATATATATATATATCTATATATATATATATATATATATATAGATATATATATATAAAACAGTGTTGGATACCTCCTCCACCGCTGCTTCCACCTATACCACCACAGTCACCGCCTCCTCAACCTAGGAGATTTGAACAATGAAAGAGAATACCCTGCACTCCAACCCTCTCTCAAATGGATAATTCTGGTGAACCTCCTGACAGCCATGCTTTAGATTTTGATTTATGTTCTTCCAAAGCTAAAATCAAAGAGTCCAACTAGTGCTATTTTATGGCTCAGCTGTATTTTTTAATTTTTATGTTATTTTAAGTGATTTCCCTACCCATATTTGTTTGCAGGGCACTTGTCCTACTCTTACCCCCATTTTACTTCATTTTGCAGCCCTCTAGCCCTTTCCAGGACTTTTTTAGAGGCATTTTTATGCCCAAAAGTTTGGGTCCCCATTGACTTCAATGGGGTTCGGGGTCAAGTTCGATCATGAACCCGGACTTTTTTTTAAAGTTCAGCCGAACCCGCCGGACCCGAACATCCAGTTGAACACTCAACTCTAGTAATGATATAATATTTTTTGTATATATTTAAAGTTTTTATTGATATTTTTCAACACAAAAGAAGGAAGGTGGGGTACAGAAAGGAAAAAGGAAAATGAGATCATAATTTCCAGTGGCATTTCATTAGTAAATGACAGATTATCAGTACTAGTAACATTTACATAGAGACTACTAGTTGCTCTCAGAATCTCTGTCTCACAGTATAACATTATTCCAGTATGTCCATCCCTCAGTTGCCAACGAGAGACTATAATCAAAAGCGGTAGAAACCGTATATTTCTATAGTAACAATTACTTTTAAGGTTGCACTTATCTCCAGTTGCACCAGAGCTCCCAAGACTCAGTGGCAGATGGTGGCTTGGGGGCAAGACAATGCTGTAGCAGTTCTCGTATATCTGTTAAGTGTCCAACTCTTGCAGAAGAGCTTAGTTGATTTCCAAGATCTTGCTATTGAGCGCTCTACCATCAAGATAATATTGAACATTAGTTTCTGTGCTCTTTTGGGGATATTTTTGGGAATGCTTGGCAAGAGGTAGGATAGTGGTTCAAATGGCAATGTAAAATTTGTGATGCGTGTTATCACAGAATTGGGTTATGTTCTGGCAGTGCCCCCATATGTGAAGTACCGTACCCTCTTCTCCACACCTCCAACATATAGAGGATGAGTGGGGGGGGATTTTTTTTGTATACGGGTTGGCACCATGTACCATCTATATAGTACCTTTCTCTGTTGTTCTAGTAGTGTGGCAGATTTGATCAATTTCTTAGGTGAGGTTAGAATGTTAACCCATAGATTCTGGGAGATGGTACATTCTACCATGAGACCATTGTTTAGCGGGTGTAGAGTCGGCAAAGTGGACATAAGACCGGAGAAGCTGGTAGCACCAGGAGATCGGTTTACAGTGAGTTGGGAGTGAGCTCTTGATAACCTTTTGTTCCCATACTGTAATATTCCCATGGGCTTTGTCTTGGGAAGGTAAATTTGTAGTATGTTTGCATAAGAATTATTTTAATTGCGTATATGAGAACTTTGAGGCCAGGGGTATTTGGTAGGTGGTCAGAATGGTTGTAAAGTCAAGTAATTTGTTTTGTTTAAAAAGTTGGTATAGGTGAGTGACTCCCTTCTCTGTCCATGGTCTGGCGTGAAATGTTGGTATACAGTAGGTAATTGCCATTATTGAGGTCACTATGCACAGAGGAGCAGAGCTTTCTAACTTTTTCCTATTCATTCCCAAACCCTCAAGGCCAAATGTATTTGTGTGGGTAGTAATGGTATTTACGGTCTGAATTGTTTGGGTAGCCACAATAAGGTGGGGAGGTCAAAGGGTTTTATAGTTAGATTCTCTAGTGATATCCATTGTGGTGGAGTTGTAGTGAGAAAGTGGGGAAAATATGAAGCTAAAACTGTGGCCTAATATTAGGATTTAACATCAGGAAATGCTAGACCCCCTGTCATACCTGTGCTTGTAATAATTTACCCAACACTTTGGACCCGACACTTTGGACCTGACACTCGTCCTGCCACCTCCCCATACAGTTCTTTTTGTATTGCTTTGAAATAGAAGAGTGGCAAGCGAATAGAAGGTGTACGAAACAAATATTGGACTCTTGGGAGGATGGACATTTTAATCATCACAATTCATTCTGTCCATGTTAGGAATAGGGAACACCTCTTTTTCAGTAGTTGCTTATACTCATTCCATACTCTGATATAATTTTTCGGAAATATATCTATTGGACTTCTAGTAAAGGTCAAACCTAGGTACTTAAGGCTATCTGTTGTCCACTCAAATGGATAGTCCCTCCTGAGGTTCGTTAACACTTGGGGGAGTCATATACCCAATGCTTGAGTTTTGCTTATATTGAGCGAATAGTGGGACATAGTCCCATATTACTTTATTAGTGCTAATATACGTGGCAACCATGCTTCAGGGTGAGAAATATATAAGAGGATGTCATCTGCGAATGTGATTTTTTATTTCTTTGCTGTGAAGTTCTATCTCATGAATGTCGAAGGAGGAGCTCTAAGGCTAAGATGTATATCAGTGGGGAAAGAGGGCATCCCTGCCACGTGCCATTCGTGATCAGAAACGGCATAATAAGGAAACCTGTTTGCATTACCTGAGCTGTAGGGCATGAGTATAATGCAAGAAATTGTAGTATGAATTTCAGAGTGAAGACGTACCTTAATAGTGCTTGTTTCAGGTAAGTCCTGCCAAGACGATTAGACTGCTCGGCCAGACTCTGAAGAATTCTAGTACTAGCGATAATTTATGGGTATTATTCAGACCCTGTCTCCCTGCCACAAAGCCAGTTTGATCATTCCTGATAAGTGAGGGGAGAATGGGACTTAGTCTATTAGCTATTATTTTTGCATAGATTTTCACATCAGTATTGAGCAGGGAGATGGGTTGGAAATTCTTATATTGTTCATGTGTTTTGTCTGGTTTAGGTAAGGTAACTATGGTGGTGGGAAGCATTTCTGAAGGGAGTGAACCCACAGACAGTGAACTCTTCCACAAGCACGCTTCCTGCGTGAGGTTGAGACCTTCTCGTGGTTTAAATGCCGCTGCCTTGGTTAAAAAGAAAGAAGCCTGGTCTAATTTTACAGCTTTGGTATTCTGCCTCTGGGACATGTCTCCACCAGATGCCTAGTGCTTTTAGGTATGAATTTGCTCTTCAGGTCTTTTAGTTTATGCTGCTTATTGCCAAGAGCTACACCAACATGCGACCATTCAGCACGAGCGCCCAATATAATAATTTTTTTGCATACAAAATTATAGTGAGTACTCAATTAATATGGGCTCTGTTGGTGAACTATGTGGTTAGGAAAGTGCTGGGTGCTTAATGATAAAATGTGTTGCCCCACCAGGTCCAACACCATAGTGCAAAATAAATCCAAAGCAAACCAGAATTAAATGCACATAAAAATATTTTTTATTCATACAGTAAATCATAAAGGTGATACAAAGTGCAATAAATAGTACAGATGTGTAAACAGTTTATAACATCCACGTAATCACGTAAAGTTTAATATAAAGTGCTCAAACTTGAAACACATTTATTAAGTTATTCACCGGCAAACTGACCTAGAGCAGGAGATAGTCAAACCTCAATGTTTTGATGTCTAGCCTTCCTCAGGCAGGATCATTGCCATTTACTTCACCTGTCAGTGGTTCTAATGTCATTGCAGTGTTTTGCTTGAGCCCCACTTAGGACACTGGCACAGCAGGAAGAGCAACCTGGCTGACATAGCAAGAGACCAGAAAGAGCAGAACAATATTCACATATAGTGGTTGCAGAGGAGACCAGGGAGATGTCCAACAAAGAAGCATATGGCTGTCTGCCTGAATTCTCCCAACACACTTTAGATAATCAGAATTGAAGGTATTGGGCCACAGAGGTAACCTTTTTATGGTGTTAAAGTATGCATTGTGTGACTGTCTGTGTCTGTCTACCTTTGTGTCTGTCTGTGCTTGTCTAGCTATGTGTGCCTGGCTGTGCCTGTGTGTGCCTGAGTGTACTTGTCTGTACCTGTCTTTGGTTGTCATACTATATTGTCATTGGAGGTGGTGACTGTCCCTATCTTGAATCTACGTAAATCCTGAGATGGGTATTATACCATCTATGCGCAATACAGCAGAGCTCTAAGTAGCTGTCTAAAGTGTGTCTCATTCCTCTATACACTTTGCTTGCACTTTTATGTTAAAGGGACACTCCAGGCACCCAGAACACTTCTGCCCATTGGAGTGGTCTGGGTGCCAACTCCCACTACCCTTAACCCTGCAAGTGTAATTATTTTTTTTTAACTCAGGGTTAACTCCACTTCTAGTGGCTGTCTACTAGGCACTTCCTGCTTCATAGCAAAGATTTTCTTTGCTAGAGCGTCGCTGGACGTCCTCACGCTGTGTGAGGACCTCCAGCAACGCTCAATTCCCAGTAGGAAAGCATTGAAAATCTTTTTCAATGCTTTCCTATGGGGAGACCTAATGCGCGTGCGCGCCATTGCCGCGCATTGCGCATTAGGTTTCCTCAGCAGGCGGGCGGGATCAGTCTCGCTCACCAGCTGACATGATTACTGGGAGGAGCGATGCCAACCCGAAACCACCGCCGAGGGACATGGTTTTCACCCCTTCAGCTACCTGGGATGGGAGGTGGGAGGGAGATGGTACCTGCAGTGCCAGGAAAATGGATTGTTTTCCTGGCACTGGAGTTTTCCTTTAAATGTACATATTGCACTATTGTTTGTTTATTTGTTTCCTGTAAAGGTCATACAAGGTAAACTATTACCCATTTGGTACTTTATGTCTATGCAGATTTTTTTATATATTGCAGCTAAAAGTTGTTTTATTTTTGTTTCGGTTTATCATTTTCTACTTTGATATGTTGTAATAGCTGCTGCTTTCCTGGCACTTACAATCATTAAAGCAAATACTGCACAACCTCTTTTCTGTAGTAGTGTAATGGGTCATCTATGATGATCTTTAACTGTTGGGAGTAAAAGGATACTCCGATGAGCATTTATGTTTCTACGCAAATTAATATTGTACTTTTTTTCTAAAGTCTAAATAAAAATAAATTAGGTATATGGTAGAACTTGGCTATGGAGATTAAGATGAAGATTAGAAAACTTGCAACTCTTCAGAAACAGAAGAAAAAAAGAGAACATATTAGACATTTAGGCACTTAGAGCCGGGTCCCCAAGGGGTTAATGAGCCCCTTTATACAAACTGTGTAACACCCAGGTACTGGCTGACCTATTTTATGCCAAGCAGTGAAACAGTTAGGCTAGGATTGGTGATTTGTAAGTCCTACCTAGCTGGAAAGTAGGGCGAATGTACTGAACCATAATGAATATGTAGCATGGCCAAACATAGACCGAATGTGCTGAATCAAAGTGAATATGTAACACACAGGAACACTCCCACTAATGCACACAGTGTTACTTACACACTCTCACTAACACACAGTGTCACTTGCACACTCTCACTGACACACACAGTGTTACTTATACACTCTCACTGACACACAATGTTACTTGCACACTCTCACTTATTTATACACAGAAATACAGCAATTTAACATTCACACACACACACACCAATTTACAACCATTCACACAATAAACAATCCCCTTTTGCCTACCTGGGTGCTGTGAAGAGGAGAAGAGGTCCAGGCTGCAGGAAGTTGTTCTTCTTTCTGCTGGGGGAGCACTGTGAGCACAGGCTGCTTCTTGTTCCCCTCAGAGAGTTTCCGGTGTTCACAGGCAGGGGGCAGCTCGGATACCAGGTTATGTCCCGGGTTCCCCTGCCTGCAGGAAGCAGAATGCTATGCTCGGGTGCTGGGATTACAGCATATCCCGCTTCCCAAGCAGGTAATCAGAGGGAGCCCAGCAGATCAATGGCTGCACTAGGAGGTGGTTATGGAGTCGCTCACCCAGCGTTCCAGCCCCAGAGAGCACCAGGGCAGCCAACCAGGAAATTTCCCGGTGGGCGCCCTCCAGAGACCGGCGCCCCAGGCGAATGCCTTATTTGCCTAATGGTAACGCCGGCCTGGTAACACAACCAAATGTAGGCTGAATGTACAGAACTAAAGTGGATATGTAGCATTGCCAAATGTACTAAAGAAAGTGACAATGTAGCACGGCTGAATATAGACTGAATGTACTGAATCACAGTGACTATGTAGCATGGCCGAATGAAGGCCGAATGTACTGAACCAAAGTAATAATTCAGCATGGCTGAATGTAGGCTGAATGTACTGAATAAAGTGAAAAAGTAGTATGGTTGAAAGTAGGTTGAATGTACAGAACATCAAAGAATATGTATTTTAGCTAAACGTAGGTTGAATGTACTTAATCACAGTGACTATGTTGCATGGTGAAGTGTAGGCTGTATGTACTGAACCATAGTGAAAATGTAGCATTGCTGAACGTAGACAGAATGTACTTAACCACAGTGAATATGTAGTCCAAATAAAGATAGGCCGAATGCACAATGTCGACTAAAAAGAACAACCATAATGCCATCCTAAGCTGGGAAACCCAAGGAAGTCATGTGCAGTAACTTAGCAAACAGGTTTCAAAGGGAGGGAGGTAGGTAGATATAGGCTGGCAAAAGTCCCTCCCATAAGTCCAGGCTTTAACATATATATTCTAGCAGGCATTAGGTCGTTAGAGTTGGACCTGCCAAGAATTAGGTCCATTGACATTGTGGCAGGCTTATGCAATATATGATCATATTCTGTAAGTAAACCCCATTATTTTTTGTCTAGTTGGTGTTTTGCCAAGGTTTTCTTTTTAAATAAAACTGTTTTTACATAAAACTATTACATTCTGTGAGACTTGAAATTGCTGTGTTGGATAGGGCCAGATTAAGAGCCCGTTCGGCCTGGTTCTGACATCTACGATGGGCCTAATTACAGAATCTTATCTACAGAAAACACTAAAACAGTTATACCTCCCAAACATCATGTATCTGGTGGAGGTGGTGCTGGAGGGAAACTCACAGGTTATAGTTATCAGAAAACACATACACTATGATACTCTCTCACTTTCATTTTTCAAGTAAATTCAAACCCTTTAACAGCAGTGTCTTGTGAAGCAGGCTGTCAAAAGGGGGGTAAAAAGGATGGGCTACTGATGCAAATCACGTAAACAGTTCTACCAAAAGGGAAACCAAACATGCCCAAAAAAGGTGTATGTCTGCACAAAAAAATGAAAGGCCAGTCTGGCGTGAATGCATGTCAGGCTGCCTGGCAATCATGCAGGCTGGCCAACTAAGGGCATACTGTGCAGATAGAACCCTTAGCTTGGCATAAATACATCTAATGATGTGCTCGCTCCACGCTTTCTAAAGACTGTATATATATATATATATATATACTGTATAGATTACAAGCATTAAAGAGTAATTCCATCTAGGACATACTATTTAGGAGATATCTAACAATTACTAGCTAAGATGCACTGCACAGTAATTTAATGTGCATACTAAACACACAATGATAATTAATCTTATTAAACATTTTATTTTTTGTTTTATATTTTAGAGCAAAACTGGCGGAGGACATGAATGCTTATTATATGAAGATACAAATATATAATATGTTCAGCAGTAATAGTGTGTGTTCTGGGAGTAGCCATTTTCCACAGAGAATATATTTTTATTTAATATTTGTTTCTGTACTATTTTTTCTACAAAACAAGTTCACTGACCTTATATATTGTGGATATTTGAGATCTTTCACAAATGGACCATTGATTTTTACATATCTTTCATCACTTTATCCCAGACATAATTAACTTTAGTTTTTATTTCTATGTATTTATTGTTAGTTATGTGTAACTATAGCTGTGACCACAGAAATAGCATAACATATTTGATGTCTTATTTAATGTCAAAGTAAACCACTAGTGTTCAAAATGCATGCTTTGCCAGACATTTCCCATGCTATTCTTTCAAAGGTTTCTAGGACAACATTACTGTATCCCGCTCCTGTCACTTGTTATCAGGATGAATTTGTTCTTGGCTAGCCATCTAATTATTTACCTAGTACTCTCCTTGTGACCAGCTATGTTAGATCTATGATTCAATCACCTGCACATTGCAAGAAAATTACCAGATTTTACTATTAACATGACGTAAAGTCATGATTTTATTAATGACACGGAGGCGAGTATTATGCATTCTCTTTCTTTATTATACTCCCAGCAGCAAGAAAAGGAAAGTATGAGAGAATCATAGAAAAGAAAACCATAACAGTATCCTGGTAACAGTAGCACCAATCAGCATTCAGTATAATCCATATAGGTGTAGTGCTCCTTGACTCCTCCTCTTTCTGCGTATATCCTGAAGACCATTAGTGCAAAATTTCAAGTATTCCAACCATAACTACGAATCCACGAACCAAAAACCATAACTGGAACTTCAATCTAGAACCGTTTCAACCGCCAACTCTCCAGTTGTATTCAAGCTACAAGAAAGGAGAAATATGGTAATATCGAAATCTCGTGACTGAATTCCGCAATCAACAACTCGTCAGTCATGTTAATCAAACGATGTAATTACATCAAATCCTGACAGCCATATTGCTAGATCGAAATACGTATCATATAAATTACATTCATAGAATACCCACTCACCTGTGTCATGAATGACCATGTATCTACCGTACGAAGTCATCATAAATGCTTCATGTTCTGGTTGTAACTTACTCACCACTCTGGGTAGGGTGGGAGGGAATAATACTCGCCTCCGTGTCATTAATAAAATCATGACTTTACGTCATGTTAATAGTAAAATCTGGTAATTTTATTAAAGACACAGAGGCTCCTATTATGCTATTTTAAAGCTGAGCAACCACTGCACTGGAGATGTGTTGCACTGGGCGTAAATAGAAATTACGAAATGTAGACTCATTCGACCAGTCGGCTGCCCGTAGTATATCCTCCAATTTACAACCTATCATGGATGATTTAGAGGCCATAGCTCCGCGAACGGAATGCGAGGAAAAAATTGAGGTGTCTACGCCTGCCATTGATAGCAACCATTTGACCCAACGAGCTAAAGTAGCAGTAGATACTGGTAGGTGAGGTCTTTTGAATGAGATGAACAGTGGATGGGTGTGTCCTGGACGGAGTGAAGCCGTGCGAAGCTCGTATTCCTTCAGACATAACACAGGGCACAAACTTGGGTTGTCCGGCAATGATGGGTAGAAAACTTCTTTGGTCGAGGATTTTGTCCTACGTGAAATATTAAAGGATACTCCGTTTGGGACAAAAACACGTGCATGCCAGTCTAGCGCCCTGACATCAGCGACTCGTTTACATGAAAGTAAACAAAACAGCATCAGCAGTTTGGCCGACAATTGCTTCAGTGAAAGTTCCTGGTCCTTTGGCCAAGACTCGAGCAAACGCAACATCACATTGACATCCCAAAAGGAAGAATATCGAGTCCGAGGAGGTCGAGTGAGACGAATGCCTTTGAGTAAGCGACATATAAGGGCATGTTTACCTATTGGGGTGCCATCCAACCCCATATGTCTCGCCGATATAGCTGATCGGTACAGATTTATAGTGCGAAAGGCTTTTCCCTCCTCAAAGAGTAGAGTCAGAAATTGTAGGATTGCTTTTATAGAAGCTGATATGGGATCCATTGACTGTCCCATGCACAAATCAGACCATTTTCTCCAAGCCGATCCATAGGCACGTCTGGTACCTGGTGCCCATGACTCTGCCAAGAGACTGAGTGTCGTCTGCAAAACCTCCTCGAGATTCCATGATCCCCTGAAATGAGCCATGCCATCAGTTGCAGTAGGCCTTGGTTGGCCAGCTTGTGACCCATTCCCTCTGGGTTGGTTAAGAGGTAGGGTATGTCCGGCAACAGTTGTGGGAAATCTATCGACATTTCCAATAACACCAATCAGCATTCAGTATAATCCAAGGTTGTGATTTCCATAACGGGGTTATCAGTGCCAGCGTCCCCTTGGAATATCGAAGGACCGCTAGGGTCCGAGAAATGAGGTTGAACGGGGGAAACGCGTAGTTCCTGCCCTTGGTCCAATCCTGCAGGAATGCATCTGTTGCCAGAGCATCTGGATCCGGTCTCCAACTGAAAAATTGAGGAAGTTGGGTGTTCAGTCGAGACGCGAAAAGGTCTATACTGAAAGGTCCCCAAAGCCGAGAGAGGCGCTGAAAAATCATTGGGTGGAGGTGCCAGTCCCCTGCGTCCCGAAGGTATCGGGAGTTCCAGCCCACCATTGTATTGTCCTGCCCCGGAATGTACTCTGCTATTACTGAAATACTGTTTCTCAGGCAATAGTGCCAAAAATCTCGAGCCATCAAAGCGAGAACCTTCGATTTCGTCCCCCCTAGATGGTTGATATAACGCACCGCTGAGACGTTGTCCATCTTGATTAAGATCGAACATGAAATGCCTGTGGGGGTCATACTGCGAATGGCAAAAGACGCTGCTAATAGCTCTAGGCAGTTGATGTGTAACCGAGACTCTTCGTTCGACCATCTGCCACCGGTGGAAACTGACCCGCAATGCGTGCCCCAGCCATGTAAGCTGGCGTCCGACTCTATGACCAGGTCCGGCGTCGATCCAAATATCGCCCGTCCGTTCCATGCCTCCATGTGTGCTAGCCACCAGTCTAGTTCCTCCCTGGAGTCTTCGTCCAGTGTGACGCAGGTTTCGTATGAGTGACCAGAGCGTAGGTATGAGGCTTTGAGTCTTTGTAGGGCACGATAGTGTAGCGGTCCTGGAAAGATCGCCTGTATGGACGATGCCAACAGCCCTATGATCCTCGCAAGTTGTCAGAGGGAAATAGTCGTACGATGCATAAGCCGTCTGATCTCCTTCTTGATCTAAATCATTTTGTCTTTGGGTAGACACAACCTCTGTCGAACAGAGTCGACTTGGAAACCCAGAAATTCCATCTGTCTGGAGGGTTGTAGAATTGATTTTTCCCAATTCACCAAAAATCCTAAATTTTGGATAAGGTGGATCGTCCAGGATAAGTGAATGCGAAGTTGGGATTGAGATTGGGACAGAAGAAGGATGTCGTCTAGATACATTATTAATCTGACCCCTCGTGTGCGCAGGAGGGCAATCACTGGTTTTAGCACTTTTGTGAAGCACCATGGAGCGGAGGATAGGCCAAATGGCAGACATACAAACCTCCATTTCGTTCCTTGCCACTGAAATTGCAGTAGGTTTCGGTGCGCCTCTGCGATCGGGATGGTCAGGTAAGCGTCCCGCAAATCTATCTTGACCATCCAATCCGATGGTATGAGCAGGTCTCGAAGGCAATGAATACCCTCCATTTTGAAATGGTGGTATTGGACAAAAGCATTTAGAGGCTGGAGATTTATTACTGGGCGTACCCCGCCTCCTTTTTTGGGGACTAGAAACAAGTTGCTCACGAAACCTTCTGTGTCCCATGGGATTTGTTGAATAGCGTGCTTGGACGCTAACTCTGCGATCTCTGTAGAGATCATCACCTGGTGTTGGCTGGTCATATTTAGTTCTCGAGGGAGCTGTGTCTGAACTGGGTAGGAGGTTAACTCCAATAGGTACCCTTGTATCGTATTTAATACCCAAACATCTGCGGTTAACATTTTCCAAGCATGATGAAACAATGCTAGTCTGCCCCCCACTTTTACATGGGAAAAACTGAGATATTCGGTACTCACCATAAGGTCGTCTGCTTGAAACAGACCCCCGTGGTCCATGGGAACTCCAGGGCCGTCCCCGAGATAGGAAGAAAATGGTCTCTCTGGTACTGGTCTCTGGTTATTAAAGGAGCCTCTGCCGGCTCTAGTTGAGCCTCGAAATCCACGGCCGGGCAGACGGCTCCTTCCTCTGCCGGCCCCTCCAAAAACCCGTGGTGCAAATACTCTCTTCAGAGATGTCTGAGCCTTATCAATTGCCGTAAATGTTTTAACGTACAGCCCAAGATCCTTAATAAAGGATTCACCAAATAATAAGCCTTTAGCCGCTGGGCCCGGCTCGTTGGTCGCCATGCTGGTCAGTTTTGGCTCTATTTTTAGAAGAATCGCCTTGCGGCGCTCGGTAGCCATAGCTGCATTGGCGTTACCTACCATGCAGACTAATCTCTGCAACCAGCCTATCGCTACATCGAAATCAAATTCGCTTTCGCCCGATTGGGCGGACTCCACTAGCTCATAAAGCTTAGTTATGGGTCCCAAAGTATCAAGGAATTTATCTTGGCAGTTTTTGAGGGAAAAATCTAATCCCTTCCTTGGCTTCCAACCAGACTTGTTCAAGAATTGGACCAACTGAGGGTCCACGTCCGGTGTCTTTTCCACCGAGTCTGGGAGGATGGGTCGTGGGCATTCTGCCCGTAACTTATTGCGCCCCTCTTTTGATAAAGGCTTTCGCACCCGAAGTGAGTAGGCGGCTCCCATGCCGCCGAGCTAGGATGACGAAGGTCATCTGGGTCAAATAACGGGTTACCCAGTGGGTCCCGCAAATAGTCGCCCTCGCCAGAGTCAGGAGGCGCAGTGCCCTGAATCGTACTCTTTTGGGTAGCAACGCCTGTTTGGATGTCAGACCCGGAATCCGAAAATTCTGCGCTGTAATGATCCATATAGGGGTCCTCATATTCCTCCTCCACACTCCGGTCCGAATCGGACGAATCCCCATGGGCACGTGCCCGTTTCCAAGTTCTGGCCGATTTTCCGGCCAGGGGCTCTAGTGCGCGGTGGTATCGCGCCATCTTTGACAGCCTGAGGTGTGTCATTCGATGCAGGCTGAACCTGCAGTTCTGGAGGGGAGGTCACATGTCTGCTCTTTGCTAAAGCCTTACGTCCCGGTTGAGCCACGTTAGTGGGTACCGGGTTGCATGTGTTCTGGATGCCACTAGTCTGTGTCTGTATCAATGCCTCTGTTATAGACTGAGTGATAGAGGATGACATGACCCCCATTGCAGAGGTCAAAGCTTTGTTAATGGATTGTGCCATGGTAGCGTCCAGGAGGGATTGAAACTCCTCAGATGCCATGAGGCTGGCGTCACTTTTACCTCCCTTGTTAGAGGGGGAAACGCCTGATGTGGGGCACATAGACCCTGAAGGTCTGTCACTCTGGTCCTGCATAGCAGTTAAAATCTTTACAGGGAATATATATACCCTAGTTCAACTAGTGGAAATATTGGGCCCAGTAAAATCCACTATACACTTGGTATCAGTTAAAAGTACTAGCAGAGTGTTGTAGTCTGTAAAGGGAATTAGCTTAGGAAAGTAAGCAAAGAAAAAGGGTGTCAGGATAGATTAATCCTCCACACCACACTTACAGTTTAGTAGAAAACAAGACAGAAAATAAACTGAAATTATAGCCCAGTCTGGGTCCTAGGAGAGTGCTTGGGCGGGTAGGAGAAGCCGGTAGAAGGTTTATTCAGCAAATTCCCGCCGAAATCGCGCTTAAAATGGCCGCCGCGAGTGTAAACTTACATTCCCGGCGACATAAACCAAAAAGATGGCCGCCACGCTACCAACTGCGCATGCGCGACCGGGCCGCAAGGGAAAAAAGAAATTCAATGGCCGCGCATGCGCGGCCGCCCGCAAAACCGCGGAAATACCGTGGGCATAAACCGGAGGTGCAAAGCCAAGCACCAGAAGCCAGGCAAGTAGCCCCAGTCACCTAACAGGGAACCAACATGTGAGGCAGGGAGGAATCACTCCCCTGACGCAGTTAGGAAGCACTCTCCTTAACACCAGAAGGGCATAAAACAGAAGTAACACATAATGATATAACAATAACTTATAATATAGCACAATCTAATAATCATCCAATTAATGTGTAGTATTTAAACACAAATAAATGTATAAAATTCACAAGAGAAGCAAAGTGAGGTACTTAACTTGTCTGAGGGAGCAGCAAGAAAGAGGAGGAGTCAAGGAGCACTACACCTATATGGATTATACTGGATGCTGATTGGTGCTACTGTTACCAGGATACTGTTATGGTTTTCTTTTCTATGATTCTCTCATACTTCCCTTTTCTTGCTGCTGGGAGTATAATAAAGAAAGAGAATGCATAATAGGAGCCTCCGTGTCTTTAATAAAATTCTAAAAGCAAAACATTCCACTTAAAATATCTGGTGACTATTTCACTATTTGTAGGAACAAATTCATACTAGAGGGTATTCCTGATTCACCTGTTGGCCAACATGCACTTGGTTCTGAGGTAGTCAGAAATTAATTCACATGGACAGCATGTCTGTTTGCAAAATAAAATGTTCTTAAGTGATCATCTAAACATTTTCAAGCGGTTTAACCCCAAATTTTCCTCCAGTGGAAATCTAGACTCCCCCCCAGGTGGCATTCAGCTTATGAAATTTCACTTTCATTCATTTCAATTTCACTCTCAGCCAATAAGCGGCACCCCTGATTGGCTTCACACCATGCTTCCTAAAAGTAAAGTTTCAGAAGCGTGATGCCGCTGGGGGGAGTGGACATTGCCACTGAATGGTTTTGAGAATGGTTTAACCCATTGAGGTAAATTAATTTAGATGAAGTTGTTTTGGTGTCTGGAGTATCTGTTTAAGCAAAAATATTGGGGTCTTATAGACATTTCAGTCAATGTATTCCAGTGGTACAAAACTAAACTTCATTGGCAGGTATATTATCTGCTTTTTCAGCTCCATGTCACAGAGAAGTGTGTTACATTTAACCCTATGTATGCAGGGCCGTCTTTAACACAGGGCAAAAGGGGCAACTGCCCCGGGCCCAGTCAGTCTTAGGGGGCCCAAAGCAGCTGCCTCCAAAGGTAGGAAACACATAATAAATGTGCATGTATGTGTCTGTCTGTCCGTATCTGTATGTATGTGTCTGTCTGTGTGTATCTGTATGTGTCTGTTTGTATGTAAATGTCTGTATTTATGTGTCTGTCTGTTTGTATGTATGTATGTAAGTGTCTGTACGTGTCTGTTTGTATGTAGGTAAGTGTCTCTATGTATGTGTCTGTCTGTATGTCTGTATCTGTTTGAATGTAAGTGTCTGTATGTAAGTTTCTGTTTGTATGTATGTGTGTCTGCATGTCTTTGTACCTGCACATGTGTCAGTGTGTAGCTGAATGTGTGTCTGTGTTTGTATCTGTGTGAGTGTCATTCTGTGTAATTGAATGTGTATCATTCTGTGTGTGTGTAGCTGCATGTGTGTGTGTGTGTGTATCTGTATATGTGTCAGTGTTGCTATCTGTGTGTATCTGCATGTGGGTCCATGTATGTATCTGCATGTTATTGTGTGTATCTGCATGTATGTCAGTGTGTTTGTTTGTGTGTTAGTGTTTCGGTTTATATGCATGTTTGCCAGTGAGTGTATCTGTGCATCAGTGTATGTAGGTGTGTCAGTGTGCATCTGTGTATCTGCATGTGTGTCTGTGTATCTCTCTGTATGTCTGTACCTGTGTACGTGTGCATCTCTATATATTTCAGTGTTTGCATCTGTATGTGTGTTAGTGTGTGTATTTTGTCTCAGTAAGAAATGAGAGGGCTAAGTGTGTTGTTTTTTTTTTTTTTGTGGGCGTTGATGGCGTGATTGCATGCTATGAAGGGGAAGGGCTAGGTCAAGGGGCCCCAATCAAATACCTGCCCAGGGTCCAATCAGTATTAAATACGGCCCTGTATGTATGCTCTCTTATTTGCAAATCTTGAGTTTTAAACATCTTCAGTTTATGTTATTAACTTCAAACTTATACTCTTCCCTGTACACCTTAATATATACGTATATATGTATCTGTTAGTTATTATCACTTAATAATATCTATTCTAATGTTTATTTACTAATATCTGTGTACTTGACTAAAAATATGATTCAATATTAAGTGTTTCTGGGGGTTAACAACTGAGCAGATGGTAATCTTAAAGACAAGATAGTAGGGCAAACACATGCTTATCCATGGTGTATTAGAGACAAACTAGCAGAGCAGGATAAACTTAAAGTAACCAGGGGAAGCTAGGATGACTAGCATTCTGACTTGTTTTTCAAGCCATTACATGCTAATTCTGCAGTTTAGGTCAATTTAATAGCATAATAAACAGACAAAGTCTTATATCAAAGATGAGTGATGGTCAATGTGGCAAAAGTAACCTCGCCACTGGCTTTTGGAGGAGCATGTTTGCCAACCTCCTGCACTGTGACTATGGCCCCTGTAATAGAGTTTGGTTAAAAATACTGTTTGTGCCTTTATTTTACTATGTATGGCTACACTTCGAACTCCTGAAGCAGTTTGAAGTGACACTTCGAATTCCCGAACAACCACATGAATCAGAGACCACCCTGGAGTTTGTTAACATCTATTAACAACTTGGAATGTTTCTCACCGCAATGTTCTAATTGTTCCTCTGGGTGGCCGCAATTCCTATGGACAACCAAGAGGTGGCGGCCATCTTGTTCGCATGAACGCAGGCAGCGGTGTTTGGGCATGAGTATCATGGAACCAAAAGGACAGCAAGATCCCAACCAAGCTGCGGTAGTTTTGGGGATCTACGGTGCTGATTGTGTCTAGTGGAGTGCTTGGAGTCCTCGGTGAGCACTAGGAGCATCGATTGGCGGAGGCACCCAGTCGGAGTGCCAGGCAGTCCGTCACAGTCAATGTTATTTTACCCTTAACAATTCAACCTATTGATTCTAACAGAATAACACACATAATAATATACTAATAGTTGGTTAGTTTCATCCTATGCCCTTCGATTTAGGGAATTGCAGGCCAGTAAAAAACAGATTTGTTTGCTTTTGTTATAGTTATCTGGAATACCTAAGGGCCACTGTCTCATAAAGCACTCATGTCTCCATTTGGAGATATAGGTTAATCCTTTCCCTGTAAAAATCATCTTTTAATTTTTATATATTAAATGCACACAGGTGGGGTCATCCTTGAGGTATCTTCTTAACAAGCACTTTATTCTCAAGTGCTCATACATTAAATTCACAGGAATACAATCATATTGTTACATACATTGTCACTGTCTCTCTGTCACAATCCCCTACAGATGCATGCACCCATCTCACGCTGCACTAGATGTCCTCTTGCTAAGCACAAAACAGTTTATCTTCTTTCTACATCTTCTTGCCCGATGAACACTGAGGTAACTGTTGAAAGACAAGTATCTTTTCCTGTAGCAATAAGCAAATTTGTCAATAACGGCAGGTTTACAAGCTCTATGTGCTCCTTTGCTTCAGCTGAATGATCACACAATTTGTTACCTATAATAAAGGGTAGGGTGCCCGGACCTCCTATTGTGTCAACAGTGGACTGATCGCAAAGTGGTTACCCCATATCTTTAAGGGGTCTGATGCAGATTTATACACTTGTGTTAAAGACAAGTCCCAATTTCGCCTAGTGTCCCCAAAAGTCAAGCATAGCCCTGGCCAATCAGCATCTCCTCATAAAGATAAATTGGATCAATGCATCTCTTTGAGGAACGTTCAGTGTCTGCCTGCAGAAGGTGGAGACACTGAATGGCAGTGCTGCACACTAGGCAGTACTGTCCCAGGAAGCACCTCTAGCAGTCATTTAAGGAGTGGCCAGTGGAGTTATTTTCTCTGAAAAGACAGTGTTTACTGCAAAATGCCTGAAGGGAATGATTCTACTTACCAGAACAAATACAAAAGGCTGTAGTTGTTCTGGCGACTATAATGTATGGCAACACAACTTGTGTGGACTGGCTAACAATGAAATTAGTTAAGGTAATGCAGACTTTGGTTTCTCTAACAATGTGGCATGTCCCCTTTCTTCTACACTCACCACTCACTACATCCACCTTTACTCTGTCCCAGACTATATACCAGGAACTTCTGCCTGCTAGAAGGTAAGGAGACAAGTGGACATGTGAGTGCTAGGGGACAGTCCTTAGAAAGAGTTAAATGAGTGCATCATTAGACACATTTATGCCAAGCTCAGGGTGCTGCCTGCATAGTATGCCCTTAGTTGGACAGCCTGCATGATTGGCAGGCAGCCTGACATGCATTCATGCCAGGATGGCCTTCTAATTCTTTGGACAAACATGCCCCATTTTTGGGCATGTTCACTCCTTTTGGCAGGTCGGGTCACGTGATTCGTGCCAGTGGCCCACCCTTTTACCCTGCCCATTGACTGCCTGCTTCACTGGACATTGCTGTTAGGGGTTATGGATTCACTTGAAAGATGAAAGCATAAATTAGAGCGAGATTAGCATGGAGTATGTGTTTTCTTATAGCTGCATCCTTTGAGTTTACCTCCAACACCATCTCCATCAGATACATGATGCTTGGGAGGTATGGTTGTTTTAGCGTTTTTGATCGATAATATTCTGTAATTAGGCCCATCATAATTGTCAGCTCCAGGCCCACTGGGCTCTTAATCTGGCCCCGTGGCACACATACACACAGACACTGACAGACATACACACATACAGACATAGTGACACACACATACAGCCAGACACTCATGCAAAATTTGATAACCACCCTCCAGTTTCTTACCTTTTCCTGGAAGGTGGCTTTCCTGCGGTCCAGTGGGCTGGCTGGGGTGGCTGGGAGTAAAGCTTCTCCCTCTCTCCCGGCCTGGTCCCCTCCGAAAGAGCTGGTCCTTCTTCCTCCCGCGTGCCTCCTGTTTCTGTGGGATGAAGTGACACGCGGCTGTCACTTCCACCTATCAGGCTGCCGAAAAGCAAGGGCCCAGACGCGCTGTTAAAATGCCACAGCGCCTGACCGGGCCCTTGCTGACACAGGCCCACCGGGTGGGCCTAAGTGCATGGGCCACCCGATGGGCCCCCATAGTTTGCAAGAAGAGGGCCCCGTTTGCCTCGCGTTAAAGATGGCCCTGTGTGTTTGTATGCAGTGTTGGCATTTGAACGCATGCATGCATTTGTGTATTGGTTTTTGAATGCAGGGTTGTGTTTCAATATATGCATTTATGCTGTCCTGAAGAAAATATTGACATGTTGCATCACTATATGCACTTTATTGAGTAGACTTTTTAAGAAATGATGAAATAAATGCTACATTTTAAGAAAGACCGTGAGTGCAGACTACTATTACCTTCTATTCTGTATATATGTGTGTGTATATATATATATATTTAAAATTCTGGTTCTTGCTTTCAAATCTCTACATAATGCTACCCCCACCTATCTATCCTCCCTTATACACAAGTATGTCCCGTCTAGGCCCTTACGATCTGCTGAAGACTTACGTCTATCTTCTGTCCGTACTCCCACCTCTGATGCTCGCCTTCAAGATTTCTCGAGAGCTGCACCGTTCCTGTGGAACTCGCTTCCCTCCTCGGTTAGATGCTCACCCAGTCTCCACTCCTTCAAAAAAAATCGTTAAAAACCCACTTCTTCATAAAAGCGTATCAATTAAACTCTTAATAGCTCCTGACTGATTCCTCTTCTGCAACTGTCATTAGTCTAATACGATCCTTACCTTTTTGTGTCATTTTACCCCACTCCCTCTAGCATGTAAGCTACTACATGTCTGTTCGCCCACCCATTGTAAAGCGCTGCGGAATTTGACGGGGCTCTATAAATATCATAATAATAATAATAATAATATATATATAGCATTTTAATACACAGGTCTGTTTGCATGTAATGTAGAGGTTTGAATGCAGTGGTGTGTTTGACAGATACACACACACACTAACACACACACCAACTCACATTAACACACTCACTTTTTTTTTTTTTAATTCAACCCCCCCAGCCTCCTTACCTTTGGGAATGCTGGGGAGGAGGGGTTCTCTCTTTCCCTGGGGTCCAGTGGGGCTGCTGGGCGGGCAGTTGGGTGGGCGGCGTTGGCTAGGGAGTACTGATTAGTGAGCTCTCTGCTCAGCTCTTTCGCGCGCCGCAGAGTGATGCTGGAAGCCAGAATATGACGTCATATTTCGGCTCCCGGCATCACTCTGCGGCCTGTGAGGGAACTGAGCACAGAGCTCAGGGGAAAGTGCTCCCTCGTCAGCGCCGCCCACCCGACCGGATTTTTAGTTAGCCGCCAGGCTAACAAGACATTTGTCCTGGGCATTTGGGGGAGGCTTTTTTTGCCTCCCCATGGAAAATGCCGCCCAAAGCAAATGCCTTGTTTGCCACGTGGCTAATACGTCCCTGCCTATCACTATAGTGATCCTTTAAGGACAATTGCAAACAGATTTCAATAATTGTATACATCTGAATGAAAATGTTGCATTTTCTGTTACAACTGTCTGTCTGTTTCAGTAGTTTTTAAACCTGTTTTTATACTCAGTGCAAATTTTCTTTACTATAAATAGGCACTTTATGTGGATTTTAATACATTTTGATTATAACATTTTACAGTTTTTGTTATTTTTTTTTTAATTGATTTTAAGCGGACACATTTAGGTCAATATTTGCTAAAAGGTTTTGAAACCTGGATTGCAGAGACAAAAGCTGGTATTAAAAGTTAAAGGCCATATTTTATAAATTCATAAGGGGCCATTTATATATTAACTGAAACAACATATTGATTTAAATGTACAATATTCCCTGTGGAAAATACTAAAAGCGTATAATTACTGGAAATTCGTATATAAAAGCTATTAACTGTAAAATATCAATTCCATTAACTGGGGCAGCACAAAACATTTTCTATTGCAGTATAAAACATATTCCTACATAATGTAGATCACCACACTATTAATCTTTTTACGTTTAACATTTTTATTTACATAAAATTTACATGATAGTAACACAATTTTATAATGTAAATACCGGTGTTTTAAGCTGTATGTATATGTATGTAAGTTTATGTATATTAGACTTTAGTTTGGCGCTAATAAATATTTGTCCACATTCCACAGTTCCGGCAAATTTGCCAGTAGGAAATAAAACTGTACACGCAACTACGTGATGTCCATTTAGGATTAGAGGTTGTACGTATGGCAACAAAAAAGGATTCTGAATGTAAAGAAAGCTATTGTTTATTTTTGTTAATTTGAAGCTAAGTTTGCCATGAAGGACAAGAGATCTGTCCAATGATGTAGGCTGTCGAATAAAGAAGTGTGAAAATAAAAGATTATTGATAATTGAGGGATATCCACCAAATGTTCATTTTATTAATTTAAGTAACAAGCGACAAATAGAGGGATACAAGCACTGTCATTGGCACAGTGCCACTTACACAAACTTTAATTTGAATTTGGATATATCCTATTTAATAATAGTATAATTGATCCTGGAGTGAGACTAATGGTAAGGTTACAGGTGTGCCTACTTACACCAACTTGGTTCACTGTCTTACAGTTTGACAAGTAAATTTTTTTTAATTTTTTTGGAAAAACATTTTTTTTTTTTGCTAAGTAAAAAATAATAATTAAAAATAAAAGCAGAGCAAAGTGCCATAAGGCAATAGTGATGCACCGAACGGTTCGCTGGCGAATAGTTCCTGGCGAACATAGCATCTTCGCGTTCGCCACGGCGGGTGAACTTATGCGCGGTTTGATCCGCCCCCTTTTTGTCATCATTGAGTAAACTTTGACCCTGTACCTCACAGTCAGCAGACACATTCCAGCCAATTAGCAGCACACCCTCCCTAGCAGACCCTCCCACCTACTGGACAGCATCCATTTTACATTCATTCTCAAGCTGCATGCTTAGTGAGAGGAGGGAAAGTGTAGCTGCTGTTGATTAGATAGGGAAATGGATAGCTAGGTTAGGGTATACAGTGTCCACTACAGTCCTGAAGGACTCATCTGATCTCTGCTATAAGGACAGCACCCCAAAAAGCCCTTTTAGGGCTAGAACATCAGTCTGCTTTTTTTTTTTTTCTGTGTAATGTAATTGAAGTTAGTTGTCTGCCAGCTTCTGTGTCAGGCTCACAGTGGATACTGTGCCCAGTGCCACCACTCACTCACTAGTGTCACAATAGCTTGCATTTAAAAAAAAAAATTGTTTTCACTATAATAGATTGAATAGCAGTTAGTTGTCTGCCAGCTTCTCTGTCAGGCTCACAGTGGATACCGTGCCCAGTGCCACCACTCACTGGGGTCACAATAGCTTGCATTTAAAAAAAAACATTTTTTTTTCACTATAATAGATTGAATAGCAGTTAGTTGTCTGCCAGCTTCTGTGTCAGGCTCACAGTGGATACTGTGCCCAGTGCCACCACTCACTCACCGGTGTCACAATAGCTTGCATTTAAAAACAAAAATCTTTTTTCACTATTATAGATTGAATAGCAGTTAGTTGTCTGCCAGCTTCTGTGTCAGGCTCACAGTGGATACTGTGCCCAGTGCCACCACTCACTCACTGGTGTCACAATAGCTTGCATTTAAAAACCAAAAACTTTTTTCACTGTTATAGATTGAATAGCAGTTAGTTGTCTTCAAGCGGGTGTGTCAGCCCTACAGCGTGTACTCTGTCAACCTCTGCCAGTTCACAGTGCCACTCATATCTGGTGTCACAGTAGCTTGCACGCATAGTACCACTAATCGAAAAAAAAATGACAGGCAGAGGCAGGCCACCCCTGACGGCTGCCAAGCATTGGGTAAACCTGCTGACGGCTGCCAAGCATGGAATGCGTGGCTCTGCAGAGGAATTGGTGACACCGCCACGACTTGCAGGCAGGCCTGCTGCCACCTCCTCTACTCCTCCTACTCCATCCTCTTCCATAACCTCCTCGGCTGAGTCCTCTTCTGCTGCTGCATCTTGCTCCACATCAACGGATAGGGGACGTAACAGGGATTAAACTGATAAGAATAGTACTACTTAACACACCACTCCTATCTGGTGGCACATTAGATTGCACATGCAGTGCCCCAAATTTGAAGTAGGAGGACCGACCAAGCATCTTTTTCCATCTCCCGGTTCCTAAAATCGATGCCATATACATGTCCCCTGATAGGGGACGTAACAGGGATTAAACTGATAGGAATAATACTACTTAACACACCTTATAATAACGCAGAGAAAGGCAACGCAGAGAGAGGAGTCTGAAGAAGAGGAGTCAGAGGAGGAAGGTGGCTTTGAGGAGGTGGAAGACCAAACACAGCAGGAGTCCCAGGGGGCTTGTTGTCACCTTTTGGGGACCCTTGGTGTTGTACGTGGCTGGGTGGAGGAAGAGACCTTCAATGACATCAGTGAGGACAAGGAACGGACATGGCTAGCTTGGTATCCAACCTTGTGCAAATGGGGAGTTTGCGGTTGTGGACTGGCGGTTGTTTGCGGTGCGTTAAAGGGAGTTTGGTCTGTCACTGTGATGCGGGCATAACCCTTACACTACCTGATTGATACAACATCATACAGTAGGTCCCCCCCCTCATTATTTTTATGGCCCCCACCCACCGCTCACGGGTGGGGGCGGGTGGGAGGACAGTATGGCCCCCACCCGTGAGCGGTGCGTGGGGGCCATAAAAATAATGAGGGGGGGGACCTACTGTATGATGTTGTATCGATCAGGTAGTGTAAGGGTTATGCCCGCTTCACAGTGACAGACCAAACTCCCCGTTTAACCCCATTGAGATTTATGGCCCCCACCCACCATGCAGGAGTGGGGGCCGGGGGGAGGACAGTAGGTCCCCCCTTATCGTTATTTACTGAATATTCCCCTGCATAACAATGTTTGGCATTTAGTGAATATTCCCTATTCTGCTCTGTGTCAGTGTGTATCAGGGATCCTTAGGATAGGTGTCAATCCAAATCTGCCAAGTGACCCTATGTAGGGGGAACATTCCCTATTCTGCTCTGTGTCAGTGTGTATCAGGGATCCTTAGGATAGGTATCAATCCATATCTGCCAAGTGACCCTATGTAGGGGGAACAGTCCCTATTCTGCTCTGTGTCAGTGTGTATCAGGGATCCTTAGGATAGGTGTCAATCCATATCTGCCAAGTGACCCTATGTAGGGGGAACAGTCTCTATTCTGCTCTGTGTCAGTGTGTATCATGGTCTCTGAGGACAGGTGTCAATCCATATCTGCCAAGTGACCCTATGTAGGAGAACAGTCTATATTCTGCTCTGTGTCAGTGTGTATCATGGTCTCTGAGGACAGGTGTCAATCCATCTCTGCCAAGTGACCCTATGTAGGAGGAACAGTCTCTATTCTGCTCTGTTTCAGTGTGTATCAGGGTCTCTGAGTTCAGGTGTCAATCCATATCTGCCAAGTGACCCTATGTAGGAGAACAGTCTCTATTCTGCTCTGTGTCAGTGTGTATCATGGTCTCTGAGGACAGGTGTCAATCCATTCCTGCCAAGTGACCCTATGTAGGGGGAACAGTCTCTATTCTGCTCTGTTTCAGTGTGTATCAGGGATCCTGAGGACAGGTGTCAATCCATATCTGCCAAGTGACCCTATGTAGGAGAACAGTCTCTATTCTGCTCTGTGTCAGTGTGTATCAGGGGCTCTGAGGACAGGTGTCAATCCATATCTGCCAAGTGACCCTATGTGGGAGAACAGTCTCTATTCTGCTCTGTGTCAGTGTGTATCATGGTCTCTGAGGACAGGTGTCAATCCATATCTGCCAAGTGACCCTATGTAGGAGGAACAGTCTCTATTCTTCTCTGTGTCAGTGTGTATTAGGGTCTCTGAGGACAGGTGTCAATCCATATCTGCCAAGTGACCCTATGTAGGGGGAACAGTCTCTATTCTGCTCTGTGTCAGTGTGTATCAGGGTCTCTGAGTTCAGGTGTCAATCCATATCTGCCAAATGACCCTATGTAGGAGAACAGTCTCTATTCTGCTCTGTGTCAGTGTGTATCATGGTCTCTGAGGACAGGTGTCAATCCATATATGCCAAGTGACCCTATGTAGGAGGAACAGTCTCTATTCTGCTCTGTGTCAGTGTGCATCATGGTCTCTGAGGACAGGTGTCAATCCATACCTGCCAAGTGACCCTATGTCGGGGGAACAGTCCGTATTCTGCTCTGTGTCAATATGTCATATGTCAGGTATCAATCCATATCCATTGTGATTTAGGAATATTAGGTGATTTCTGCCCTTTATGGATTAAGACCAGACTCTGCATCAACTGTGTAATTTTCCATAGGAGTTTTGCCATGGATCCCCCTCCGGCATGCCACAGTCCAGGTGTTAGTCCACTTGAAACAACTTTTCCATCACTATTGTGGCCAGAAAGAGTCCCTGTGTGTTTTAAAATTCGCCTGCCCATTGAAGTCTATGGCGGTTCGCCCGGTTCGCCGGTTCGCGAACATTTGCGGAAGTTTGCGTTCGCCGTAAACGAACCGAATATTTTGTGTTCGCGACATTACTATAAGGCAATGGCAGATGTCAGATTCCCATGTAAGTGTCTGCCAGTTCACTCTTGAACATTTGGTTGGATTTCATTCCTGAGCCATATCAAAAGAACAGACTAACAAACTCACCTTACTGATTTTCCAGCTGAAAGTTGTAGGGAAAAGGCACACTGTCCATGTTGCCTGTGTATTGTGGTGCTAGTGGAGGAGGTCCAACCTTAGCAGAACGGCAGTCTAAGAGTTGTTCTTTATGGCAGCAGGACAACCAGAATCTCCTGCTATATGTGGAAGTGATAGAGGAAAGCCACACTTCAGCAAACATCTTTCAAGCAATGAGAAAAATGGTGGGAAATTAGTTGAGAGTGCCGCCAGACACTCATGTGCACGTTGGCTTCATAGTCAACAGTGAAAATGCTAACATGCTCAAAAAATAAACCTAACAACCCAAAATAAACATTTAACAAAAATTAGCTTAAACTGAAAACTGACGAATAACAAAAAAAACAACTGCCTGTTGTCATAAAAATACAAATGCAGTGCAATGATAAAAATAATACTAGAACATAAAAATAAGTCATGAAAGCAGCATTCCAAAACAAAAAGGGGATGACAACTCAACTACTAAGCTCAAATAAGTATACATATGGTTGCTCTAAAGATATAACTATTGCTTTGTTGCCGGGGCTTAAAAATTGGACAATAATATAGCAGATAGTAGCTATTCTAAACCATTAAAGGATGTGACAGAAACTTTGAGCCACAGTAATGCCAGTTTGGAAAAGGTCTTCCATTTGTGTATCTGCCTCATAAGCAAGATAGATGCAACAGGGAAGTTGTTCCTGGCAGCAAACTGCAGACCATTGTAACAGTAATGGTTAACAGGCTGAATGATGAATACAAAGCTTGTGTTTGCGAACAAGTTACTAATTACTAGTTGCTAAGTGAACTGATGCAGGCTTCCCCATGTGATCCTAGAAACAGGCTGTAGCAGAATGAATGTTTGTCGTACTCTTTTCATTCCATTTGTTCAGCTGTCCATACCCGCCGTTCGTTTACCGAACCCCCACCTGTATGGTCCACGGGTTTGCATCTTTTAACAATCGAACACCCCTGGCTGTGAACCACAAATTGCTTGTTAAAGAAAGTGTTTCCCCTGTGTGGCCGCCGTTTTGATCACCAAACACACATGTGCAAAAAACGGCGGCCATTTTGTCTCTCAAACGTGGGCAGCGGTACATGGTCTTCGACGACCTGGAACTAATTTCGGCTAATCTACCCCGTGAACGCCTGGGAGACCTAAACTACCGAACGGGGGGACATTCGTATGCTAGCAGCCAGGGGGGGCCTTCATCAGCATTCATGTGCGAACCCTCTAAAGAAGACCGGTCAAGCCTTATTTTCTCTGGAACTGTTTTGGGGCTTCACCTCGTGGCTGACCGGTCAAAATATCTTATAAAATAGAATAATTTATAAAATAGGAATGGGGCGTGGCCTAGACTCTGATGTGTGCAGATGTGCTTGAGCAGAGCTCTCGATGGATCAAATAAATATTGGCCAATTCACGTATACCACTGTGACCATGGGCAACAGTAAGAAATTCCTGGCAGCCCAAGAGGCATCAGACCCAATAGCAACCAAGAAATCGGGTGAACTTGACCGTTACTTTTGGGACAAAACGAGGGCCTTAGCTCTTGAGGGAAATTACAGCATGTCAGCGCTATCTTTATTATTGCCTGTTATCAAAGCCAAGTAATGCCTTTTCCAAAACTGAACTCTTACATATATGTAACATATTACTTTTTGATGCAAATTTTATGAGTCTACTAACAGTAAGATACCGTATGAGAACCAATGCATGATATTACTGAAGTGGGAAAATCAATTGCTAATTTTAATTTACTGTCATATACTCTCAACTACTGTAAGACTTGTCAGTATTACTATTGTCCTTATTTATCTGTAACATCCCTCTTTTATAATAAAAATGTACCATAATAAAATAAAACTAAAAAATAAGAATGATATGCGCTTCTCACACGACAATAATGAGTGTATATCTGTCAGGATTACTGTTGAACCAGCACGCAGAAATAGTATCACACCTATGACTAAGGATAACGTCTAACCGGACCTTAGAATGGCCAGACTTAACATATCCGAGAATAGTCAAAATACTTGCCGAGGTCAGGGACACAGAATGAGACACAACCAGGGGCGTACCTAGAGCATTTGGCACCTGGGGCGGATCCTGTGCTTGGCACCCCCCCCCCACCCAAAAAAAAAAAAACCTGTAAAAAATGTTAAAGGTTTTCTTTCTTTTTTTTTTTTACAATTTATAAACTTTGCAAAACCGCTGTCAGCCCCTCCTACAAAACCCTTGTCCTGCCCCGCCCCTCCTACAAAACCTCTGTCCTGCCCCTTCTACAAATCCTGTACTGCCCCATCTACAAAACCCCCGCAACCCCGTCCACAAATCCCCTGCTTATCCCCCTTATAAAGACTCCTGTCCCAATACAAAACCCGCCCCCTTCTACAAAATCCCTGCAGCCCCACACACACATTTACAGGCAGACAGTCACACACTCAGTTACAGACAGACAGTCACACACAGTCACAGGCAGACAGTCACACATACACATTTCCTCCGTGCGCCCAGTTTAGCAGCTGTTTGATTGTGTGAGCTGTACTGGCCGCACGGCACCCTAACTACCATGGGGCACTGTGCGGCCACAGCTCACACAGCCCCCTCCAGCCAGGACTGGTGCAAGGATTTTTGCCGCCCTAGGCAAAAGTAAAGTTTGCCGCCCCCCCATGTGACATCACAATGCCCACCCATGTGATTTGCCATTTTAACTAATGCCAGTGCTGCAGTGCCGCCGTGTTTACATTAAAAGGCCTGCAGGGACAGACTATAGACACCAGAACCACTACATTAAGCTGAAGTGGTTCTGGGGACTATAGTGTTTCTTTAATGTGAGGTAAATTAGAGATTAGTGCCATGAATAATATACTAGATTGCCTACTTACAACCAGATGAGGATGATGATGGGCTCTAGCTGCCGTCTGGCTCCACTGGTCTGGTGTAGAACAGGCTCTCTGGAGGCGGTTTGTAACTGTGGTCACAAAAATCAATGTTCTGGGAGAACGGGAAGCAGCTCCATTTTTTGGGGGCCCTTTACACAGCTCAAGGTCTGGGTCCCAGGGTCCACCTTCATGTTCCACCAATGAGTTTGTTCACAGGGGGTGGAGTGTGTAGGGGATGTCCTGATATGTGTGTAAGGAATGCATTGTGTGAAATTGTTTGTATGTGTAAGGGCTGCAAGGTGTGTTTCTGTGTATGTACGGGATGCATTGAATGTGTGTAAGGGATGCATTGTGTGTAACGGTTGCATTGCTTGTGTATGTGTGACTGTGTGTGTAATGCATTGTGTGTATGTGATGAATGTAAATCTCCCCCCCCTCCTTCTCCCAATTTATCAATCTCCCCCCCTCCTCCTCCCAATTTCTCAATTCCCCCCCCTCCTCCTCCCAATTTCTCAATCTCCCCCCCTCCTCCTCCCAATTTCTCAATCTCCCCCCCTCCTCCTCCCAATTTTCTCTCCCCTCCTCCTCCCAATTTCTCTATCTCTCCCCTCCCAATTTCTCTATCTCTCCCCCTCCCAATTTCTCCTATCTCTCCCCCCCTCCCAATTCTCTCCCTCTCTCCCCTCCCAATTTCTCTATCTCTTCCCCTTCCCAATTTCTCTATCTCCCCCTCCCAATTTCTATATCTCCCTCCCCCCTCCCAATTCTCTTTCTCCCCCCTCCCAATTTCTCAATCCACCCCCAATTTCTCAATCTCCCCCCCAATTTCTCATTCTCCCCTGCCCCTACCTCCCTGTGGCGTGGCGAGCCAATATAGTCCGGCTGGTACAGGGGGCATCTGTCTCCTGTGGCGGGAAATGGGAAGTGCACACTGAGTGTGCACTTCCTGTGTGACAAACTAATTGGTATTTCCATGGACAATAAAGCCCGCCAGAAAGTGACAGGAGGGAGCGCTGAGCGCTTCCCTCCTGTCAGCCCCTCTCCCCATGCTGCGCCCGGGCAAAGCTGCAGCCGCCTGAGGCTCTCAACAGAGCGCTCGGGCGGCTGCAGCATGGGGGGGCCGGCGCCCCTGGTCATGGCACCCCCGACCCTGGTGGCACCCGGGGCGGACCACCCCCTCTGCCCCCCCCCCTTAGTACGCCACTGGACACAACGATTAGGAAAAGACAAAAGTCAAGGATACCAGAAATCAGAGAAGTCAAAACGGAGCTGTAGAGGGACAACGCTACTAAGTACCATGCCCACTGAGTATTCAGATGTTTTGGTTTTGTATATTGTGTCCACAATTTGTATTCTCATGATTTTCCCTTGTTGATTGTGTGTTTTCCCCTTGCATACTGTGTTTCCCCATGTATTGGTTATATATTTTGTGTGATTTCCCTGATTTATTTTTAGGGTTCCTATATGTTTTGGATGTATATTTAATAGTTTATGTTTTATGATCTGCAACTCTAGTGCCTGGGGGAATAATAGGGTTAAGAAAATGTCTCTTTTTGATATGGGTTGAATCAAGGGGTTCCTGTTTCTAGAGGGCCTGACCATATCAAAAGATTTCCTGGACACGTTAGTGTGACTTCCCACACCATACAGAATATCTCTGCTGGAGTCCAAGCTTCAAAGAGGGATTGGGGTTGGAAGATTGGACATTCCATGCAATCCAATTAACCCATTTTGATAGTGAAAATGTACTTTTGAGGAGTTTATGTGGTTTAATGTGGTTTAACAATGCAAAGTTAAAGATAACACCACCAAAATCATCAATTTAATCCACCACGCGAACGTCCTCAAAATCCCATTTCTCTTATTATCAATAGATGCCAAAAATACATTTGACAGGGTGGACTGGTCCTTTCTCATGTCGAAGTTGAGGATACTGGGCTTCAGGAAGCAGTGGTTGATGTTGATCTCAGCGATCTACTCAACACCCTCCGCTAGATTGAAAGTCAACGGACAGCTATCACAGCCTTTCCAGATACATAATGGTACTCGACAGGGCTGCCCCCTATGAACCCTACTTTTCATTTTGTTTCTGGAGCCACTCCTACAAACAATGAGACGCAACTCAGACATAAGGGGATTCAATAGCAAGACATATATCTATAAGGCCTTTGCTGATGACCTGATATTCATCCTGACAAATTCAACTCATTTCCTAACCCTGTTGATGAACAAACTAACAATCAACAGCGAAATGTCCAACTTTAAAATCAAAATAGATAAAAGGGAAATACTTAATCTCAACGTCCCCACTAGCACAGTCAACAGACTCAAACACGACTTTCAGTTCAAATGGGCAGACAGACATATAACATACCTGGGAATCAAGATCACAACAAAACTTTCAGATCTATATACCACTAACTACACGCCCCTGCTACAAGAAATAGCAGATGACCTACTGAGGTGGAATAAACCCCACTTCCAATGGCTGGGGAGGATAAATATCATCATGATGAATATCCTACCTAAGATATTATACCTCCTATACACTATACCAGTACAGGTTCCCAAATCCTTCTTCCGCCAACTTAGATCTCTGTTTGTTCAATATGTGTGTGCTAAGGGAAAATCGAGAATAGCATATGATACCCTTACAAGACCAAGAGACAGAGGAGGTGCAGGCCTGCCACATATTGAGGTGTACAACTCTGCAGTTCACATTGGGCAAATACTGGATTGGTATACCAAACACACGTCCAAACAATGGATAACAGTAAAACATTCTTCCTAAGATATCTCACTACAAGCTTTACTCAGGCTAGTCACCCAAACAAAGACAACACCCATACCCAACCATCTGACCATTACACCAACCATTAAGATTTTTATAAAATTAGCTCACTTCACAGACTTTTCACCCTCCCTCTCTCCTAAATACTCCCCTAAACCATTATTCTCGACTGATGCAAGAGGATTAAATATACTCCCACACTCTATTACACATCAACACACTAAAAACCAATGACTTACTTAAAAACAAACACTACACCAAATGCTATACAATTCTTTCACTACTCACATTTAAAACACTTTTTTCAAACACTACAAATACCGGAGACGGGACTTGGAGAGGAGACGAAATTTGAATGACTGTTCAACAGGCAACTAAATCCCTAAACCATTGTCCAAATGCTACAAACTATCACTACCGCTACAATACCCAAAACCGCCAACATATACCCTGAGCCCACCCCTGCCTGAGACCCCCTCTGGGGGTCTGTGCATAAAAGAAGCCTGTGTTCAATAAAGATGGTCAGAAGTCTGCCTGGCAGAGTCCAGTGCTTAAACCTCCAAAACTGTGTGTCGTCCTGTTATTGGAGGGAAGGAAGATTTGTCTGCTGTTCCAGCTTACAGGGGATGCAATGAGGAAAAGTCCTTGTAAGGACTAAGAGCTTCCAGGGCTGAGTGTCATCTCTGCCTGGGAGCACATAGAGCTAAGTCCCCTAAGCATGCAAGAGTTCTTGATTGGCTGAAGGAAGGGAACTAACGGGAGGTAACCGGTTGGGGTTAACTGGGAAGCGGACGTCCCGTTACAGGAGTCATAGTTAAAAAACAGAAAAACACAATCAGGAACACACTCTCAGATAACCATCAAAGGGAAACCACGACAGGGCACTGATCAAAAGGCAATTTGGGTTTAAATAACCCTCTTGAGCTGTAATTGGCTGTATGTGGCCTCTGACCCCAAAACATGCGCGCACGCCTATGACGTGACGTCTCACGCACATAAGCACCATCTTTAATGTGGGCCAAGGCTATATCCGTATCAAAACCAGAAACGCAGCGGCCTGCGTCTCCAATAACGCCACACACGCTGGGGACTGGGACAAAAGAATGTCGGGTAGTGGTTTGCAGCGAGCAAGGTATTTATTATTTCTGTCAGCGTGACCGCTGTGTTTCTGTGTGGCCATGCCGCTACAATATCCGCTCCACTCCCTACACCCTCTTCCCATGAGGATGTCAAATGGGATTGGAAGGCCATATTATGAATGTGTCATATTAAATAAACGCAAAGCAAACATAAAAATATTGCATTTATATAATAAAACAATGAAACCAAACAAAGTGCAAGTATACAGGTCAAGTGCAAGCACCCAGCACTTTCTTTTCTTTCTTTTTTTTTTTATTCTTTTTTTTTTATGTGCTTGCGAGTTACAGGCATTCTCACTTTGCCACAACAACAACAGCGAGGCAAGTTTTAACATTAAGCTGAACAGTGGAGGCATATTGGCGAAGTTGTGCACATTTTTTGTTAGGAATCAAGAATGGTGCACGTTTAAAACTTAGATGAAGTATGAATAAAGAAAACAACAAATCAATTAGATAACATCAAGCTTGATCATGTAGGTGAGTAGCTTGGCAGGGTTAAGCTGCACATTTTCCATGAGTACATAGGATAATGCATTATATACGAGTAACCAAAGGAGATCATTAACTTTGCTTGCATGTCATGGGTTTTTCTCTCATGGATGCTTAACAATGGAGAGCAGAGTATTGCAAGATTATTTAAGTGCAACTTGTCTCACAAGCTGGAAAAGGGGTGAGCTTGTGTTATGCTGTATGAGTAAAAAGCAACATGTAGCAACACTAGGTAGGTTTTGAGAGACATACAGGACTTTTATACCTCTGAGCGTTAAAATATTGAAAGATTGCCTAAACTGTTTTGTCTTAAGGTACATATGTAGAATGGAACCTGCAAAGTGTTGAACAATTTAGTGCTATGAAACCTACAGATCTTCTGAGTAATTGGCTTGTTAACGATGCTTTGGTATAGGTAATTAATGAGATATGCTAGTTGCGTTGTTAAACATGCTAAATTTCCCACCAGCCCTCCAGAACAAGGCAAAAGAAAATTAGTCCAGAAGACAACAGGGTGAGTGTCAGTTAGTCGGGAGCCCAATAGTGAGTGTCAGTTCGGACAGTCCAGACTGGGTCCCAATGGCTGGGTTCATTTTTAGTGGGACTGCCAGCTAAAGAAGGCATTATCAGCCGATACCTCTGCTGGGTAGGATGGTTCCCAGTGCTGTCAGAGTCTGTAGGAGGCCGGTGAGGTGCAGGTAAATGGTGGGAGCTCTCCAACCCCTGGCCGGCATGAAGTCCTGCACCTGCAGTCCACAGACTCGGTGCCTTGTGGTTGAGGCCTTGTTTTCCCTCTGTCGTGTGCCTTGGGTGGTCCGTCGTCACCATTGACGGTCGGGGTTCTGACAGTGTAGTTGGTGCAGTGGAGGCTTTCTCCGGGTGGCCCTTGGCCAGGGAGGGTGTTTGGGGCGGATGGTGTCAGCTGCTCGGTGGGGTTCGCACAATGGAGGCCCCACCCAAATCCATTCCGTTTCCTCCCTCACCACTCTCACAGGGTCTGGTTGCTCCTGTCTGTTTTGTTGCTCCAGACGCTCCCAAAACCTTTGGAGGATTCTGTTTAACTGCTCGGTGTAGTGTTCCACCGGGTTAGCGCCATGTTGTTTTGGTGCAGGCTTCTGCCACAGGGATGCGGGCACCATCTTGTGTTGCCTACTGGCCTTGTCTTCCAGGCTGTATGGTTTAGCCGGGGCTTGTTGTGCTGTTTGCCCTGTGTTGGTGGGGACTGGGATAACCCCCACCGGTCTGGGGGGGGAACGGGAACTCATGCTGAGATTGTAGCTTGGTGTGACCCCGAGAGAGTGGCCGTCTCTCCCGCGGCTCCCCTGCTTGTCTCCCTGTGGACTAGGCAGCACTGCCGGGCTCTGGTTTCTGCAGTCGGATCTTCAAGATTTGGGTATCGATGTGTGCCGCTTCATGTGCAGGTCAGCCCTCCAGATCAGAAATGTGGTACCTAGTGAGGTAATTCTCTGTTAGGGCTTAGATTGTGCCCTTTGTTGCCAGAGCTATTAGCAGGTGCGACCGGCCATCTTGACTGTCAGGCCCCGCACTTTCTTATCTACATGTTTTAGTAACCAACCCATGTAAATTGAGATCTTTTATAATCTCGTGTGCACATATTACAGAGGTAACCATATTCCTTTCATATCTCCTCCCGTGACTCTTCATCCACAAATTCGTGCTCAGATTATGAAAATTCTGTTTCTTCAGATGCTAACTCTGCATATGACGAGTCTAAAGACTGCCTTAATGTTGACACTGTAGAATCCATTTTTCTGAACTGAAAAGGGAATCCTTTTTTCCACTTAGACCATACTAAGCACCCTTGTACTTCCGAGTCGGTCCCTACTTTTCCAATAAGGAAATTAATGGAGCTCTAGATTAGGAAACCCTTGCACCAAACAGCTCCAAATAAAATAAAATGTTTTACATACCCTAGATTTGGATTCTACCATAATAAAAATTTTTGCAAAATCTGTTAAGAACCCTCGTAAAAGGCCTCTGATGAAGTGGGAATCACCTACGAAACTACGAAACATGTTAGGCTGCAGCATCTTTGGTGGAATGCTGTTGGAATACACTCCCAAATTCGATTCAGGGAATCCACTATCCACAGGTTCAATTTCACAGTGGCATTTGACTTAGGGACTCATTTGTGACTTTCAAAAATAGGTGCTTATGGAGTTTTATTCCTGAAGTGCTTGTTCACTTGTGGATTTTTATGTGTCCAATTTTATGTACAATAAAGTATCTGTTTTCTGAAAAGCACTATTTTCTGTTATACATCCTTTGATCTGATACTGGGACATCTACTGGCAAGACTCTGGAGTTTTGCAAATGACAAAACTCATTGTTCTGTCATTCTCAAATGGACACTGTCTCAACAGTTCAATATGTAAACCCCCATGAAGGAACCAAGTCCAAGAGACTAGGAGATATTGCCAAAGCCTTTCTGCACTGCTATCAAGATTGGAACATCACTCTGCGAACAGAGTATCTTACAGGTATTTACAACACCAAATTTGCATTTTATGATGGATTTCAGCAATTGGATGTTGAATCCTATAGTTTTTTCAACAACGTATGTCCCCATGGTGTCTGTTTTCCCTCAATCTTTTGCATTGCATCTGATTTAAAGGGACACTCCAGGCACCCAGACCACTTCTGCCCATTGGAGTGGTCTGGGTGCCAACTCCCAATACTCTTAACCCTGCAAGTGTGATTATTGCAGTTTTTTATAAACTGCAATAATTACCTTGCAGGGTTAACTCCATCTTTAGTGGCTGTCTGCTAGAAAGCCACAAGAGGGCACTTCCTGGATTATAGCACAGAAATCCTGTGCTAGAGCTCCAGCGTCACTCATGCTTTCCTCTGGGGAGTGCTAATGCGCATGCGCATTAGTTCTCCTCGGCCGGTGGGTGGGATCAGTCTCGCCCACCAGCTGATGCAATCACAGGGAGGAGCGGCGCAGAGGAAGAAGCAGCGACATGGGACATCGTTGCTGCCTCTGGTAAGTCACTGAAGGGATTGTTTTCCTGGCACTGGAGTTTCCCTTTAACAACTTGATGGGTTTTCAGTTGGTAATCGGATCCAGAGGCGGAGGGCCAATTGTTCATTCTCTCCCTTTGCCATGATCTCTCAAGCTCTCCTACACATGTGGTTGTGCCCACCTGTGCCCAGGTGGCCATTGCAACCATGGTATCCTCAACTACTGAGTATGTTAATCAGTTTTCCAAAGATTTTACAGGCTTGTTAATCCTTGTTGATCAATGCAAATTGATGAGCGGTATAAGTTTTAAAAAACTACCATGCCCTAAATACCAATATAATAGCAATGTTTTTTTAGCTCTCAATGTATTAGAGCCATGGGGAGACGAGTCATTGTCATTAAATATGTTATCTCTTAAACTTACCATTTTACTATGTCTGATATTATTTAAGCATGTTTCTAAAGTTAAAGCTTTAGATGTATTACACTGGCAATACTTACCCAATGGTGTCTGTTAGAAAGTTCATACGCATACAAAACAGGCATTTAATCTGTGTTCTATCCTTTCTTTTATGATCATCCTAACCTATGTATTGTGTAACGGATCACCTGGCACCCCGACTGAGTACCTCCGTTGAAGGATGCTCCTAGCGCTTCCTGAGGACTCCAAGCACTGCAGCAGACATCACAACCACCGAACCGGAGAAGCATACGAATGCTCTCAAGCATATGAATGCTGTAAGCAGCTGAACAGGAAAAGCATACAATCAGCTTACACTCCTGGCAATCAGCATACAATCCAATTCCCCCAATAACGAGACGATACTTCGTTTTGAGGTCAAGCAGAACAGACTGGACTGGCACATACAGCTTCTTTTATTCACAATCCACAAATATAGTACTGCCCACAGGGTTTTGAAACACAGCCAATCAATGCGTACAATACACACAGACACTCCCACACAAAATCCTCCCCTCTGCCTGTGATATGATTACTGAACACAATGGTTAATCTAATTATCACAGGCAGAGAAATACAGTATACTAAAACACATCACAGGGACCCCAAAACATGCAATAACCCCATATCCTTGGAACCGGGGGATCTGGGTGAACCACATATCCAAAATTCACCCAGATCCGTTCAGTACTTTGGAAGATACAGTTTAATGCAGATTCCACAGAACATATGCAGGCTAAATGAAAAACAATTACTGTATAATGTGTCCCCTGTTGTATAGTCCAAAACCACTGCACAATGTCTCTGTGCACCAAATACCGTCGAGATGGCACCGTGTTGAAAAGTCCAAACAGTGTCTGTGAGTTAAAATGGCCGCCATCCATTGTTCTCACCATGTGCTTCATCCATTGTTCTCACCATGTGCCTCTGATACAGGAAATGGTGGCCACCCAGTAACTCCACAGTATGTCCCCAGATGGTTCTTAAAGGGCCAGCAGCAGCACAACACAAATCCATTATGCCCAAATCATGTCTTTAAATGGCAATACATCCCAGGGGCCATAGTCACATGGCAGGAGGCTGGCAATCAGTCTTCTTCAATGCCCAGTGGCGAGGTCGGTTTCGTTACTTGCTTAAACACCTATGAACTCAGAAAGCCTGTCTTTCCTCAACTTCTTATTTCTTTTTGGAAACATATCAAGTTTGATTTTATTTGTTGTTCCAGCAAACTTTGTTATTAGCTATTTTGCTGCTGGAGTAGTAGAATTTGAATTTAATGCATTATATTAGCCTACTATCTTTCATTAAAATCTATATCTTCTGTCACCAAAAGTTAGGGAAATCTTACATTTTTATTCCTAAACAATGACAGTCTGTAAATCTAGCAAAATGTGTTCACTACTTCATATATAAATATACTTTGGAAAACAATGTGTGTTCCACCTGTAAACATGATTTATTCTTAGCCTTCCCGCTGTTGATTTATAAATCCTATTTACAATTCCATGAAGTGCCTATTAATTTTACGCTTACTCTTATGAAGGCAATCATTCTTGAATGCCTTTCCACATTATTTGTTGTTGTATGATTTAAACCAACCAGGTCAACAGGTTTGGCGTTTTTACTGTTTATTATAAAGCAGAAATTGTCCATAAAAATTACACCATAAAATGTCATAATCCAATAAAACTCATGCTTAACTTGTCACCATAGTTTAAAAGGTATAATATAATGTCTTGTTCCTCTTTTCTTTTTAGACACATTTCCATTCTCCTTTTAATCTACAATTCATTATCCAGTACAGAGAATTGACCCAAATACAATAACAATTTGTGATGATGTTGTCTGAAGAAATAGATTATTTTTGAAATATCAGTGTAGTCAGTGATGATAAGGATGTGTATTTGCTTATCTTAACCTCTTGAGGACCAAGGCTATTTTGTGATGCAACACATTTGTGACCAAGGCCTTTTGGCACCTTTTAATTATTTCATTTTACCACAGTTCCACTCTTTCTGTTTAAGTGCACCCATACATAATATAGATACATTTTTAAAGGAGAAATAGGACTTTTTAAAAAAAATATTGAAATAATAGAAAACAAATAAAAAATAAACAAAATGTTTTTCTCAGTTTTACGTGCAACTAAAGAAAATAAATCCACTAAGTTCAATGCATAATGGAGATTTTAAAAAATGAATAAAGGAAACAGTCAGTGGGCAGTTGATAACCCACTCAAACCTTCCACTTTTACAAGTCTTTCAGCGACCAGTGTGGGGGAAAATATTGAGCCCTACTAGGTTTTCCAAACTGCATCTACAATGATAATAGGTGCACTCACATGACACAACCACTACAATGAGAGGTGTTTGAATACAACCAGCACTGCCACCACATTTTATAATATTTTTTTTTCTACAAAGCCCCAGTGGCAGTCTCTTAGGACATTGATTTTTCTGCTTCATCACAAAGTGAAGCTACATTTTATAATTATTTGTTTCTCTACAAAGAACTAAAAAATTAAAGATGTGCTATAATCAGTGAAAGACAGGATTCACTTGTGCAGTAATCTGCCACATACTGTACTGAGGGAAGACGTTTGCAATTTGCAAAGCAGGAGCAGTGACACAGAAACACCTGGCAAATCAATAATCCATCTCTTACTACAAATAAAATGTGTGTGTGTGTTCAAAGAGGCAAAATGGCTGCAATGAGGATGATATGGGAAACATTCTGCAAATGTGACAACACCTAATATAATTATACAGTACATACATATTAAATTAAAACATTGTTTTCTTCTCTATAACTTCATTATTTGGTAAATTATTTTTTTAAATGTTTTCCTGTCCTACCAAATTTTCATTTTTTTTTCATTATATAATGTTCTATCTCCAATTTAAAGCACTTCAGAATAAGGTGGAGCTATATAAGTGCTAATAATAATAATAATAATAATAATAACAATAATATGTACACTGAAATAAATAATATAAATTCAATATGACTTTCCAGAACACGCAAAATACTTTTCTGGATGTTTTTTTCCCCTGCAAATTACTTAGAAGTGAAGGGGTTAATTGCACGCTCTATGGATATAGACTGTATATCAGCTGTCAATTAGACTGCTAAGGGCAGCAATGTATAGTTTATGTTGACTGTCACTAAGGGGTTAAGTATCCAGTAAAAGTAACTGGATAAGAATCATAGGCATGTTCAACAGTCAGCTAGTTTATCTGTGGAGGATAGGATGCTAGCAGCAGCACACTCTTTGGTTTCTTAGTAGACGATTAACTTCTTATTAACATATTACAAAAAGTATAACGTGTGCATGCATCAGTTAGTACATTGCATTTTTTCATCTGAATTATACAAACAAATTAATAATATTACCATTTTCTTTTTATTTGCACTTCCATTTATCAGGTTGATTCTGATGGTACAGTTACTGCAGAAGAACAGATCTATCTTCTTCTGGACGCTAAAATGCATTGTGAACATAACATCTCAGCACAGCTACAAGAAGAAGGTCAAGTATATCCACAAATAATTACTAATTTTAAAAATATATATATATTCTTTTTTTATTTTCAAAATAGTTGAAATTGCAAACAATCAATTAGATCCAATAGATACAAATAACAGAGATACAAGAAGAATCAGATTAAACATGTGCTTTTGCTTGTCTTTAAGGATGAAATACATTTCAGAATATAAAGGTTTTTGTGCAGATAACTAAAAATTTTCCTCATGTGTATTTTTTTTTTGATTTCTTTATTTTTGGTGTGCATTGCAATCACAAGATAGCCTTGGTGCGCCACAACAGCGACATCAGGGTAGATAACAAACATGTGCAGTACAAGTTTTGGCATTCGTTAGTCGGGCACAGTAAGATGCATATGTCAGGGCAGAATATTCAGAGGAGTGACAAAGGTAGGAAACTTGACAAGTACAAGCATGATGATTATATGGAGATAGCAATTTAGTAGACATCGTTTTCCTGATTTACCATGCTAGTCTAATTATGCTTTTAATAAGACTATTTGCGTTTAACTTTATAAGTGTGTTGCTTGTGTGTAGTGAGTCCTACTAACACAAACAATACAGTGTTTAAATTAGCTAATTGTTAGGTTATAGTAGGTGGCAGTGCAATGTGTGAGACAAGCCGATCGCTTGGGTGTATGCCTGTATAACTCAGTAGCAGGCTAGTGTACAATATGCTTTATCTAGACGCTTAATATATTTACTCGTTTGTGCTTAGCTATGTTCTTTGAGTGCTATATCACCCTTGCCTCTCTAAAGTCCGTGAGTCGATTTATATTCTGGGAGCTGTTGTCTTGTCGGGCCCAAGAGTGTGCGGGTAATAGCGGGTTCGTATGTGACCAATGTCTGATCTGCCATGTCGGTGTGGCCAGGTGTGAGTGTCCATTGTACCAGAGGCTCGGGCAGCGCTTCTCCTGATGTGTCTTTGTTTTCTAAGTCAATGTCTTTTGGCTGCCGTTCCCTCCGACCCAGATTGCTACATCCAGGCATCTGGAGGTGAGTGTCTCTTTGGCTTGGTGTTGGAGTGCTACGTGATGCGGTCGGCGTCTGTGTGGCTGTGTCGGACCCTCATCGGTGGCCGTCTGGCTGCAAGATGTATCTGGGTTGAGTTTGATTGTGGTGGTACCTTTCACCGCTGCAGGGTTAGTCGTTGCTGGAGTGGGGAGACAATGTGCGATGTGGTGGTCTTCCGGCTCGGTATCCAGCTTGAGATCATCTGATTCGCCGCCGTTGCGTCTGTGTGACCTGGCTTGTGGAGCAATCGAACGAGAATCCTCTTGTGAGCCTGCTGTGCCAGGTAAGTGTGTCTGAGGGCCTCCTCGGTTGCTCTAATCATAGCGGAGGAGCAGTCCCCTTTGCCAATTCCGGCGCACATGTCATTTGCCATCTTGGGTGTCGTGTACGGGCCCTCGAGCTGGGCGATGGTAGTTTTGACTGGGTGTGGACTGGGATCACCCCCGCCGGTCCATGGGGTGGGACAGGGCCAGGTCGCCCGGTTCTCATTCTCCGTCCGCGCACCTTCAGGCAGGCAGTCCGCCCCTCTTACTGCCGGCTTAGGCCCCAACATACTCATCAGTGGCTTCACCTCTGGGGACTGTAGCTCAAGGAGCCAGCCTCTCCCTGGATCTGGTTCCCTTCTGGCAGTCTGCTTTTGTGTTGTTTTCCATGTTTTTTGCTATTAATTGCAGGTGTTTTGCAGAAGCTGAGCTTGCCTGCGACCGCTCAGCTCGGCAGACCGGCCCCGCCCCCCTCATGTGTATTTTTAAGTGTAGATTCAACATACCTTTATCATTTGGTAAAGATTTGTGCAGATAATAAAAAAAAATATAAAAAATTTAAAAAGACAAACAACACGAAGCCATCAGTCACTCATTATACATACAAGGTCCATGAAGGGGGAGTCAATGTAAATTAACTTGAAGGGTTTTTTCTAATTCGGGGCATCCCCACCAAATATGCAAAAAGGAGCAATCATTAACTACACATCTCCAACATGTTTGTGACAGTTAGAGTAAATTTTGTGTAGTATAACAGGGATTAAATACCAGTGCAATGTTAATTTATACTGAGTTTCTATTAAATCCATACTGTGTATGTTCTTCCTTACTATTGTCAAGCCCTTTATTCACTCCTCGTAGTTCAATTCGATTTCCCATTTAATCCATGGTAGGATTTTTTCTTGTGGTTGCAGTTGGGTAAAGAGATTAGACACTCTAGAAGTGATATTATATTTATAATGTTTGTTTAGAAAATTGATTAAAGTATTGTCCATTACAATCATTTTTTTAATAGTAAAGTTTTTCAATCTAACATAGCTAAAGACTTCTCTAGGCAGAAGATGAAATCTAGACTGAAGCGAATCAAAAGATAACAGTGTTCCATGTGGTGCTAAATCGCTTAAGCATTGAATGTTCTTTTCTCTCCAAATTGACAAACTAATATCACCTATATCCAATTCTATAGTTTCTAATGGCATATTTGACAAAAGAGAGTATCATAATCCTAAAGCTGTAATCTTTAAATTATAAAAAATTATATAAATGTCCGATTATCGGGTTTTGAGTGAATGTAAACCTGCTTCTCTTACCCGTAGGAAATATACTTAATCAGAGTAAAAAAAAAAGGATCCAATTTTCTCAACTCTTGTTTTTCAATCTCCACCTATGTCGGTATGGAGGTTAAAAAGTTATCCCAAGCAATAGCATGTGCTATCATATTATTGCTATACACAGAAAATATATTAGGAAAAGATAAACCTCCCTTTTTAAAATCTCTACATAAAATGTTTAAAAGTTATTCTGGGTTTCTTGTCCTGCCATATAAATGTATTAATTGTTAGTTCAAGTACAGTATCATCAATTCTGAGTGGTATATTTTTAAACAGATATGTGACCTTTGGAAGATCTTACAATTTCCGCCCTGCCTGTTCAAGATAATTCCATCTCTTTCCAGTTTAATAAAGTATTTATAAGATCACCTAGTTAAATTTCTTCTATAATTTCATCAAGATTCATATATAATTTGATCCTCAGATACAGAGGCGTAACTAGAAACCATGGGGCCTCAGTGCGAAAATTGCCCTGGAGCCCCCCCATACATCTATCTCCTACCCCACATGTCCCCCCCACACACACACATGTAGACAAACATATACACATGCAGACACATACATACAGACACACACATACACACAGAGACCCATACATACAGACACATGTAGAGACACACACACATACATTCATATACACACACTCAGACATATACACATGTACACTTACAGACACACACACATTCAGACATGCACACACTCACAGACACACTCATAGACACACATACACTTACAGACACACATACACATACACTCAGACACACACTCACAGACACACACTGTGACACGCATACACTTACAGACACATATACTTACAGACACACTCAGACACACACACACTCAAACACACAAACACTTACAGACACATACACATTCAGACACACACATAAACTTACAGACACACACATACACATTCAGACACACACAAAAATTATTAATATTAAATGTCCACCCAGCCTCCCTACCTGGAGAGCTGGTGTGGATCTGTCCCTAGGGTCCAGTGGGGCTTCAGTGCTGCGGACAGCAGATTTCCTGTCAGACGCAGTGAGGGAGCTGTGTTCTCTCTGCTCTGCTCCCAGACGGGCTGTCTACTGATGTCATATTCTGCAACCCCTGCGACCATGGTAGTTACGCCACTGCTCAGATAATCTATATATTTAGACCACCAGTTGAATTTAAATCTTGATTTAATATACTCAAAGTCAAGTGTAGATACTTTGTTCAATAAAATTTGGGTTTTACTGAGATTTAGTGTAAAATTAGAAAAGTGGCCATATTCCTCAATTAAGTACTTTAGGAATGGAAAATTTCAGGTAAGCTAGAGTTAAAAGAACATCATCCGTATATAAGGTGAGTTTACATTCCAAATGTTCCAATAGTTATGCCCTTAATTTCTTTATCCTGTCTTATCAAATTACAATAATAATAATAATTTGCAATTTTTATAGCGCTTTTCTCCCTGTGAGACTCAAAGCACTTTAAAAGTATACAAACATCAAGACATAAAAGTTAGGAGTTTCTGAAGGTCAGATAAGCGGACTGATTGCCTGATGGAAGAGGTGGGTCTTTAGCTTTTAAAAAAAAAGTCTGTAAGGACAGAGCCTCTCTGATTGTGCACGGTAAAGAGTTCCAGAAGGTAGGGGCAGCGTGGCTGAATGCCCTGGAACCTGAGTCTGTCTTTATTCTTAGCACTGACAGGAGGGTTTTGCTGGCTGACTGAAGTGGACAGGATGGAATGTAGGGTGTCAGGAGCTCTTTCAGATACTGTGGGACTTGATTGTTGATGACTTTGAAGGTTAGCAGGCCAATTTTAAAATATGTTTGCCATTCAATTGGAAGCCAATGCAGGGAGTGGAGAACAGGTGTTATGTGGCAGGAGCGAGTTTGATTGGTCAGTAGTCTGGCTACTGCATTTTGTACAGTATGAAGGAGATGGAGTTCTTTTTCTCGGAGGCCCAAGTAAACTACATTTCAGTAATCTAGCCAAGAGGATACATAGTTACATAGTTACATAGCTGAAAAGAGACTTGCGCCCATCAAGTTCAGCTTTCCTCACATATGTTTTTGCTGTTGATCCAAAAGAAGGCAAAAAAACCTAGTCTGGAGCGCTACCAATTTTGCAACAAAATAGGAAAAAATTCCTTCTTGACCCCAAAATAGCAGTCAGATGTCTCCTTGGATCAAGCAGCTATTACCCCACTAATTAGAAATTATATCCCTGTATATTATGTTTTTGTATTTATTCAGTTGCTGTTTAAACATCTGTATGGACTCTGATAAAACCACCTCTTCAGGCAGAGAATTACATATCCTTATTGCTCATACTGTAAAAAAAAAACACTTTTCTTTGTCTTAGATGAAATCTCCTTACTTCCAGCCTAATTGCTGACCTTGTGTCTTATGTATAGCCCTGTTTATGAATAGATTTCCAGATAATGATTTGTACTGGCCTTGAATATATTTGTATAATGTTATCATAGCCCCTCTGAGGAACAGTTTTTCCATCTAAAGAGATTTAAATTCTTTAACCTTTCTTCGTAACTAAAATGCTCTATTCCATTTATCAATTTTGTAGCTCGTCTCTGCACTTTTTCTAGTGCCATGATATCCTTCTTTAGAACAGGTGCCCAAAATTGCACAGCATATTCAAGGTGTGGTCTTACCAACGATTTCTAAAGAGGAAAAATTATATTTTCATCCCGAGAATTTATGCCCCTATTTATACATGACAAAACCTTACTGGCCTAAGCAACTGCAGGTTAAAATTGCATATTGCTGCCTAATTTGTTGTCTATAACAATTCCCAATTCCTTCTCCTATGTGGTTATCCCTAATTCACTACCATTTAGGGTGTAAGTTGCTTGTGCATTCTTGACCTCGAAGGGCCTAACTTTGCATTTCTCTACATTAAATTTAATCTGCCATTTAAATTAAATTTAATCTGCCATTTCTTAAATCCCTCTGCAGCAAAGCAATACCCTGCTCACATTTTATTACTTTACAAAGTTTTGTGTCATCTGCAAACACTGAAACATGACTTTCAATGTCTATTTCAAGATAATTTATAAATATGTTAAATAGAAGCAGTCCCAAAATAGAACCCTGAGTGACACCACTTACTACTTTTGCCCAGCCTAAAAATGTACCATTAATGACAACTCGTTGTATTCTATCCTTAAGCCAATGTTCTACTCAAGAACAAAAATATTCATCCATACAAATTTATTTTAGTTTGAAGACTAACCTATTGTGAGGAACTGTATGAAATGCCTTGGCAAAATCCACTGCAACACCCTGATCAATACTAACAGACCCATCTCTGTTTCCAGTGTAACTACACTTTCATTTTTAGTTTTTTTTTAAATTGATGTACTTGAAAAATTTTTGGGGGTTGGTTTTGTATTATTTGGCTATCAATTTTTAATTTTCTAGTTTAGCCACTTTAATTGCCTTTTTCCAAGCATTATTTACTTCCTTATAACTTATATAGGATGCCTCTGATTTGTCCAATTTAAATGCTTTAAATACCCCCTTCTTATGTTTAATCTCTTTTACTTCTTTAATAAGCCACATTGGTTTCACTTTGTTTCTTTTAAATTTATTAACCAATGGTACATACTGAGAAATGTACCTTACTAATTTTTGTGTGAACAGTTTCCATTTATCCTCAGTGTATTTTTCACTAAGGAATTTATGCAAATCTGTATGTTGTAGTGCTGCCCTAATCTTTTTGAAGTTGGCTTTTTTAAAATTATACGTTTTAGTATACCCCACATGCTTTTGCTTTTGTGAGTTTATTTTAAAAATTACCATATTGTGATCACTATTTCCCAAATGCTCCCCTACTTGTATGTTGGTCAAAAGATCAACATTGTTTGTTATAATGACAAGCCAAGTTTTTATAAAAACTGCAATAATTACACTTACAGGATTAAGGGTGATGGGAGTTGGCACTCAGACCACTCCAATGGGCATAAGTGGTCTGGGTGCCTGGAGTATCCCTTTAATTATAAAGGTGATACTATTTGAAAAAAACCTGCAGAATACCTATCTGGCCCAGGAGACTTATCTAATTTCAAAGAGTTAATAAAATTTTAGTTTCTGATAATGATATAGGTTTATTCAAAGAATTTAGTTTATCAGAAGACATTTTGGGAAGTTAGAGATTATTTAAAAAATTAGAAATTTCCACCGTAGAATAACTATGATCTTATAAATTGTATAAGGATCTGTAATAATCCCAAAATGCTTGGCTGATCTATTTGGGAGTTAGAAGATGTTTTCCCCTAACCACTAGTTTTTTAAAGTGACACTATAGTCACCCAGACCACTTCAGCTCAATGAAGTGGTCTGGGTGCCAGGTCCTCCAGGTTTTAACCCTTCAGATGTAAACATTTTTATTCAATCCACCCAGCCTCCCTACCTTTGGGAGTGCTGGAGTGGATTCTTCTTTGGGGTCCACTGGGGATGCTGCTGGCTGGGCTGGCAGGCACGAGGGCAAGTGGTCGGGCGGGGGGGTGGTCAGCAAGGCTCGTATTGGAGGTGGCAAGGGGGCTCTGATCTCCCTGCTCAGCTCCCTTGCATGCCTCTTAGTGTTGTTGGAGCCGGGGTGACATCATATTCTGGCTCCGGCATCACTGCGGTGCACGCGAGGAAGCTGAACAGGGGAGAGCTCAATGGACAGTGTACCCTTGCGCGCATCGCAAAATCAGCACATGCAGCCTTCAGGATGGCCCTGAGGTGGCAGGCTGGCCAATTCCTGGACCCCCCAGGACAAGAGGCTGGCAAGGTATTTGCCAGGGCGATTGGAGGGTGGCTTTTTTGCTGCCCCCTTGAAAGTGTCGCCCAAGGCAAATGCCTTGTCAGCCTCGCTGTAAATACACCACTGATAGTACCATCTTTGTTTTAAAGTGTCTGCTTTGCTATATCATTTCTCACCTTTTTGATCTCTGACAAGGTAGAGTGATCTAAGGTGACCTTTTTGCTAAATTAATGTGCAAGTTGCTAAATGTTTCTCTGAACTTTTTTTTTTGTTTGAGTACCTGTTTTTAGGATTATGCCTCTTACACAGCATTTTAGGGTACACCACAAGGTCATATCAGAAACCTCCCCCTTGTCATTTTGATCCAAAAGAACTTGAATATATTATGAGAGAAACAAAATATTTTCACTATTAATAATCAATGCGAGAGTATGTTTGATGTAAAAGTAAGTGTACTCTCGCCCCACTGGGTTGTTCACTCTCCAACAGTCGTATATTTGTTTTTTATGCAGAATATGTTGTATTGCTTAAGATGTATTTACAGACTGGAAGTCTGCCATATCTTTAGGGTTGTTCCTATCATATGATAGTCTATTATACAGTTGAAGACTCCCCCTAATATCAATCTGCCTACTGTCGGTTCATCTATTCGATTCATAAAATGTTATGTGGGATTGATTTGGAGCGTACAAGTTGACAAATATATAGAGAATTTAATTAATTTTTGCTATTAAGATTAGATAATGCACATACTCATAGTTTTCTACAAAAATGTGCTCATATTTGATCTTCTTTGAAAGAATAATAGCCCTCTCTTTTTTTTTTTTGAGTTTCCATATTTGCAGCAAGTATTATAGGGTATTTAGAAAACCTCCATAATTTAGAGGCAGTCTTTTGCCAGTGCGTTTCTTGAATTAAGTCTATGTCAAAATTATTTTCTTCCAATAATCAATATAAGTATCCACGTTTCTGAGGTGAACTCATACCCCTAACATTCATACAATTTTTTTTCTAATTCGACATAAACGTTATTATTTAATTTTTTTACCACTCATGTGTATTACGTTATTGTGTGTTAAATTATATTACATTTGTAAATGGTAAATTAAACTTTGAACTATACATTAAATATTGTCTGTGATAATAGCTCACTCAGAAACTGCTCTAGAGATTCTGAAAAGAGAGCAATTATACAATTTGGAATTTTACACAATGGCCATTAACTAAGAATATGTTTTCCTGTAATTCATGTTAGAATCAAACATTGTAGATAGCTTTTACTTTGTGCTACTGAAATTGCATGCATTTTTACAGATTAAATATTCTATATTATTATTATTATCGCCATTTATATAGCGCAAACAGATTCTGTAGCGCTTTACAATATTATGAGAAGAGGGATTTAACTATAATTAAGACAATTACGAGAAAACTTACAGAAACAATAGGTTAAAGAGGACCCTGCTCAAATGAACTTACATTCTTTAGGAGGTGGGGTGTAAAACACAATAGGACAGGATATAGCAATCAAATAAGGTGTAAGTAAAGCAGAGCTGGAGGAGAGAGTAGAGTGCTGCCCTTTAGGAGAGAGCAAAAGACAGGTATGTAAGGTAGAGATTACTCTGGAAGGCCATAAGCTTTCCTAAACAGATTGGCTTTAAGGCATTTCTTAAACGATTGAAGACTAGGGGAGAGTCTGATGGTGGTAGGCAGGCTATTCGATAGGAAGGGAGCCGCCCGCAAAAAGTCCTGCAAGCGTGAGTTGGTCGTACGGGTGCGAACAACAGACAGGAGAAGGTCACGGGGCAGAGTGGAGCGACTGAGAAGGGACATACCTCTGGAGAGGGTTACAATAATCCATGCAGGAAATTACTAGAGCATGGACAAGCTCCTTGCTAGCATCTTGCGTAAGAAAGGGGCGGATGCGGGGTATGTTTTTAAGATTGAATCTACAGGATTTGGCAACATACTGGATATGAGGCTCAAAGGTGAGGCCAGAATCAAGTATGATGCCAAGACAGCGCGCTTGTAAGGATGGACTTATGTGGATACCACTAACTTGAAGGGAGAGCGAAAGAGGAGGATCAGTATTAGGTAGAGGAAAGATAAGGATCTCAGTTTTAGAGAGATTGAGTTTCAGAAAGCTAGAGGACATTCAGTCAGAGATGGAAAAAAGGCAAGCAGTGACACGTTGTAGGACGGCATGAGAGAGGTCTGGGGAGGAGTGAAATTGTGGTAGTGGAATCCAAAAGAGGTAATAAGTTTGCCAAGAGAGGCAGTATAAAGAGAAGATAGAAGGGGACCAAGGACAAAGCCTTGAGGGGACTCCAACCGAGACAGGACGAGGGGAGGAGGTATCATTAGAAAAGGAGACACTGAATGAGCGTTGGGATTGATAAGAGGAAAACCATGAGAGGACAGAGTCACAGAGACCCAGTAACTGAAGAGTTTGAAGAAGGAGAGCATGATCAACTGTGTCAAAGGCAGCAGAGAGGAAAAAAATAATTAGAATGAAGTAGTGGCCTTTGGATTTAGCTGCGATTAGGTTGTTGATAAGCGCAGTCTCAGTAGAGTTGCGAGGGCGAAACCCATACTGAAGAGGGTCAAGGAGAGAGTTGGAATTGAGGAAGCGAGACACATGGGTAAAGACAAGTCTTTCCAAACGCTTTGATGAGAAAGGGAGTAGGGATATGGGAATATAGTTAGAGGGGGAGGATGGGTCAAGAGATGGGTTTTTTAAGGATAGATATTACAGTGGCATGTTTAAGGTCAGCAGGAACAGTGCCAGAAGAGAGAGAGCAGTTAAAGATGTGTGTTATGGTAGGCACAAGACAAGGGGAGAGAGATCTGATGAGGTGAGATGGGACAGGATCAAGCAGGCAAGTGGTGGGGCGAGAGGAATGGAGAAGCACAGCCACCTCTTGTTCAGTAGCCAGGGAGAAAGTCTGAATTGTAGGGAAGGCATGATTTACGTGTGGTTGAAAAAGAGAATGACAAGGAGGGGAGAATTGTTTCCTTAGCTGTTCAATCTTGTCGGTAAAGTAGCATGCATCAGCTGTAAGGTTAGTTTGGTGGGGGTGGCCACAGCAGGGCGGAGAAGAGAATTAAAGGTTGTCCATTTTGGCGGAAATAAAAGCCTTGCGTGATAGTCTGCTCAATGCCATGCAGATTATAAATGTAGTATGTAGACATGAGAGGAAAAGTATAATTACATGAAAGAAAGAAATAACAAGTTAAAGCAGATAGAAATGATAACTAAATATACATAAATATCAATGTAGAAAACAAAAAGAAAAAGAATATGCATATAAATGACAGGAGTAAAAAGTCACCGTGTATATAGTGTAATATATTTATTTAGTACAGTGTACCCCAGTGGGGGTAGTGATGAGAGGGTTAAACCAAGGACTAAGTGAGGCAGCGAATCCACAGACAGCTGCCTAATAAACAGCACACCACTGCTCTACAGTGAGTCCCCTGCAGCACCAGGGGTAGGAGGGAGACAAAGGGGGAAACAAGGATAGAAATAGTGACCAAAAAGTGCACAAGAATTATATGCAACTATAGGCAAACTATGCCAATAAGTACTAATCAATAAAGGTACAAGAAATCAGTAATATAAAATTCCACAGCAACCCACTAAGAGCAGGAGGAAGTGGTACTCTGACCTGTACTGATGTGGAGCAGCAAAGAAAGAGGAAGTTATGTGTGGGGAGGGGAGCTTTATTGTATCTAACTTTTTTCTGATTGGGTGATTTTCTCTGTGTTAATGTGCTGCTGTGGAGTTCTAGTAAAGAGAGATTTAACAAATATGAAGTCTCCTATCATGTTATAAAATGATTTCATCCTTGTTAATGGTTTACGCCTTGAGTGTGTAATTGGTACATTGATTTATGTTGAAAAAGATGCAGTATATTGGATTGCTATCAGTATTGACATATAATTCATTATTTAACAAGCTCCTTGACATGCAGACAGGAAATGTCAGACTGCAAGTTACACACTGAACCACTTTAAATGGAAAGTGCTATCATTTTCCATATGATACAAGTGAATATATTATTCAATGAATAAAAATCACTCAGAACACAGATGTTCTTGATATGCTAGTTGTTGACTCCAATTACTTGACTTTGAGAAATGGGATGATTAGGCAAAGTAAGAAAAGCAAAATTAATAGGGATTACCCTCAAATATAAAACATATTGATGATTAAATATGAAAATTGAATCATATTTAAAAAAAATTCTGCCAACTGTTAACCCCTTCAGGACGAGTGACGGAGAAACCCTTAATGAAGAGTGATGGACCTTGTCCGTCACGCGGTAAAATTAACCCCGGATTGCTGCTATTGCGGCGATCGCTGCGATCGCCACGATGCTGGGGTTAATGGTGCTCCGGTCTGCCTCTGTATTAGAGGCAGACCAGGAGCAGCCGATCAGGCTGCCCAGCACATGTGCTTGCTCTGACCGCAAGTCAGAGCGAGCACATGTGCTCAGTATACTTACTTTCCGCCTCCCTGCACTTCCTGGTTCTGTGTGAAGTGCAGGGAGCTGGAACAGTGATGATCCTGCCCCCTGTTGGAAAAAAAATAAAGTTTATTTAAAATCCCACCCCCCTTTACCCATTTTAATAAAAAATTAACCCCTTTCCTGCCAATTGATCACTGACTACAGTGATCAATTGGCAGGGATTACATTTTACTATGATCTGATTTTTTTTTTAACCCCTGAGGGTTAATTCTTTTTTTTTTAACCCACAGGGGTTAAATTTATTTAATTAATTAATTTAAATATTTTAAAATTATATATTTAGCTAGCTAGTTGGGGTGGGTGGAAGTTAGTGGGGAATTGGGGGATTTGGCGTTAGGCTAACTAGGGGTTAACATTAAAAAAGTTTTAAAATAAACTTTAAAAAGTTAAAAATTAAGCTTAAAAAAAGTTTTAATAACGTTTAAGTAAAAAATAAAAAAACAACCCCTTTACCCAGTCCAAATAAAAATTAACCCCTTCCCTGCCAGTCGATCACTGCCTACAATGATCAAATACAGATCACAGTATTATACTGTGATCTAATTTTTTTTTAACCCCTGAGGATTAACTTTTATTTATTTTTTAACCCTCAGGGGTTCAATTTATTTAATTAATTTAAATATTTTATAACTATATATTTTGCTAGCTGGGGTGGGTGGGAGTTATGGGAAAATTGGGAATTTACTGTTAGTGCTGCTTACTGCTAGTTAGGGGTTAACAGTAAAAATAAAAAGCTTAGAAAAATTTTAAATCTGTATAAAGTTTTAAGAAAGTTTAGGAAAGTTTAGGAAAGTTTAAAAAATGTCCGTCACCTAATGTTACCTTTGATTCCAGTTAAAATTTGGTCAGATTCGGTAGAAATGCAGTCAAATTCAGTAGAAGTTTGGTCGAATTTGGTTGAAATTCGGGTGAATTCACCAATTTTATTCCCACATTGTTTCTGTCATTTTCTGTCAGTTCCTGAGGTTTCGTTTTTTTTCTATTGAATCTGGAGGCAATCTGATGTTATTTGTCCTTCAAGCTATACAGTGCTCTGGCCTCTGCAGATCTTTTTGTTTTTTCTTGTTATGCAATAAGGTAAATTCTACTTATTTGTGGGATTTCTTATGATTATTTTTTAACTTTCATTAGATACATTGCAAAGTTTTTTTGTTCTTTTGTCTGGATATTAGTCCCTAATAGGCAGTCTTTATCCAGCTGCTCATGTATTGTGTCTTCATTGCCTCACCTTTTAATAAATATTTCCTCAACTTTGGAATCAAAAGAGTGCCTTATGTCATTATGTTATCATGTCATCTCCCTCAGGTCTCCAAGCAGACCTCCAGCTTCACCTGGGGACATGAGACCAAGGCTTAATAGGTGCAAGGCATGTGACGATGTGGCAGCAGAAGGAAACGGCTTTGCATAGCCTGCATGAAATTGGTTGCTGAACCACCAGTAGCTCATCCTGCAATTGCCAATCCAGCAGATATGATTGCCATCATCAAGCAGTCTGGGCAGAAGGTGTTACGGAAATCTACCAGGCGTTCTAAGTCTACAAGGAGAGAGATCTCTGGCAGTGAGAGCTCTATGGAGGACTCATATGAGAAGAGTAATGTATCTACTGAATACCCAGAGTCATCTGATGATGAGTAGGTCCCATATTCAGGGGGGTTTGATGAAAGGAAAACTGAAGCTTTCATTGAGGTGGTGAGGAAGACTCTAAGTTTGGATGAATCCTCTGTTCAAGAACCCTCATGCAGCATGCACTTTGCTAGCCTTAAGTGAAAATAAAAATTTTTTTCTTTCCATGACACCATCAAAACCATTAATGATTAATGGGGTAAGTTTGAGAAATGGGTCAATTTTCAGGGTAAGTGGTTCAAGCTATACACATTCAAGAAAGCTGCCTCTGCCTCTTGGATAGCGGCAGTAGTCAGAATGGCCAAGAAGACCACCTTGCCTCTGGATGACTCTGACTCTGTGAGAGAACCTATGGAGAAGAAGATTAATACTAATCTTTCCAAGGCCTACATTGCAGCACGCACTCAACAGCTGCCTTAACTTCAGTTTCCAGGGCCCTTAAACAATGAGCAGAGGATCTGGAAGCTGACATCACGGATGGAGTGAGTAGATCACCTCTCAACAGAGCTGTGAAAGACATTAGTCTAGCAGCAGATTTTTGCTCTAACACCTCTGTGGATCTTGTACGCTTTATAGCTAGATCCATGGTCCTGAATGTTGCTGGCCATAGAACACTCTGGCTTAAGGCCTGGGATGCAGACACCGCATCCAATAGTCTATGCTCACTACCTTTTCAGGGTGATATGCTGGATGAGTGCATCAAAAAGACTGCACAAGGCAGTAAAACCTTATTGTCATGTAGCAGGAGCAACAATGCTGACAGGAGGCCATTCAGAACAATACAGACCTGTAATACAGTCCTTTCAGCCCAGCCATTGAAGGCCGGTCAATCCTCTCATAGAGGTGGTAGGGACAAAGGGTCATCTGCCCACCAGAATAAAAGGTTCTGACTGCTTCCAGGAATAGGTGCCAGACAGCTTCATTTCTCAGAGACTTGGAGCCACGCCATCAAGGATCTGTAGCTCAAGAAGGTTGTCTCCTAAGTTTATCTGCTAGAATTCTAGGAGAGACTTCCTTCAGGAAAATTCTTCATCATTTCCAGCACATTTAAGAAAAATAATTGCGCTTCTAGATTCTCCGTCCCAAAAATTGGTGATCTGCCAAGATCACAAAGAAGAATGGTTTCAGGGATTCTACTCGAGGCTTTTTTTGCCCCCAAAAGACAAGGATGCACGGAGGCCAATCCTGGATTTGTTCTTACTAAATATCATTATGTGTGCCAGATGATTCAGGATGAAATCATTAGCCTTCATCATCGAGGCAGTATCTCCATGCAATTGGTTAATTTCCATCAATCTCAATGATGCCTATTTCCAGATCCCAATCGTCGGTGTACATCAGAGGTTTCTGAGAGTCTGTCTGAACAACAAACACTGGCAGTTCAGGGCCCTTCCATTTGGCCTCAGCTTAGTGCCCAGGGTGTTCTCCAAAGTCCTTGTTTCTCTGATAGCAGAAATCAGGAAGAAGGTTATCTTCATCTTCCACTACTTGAATGACATCATAGAAATATAGAATGTGACGGCAGATAAGAACCATTTGGCCAATCTAGTCTGCCCAATTTGTTTAATACTTTCATTAGTCCCTGGTCTTATCTTATAGTTAGGATAGCCTTATGCATATCCCATGCATGTTTAAACTCCTTTACTGTATTAACCTCTGTCATGCGGTAACACTTCCGGGTTCGGCACTCCCCTGTGCGTAGCCGGACCCGCCCCCCTCTGACGCAGCTCTGACGGTATTTAGGGAGACCGCGCCAGAGAGAGGGGGCTTGGTGATACTGGGAGCTACTTCCTCCAGACTTACCTCTCCGCAGGCTCTGGCAATGTGGGTCTTTACTTCCGAGTACCTCTGTCATGCGGTAACACTTCACGGGTTCGGCACTCCCCTGTGCGTAGCCGGACCCGCCCCCCTCTGACGCAGCTCTGACGGTATTTAGGGAGACCGCGCCAGAGAGAGGGGGCTTGGTGATACTGGGAGCTACTTCCGCCAGACTTACCTCTCCGCAGGCTCTGGCAATGTGGGTCCTACTTCCGAGTATGCACGCCGGCTCTTGAGACACGCCGGCTCTACAAGCTCTGAAGTCATCCTAGCCTTCTGAGCTAAGACAAGTCTGTTTCATGCCATAGAGGATTACTGGAGAATAGAAACTCACTTACTTGACAAGTGGACAATATCTCTGAACTATTGGAGGACTACTCACATTAACCTTAAGTATATCCTTCAGCTACAATATAATTTAATAATGAACTAATGCTTGCTTACTAAATCTTCACTGCTTCAAGCTACTAATTATATGGAGGACAACTCCCATCATGCTTATTAACTATGAACTGTTCCTGCTTTGCAAATATTCTCAGCTACTTGCTTAAAGTTACTATTGAAGATTATTCTCATTAACCTAAAGAATGTTACTTAATGCATCTCTGAGGATATACTTATTAATGAACTTTTTAATGTTGATTACTTGCACTTCTTCCTATTGGATTATTGCCTAAATGCAATTCATTTAAGTTTAACACTTATTAAAACTTCGTTTGAATCAAGTTACCAGCAATTCTCTCTTTTCTTAAAGCTACAGTATTGATACTTTAAAGATTCTCAGTTTCTTCACTATTGTAATCAGAGAGTTTTACAAGCTGCAGTTGAGTTCCAATCCAAATCACCCAAGTAGCGTAACAACCTCTACCACTTAAGCTGGAAGACTATTCCATGCATCCACTACCCTCTCAGTAAAGTAATACTTCCTGATAATATTTTTAAACCTTTGCCACTCTAATTTAAGACTATGTCCTCTTTTTGTGGTAGTATTTCTTCTTTTAAATATAATCTCCTCCTTTATCGGATTCCCTTTATGTATTTAAATGTTTATATCATATCCCCTATCTTGTCTTTCCTCCAAGCTATACATGTTTAGTTCCTTTAACATTTCCTTCTTTTATCCTGCAATCCATGAACCAGTTTAGTAGCCCTTCTCTGAACTCTCTCTAAAGTATCAATATCCTTCTGGAGATATGGTCTCCAGTATTCCGTACAATACTCCAAGTGAGGTCTCACCAGTGTTCTGTACAATGGCATGAGCACTTCCTTTTTCATGATATTGGCAGAGAATTACCCATCCTTGATTGCCCATGAGACATGGCCGGATCGATCTTGGAGAACCATGGCTGGGTTCTGAATTTCCAGAATAGTCAACTCCAACCTAGTCAACAGATGGCCTACCTGGGAGCTTGGTTCGATAAAAATCTAGGGTTTGTCCATCTATCAGAAGGAAAAAGATATCGGCTGAGAGAGAAGTTGAGGAGAACTGGGGCTGAGCTGTCACATGATCATGGTGAAACGAATGGGTCACAGATAGGTGGGACAAATGTGTGTAAGGGAGGAGGGAACTGAGGGAACGGAGATCACGTCACGGGGAAGTAAAATAGCTGCGCGTTACATGATTCTCTTTATACTTTATTTTAAGCACAACAAAACCTTGTTTTTATTAAATAATATTTAAATTGACCCCCTATGATACACCTTAACAGTCTACTTATTGTTAAACATGTTGCAAAGTTAATTTTTTATTATGTATCTTTCTATTAAGATTGTGATGACGTCATTATGGCGGGAATATTCAAATTCCAATACAATTAATGTACCCTACATAAACTCATGTTTGTTAGGTCTATGTTTTGTTACTTTCTACTTGAAGAAGCCTGTTTAGGCGAAACAAGTCAAGAATTTTTTTTATTTGTTATAATAAAGGAATTTTGGGCTTTACATACCTTGGTTGCCATATTCCTTTCTTTTATTTTATTTATTTATTTTTTATTTTACTTTAATATCCTAACCTGACTACATTAATTGTAATCGCCCAAAAGAAGCACAAAGAATCCTTCGGTGGGAATTATACCACCCATATGCTATACATCGAGCAGTAAGCCTGCTCAATATGCTGTGAGTATATTTCATACTTTTATCGCTTCATTTTAAAAGATACAGTGAGTACTATATTTTATATCTTTTATTCTGGGTTTGACCACATTGCTGTTGGACTACTGTACTGTTATATACATCTGATAACCGGAAACACTCCATATACCTTGAGTGGGGATCATTCCACTTCACGCATTCCATACCAGAGCTGGATTTTAGCTCTGGATATTGTGAGTAGTACTTTATTATCATAATCCCAATATCTAAGTGTATCTACATACTGTACCATTGGAGTTCCTTCTTTTTGTTTTCTCTCCATATTTTCCATTGGATTACAAGCCTACACTCGTGACCATTCATCTTATCTGCTGTCCCTACAATAATTCCCCCTGCTACTGTGGATTGCACTACATTGGACTAGTGTTACTTGGACTATATTTTAATATTTACTCATATAAAGTACTTTTTTATATTATTCTTTTAAGGTGCACCCTTTCCTTTTATTTTGTTTTGGTTTTGTATTTGTTGGAGGAGTTAGCATTCCCATATAAAAACCCAGACCCCCTGCTTACCTTTGCCCTGCAGTTGAGTTCATCCATTTCCTTGGATACCTGCACTTCCGGTTCCAGCCTTCGTTCGAATCTCCTGCCAATTTCAGCTCTCCTCCTGGTCTCCTCACAGTCCCATTCGCTGGGCTTTTCCCACAAATTCACTGAACGTAGAGATCCCTACCAGACATATCTCATGAACATATTCAGGTAATAGGCGGGAATGGTCGCATTTGTGCTTTTCCCGCCTTCGGGTGTACAGCTAATCTTTCATGTATTAATACATTATACATTCGTTTCCATTCATTCATACAATAATCTTTCATGTATTAATGCCTTGTACATTTGTTTCAATTAATTTATACAGTAATCTTTTGTGTATTAATGCCTTGCACATTCGTTACAATTAGTTTAAACAATCTTTTCTGTATTAATGCCTTATACTTTTGTTTCAATTTGTTTAAACAATGAAGGAACTTTTATGTGGTTTAGGTTAAAGGGACACTCAAGGCACCCAGACCACTTCTGCCCATTGGAGTGGTCTGGGTGCCAACTCCCACTACTCTTAACCCTGCAACTGTAATTATTGCAGTTTTTTTATAAACTGCAATAATTACCTTGCAGGGTTAACGCCACCTCTAGTGGCTGGGGCGTTGCTGGACGTCCTCACACTGTGTGAGGACCTCCAGCATTTCTCATTTCCCCATAGGAAAGCACTGAAATGCATTTTCAATGTTTTCCTGTGGGGAGCGCTAATGCGCATGCGCGGTGATTACGTTATATTCATTTTGTTTAGGTTTTCTTTTGTTCCTTCTGATATTGATGATACTATCCACCTGAAATTACGATAAAAATTATAACTTTGTCTGGTGGGTTTCTATTTATATGTATATATTTTTTCTATATATGTAGGTCCTGTCATTCTATCCTTCCTTTTGGTTCTCGGATATATGTCACACAATAGGTTAAGTTGTCTGAAATATTTAATTAAATTCTCCCACACAATTAGATGCTTATTTTACTTTTCTATGTCTCATCTAATACCTCTTGTTTTCAAGAATTCACAATGGGTGGTTTGCTAGGTACGTTACCCTTCTACGTCCTTATTGTTCTTATCAAGCCCTCGTTTAGGGTTAGAGAACTGGCTGTTTAGGGTCAGGTGCTGGCTTTAGTTTAACTCATAATAGCTGGTCCTGAGAGGCCAACTCCCAAACCTAAGCACAGAGGTTTGGTACAATCGACCCTCATCATAGCCTCGCATCACCAACCTTTTGGGTTTATAGTTAGGGCATCACCTGTCACGGCCACACGTTTTAAATCTTTTACTGTTACCGAGATGTCAACACCCCACTACAACATTCAGTGGCTCGAGCCCCACAGCCCAAATCATAGATAGAGCCTCTCCTCTGCTGCTTGGCAACTAACATGGCCTCACCTGTCATGGGGTAGTTAGTTTTTCGCTTTGGCACTAGTTAGCAAGCCAGTTCTACAAGCATGTGGGGGATGTGTTAATCAATTTAATTTTACTTGACATAGTTGAAAACAGAACATACAATTACGGTGACTTATTTGTGGTACACATCTAATGTACATTTAATGCAGTGGTACACGTCTTCATAATAAACGTATCATCCCCAAATTTGTCTTAGCCTTTGGCCTATTAAGGGATGTCTTCTGTTCTGCTTTTCCACAGCACTGAGAGGAAGGCTGTTTATGACTATCACAAGTCTGTGTCAGCCTAAACAGCAGCAGCCCTGGCTCAAATTAACATCTGTACAGACTGGAGCCAGTTGGATACGGAACTATTTTACAGGCATTTTATAGGCTTGAAACCTTTGTCTTGTGTGGTCTGTTTGTCCTAATCCCACTCCACACATTTGTGCCCTTCCTAAGTGGATCCATCCACTTATACAGCTAACCCCAGTTTCTCTAAGCAAGCCTGACCAGCAAGGTCTGAAAGATAAACTTGGGTGGCCCATTGTATTCCTGGACAAGGCACAAACCTGCAACAATTTTAATGCAGGGGCATGTAATTTCAGGACCTGCAGTTTGTTGCACATTTGTTCAATATGCTTTAGGGCATACTAAAACTACTAAAATCAAAACTAAATCCCATACAATGACTAACCAAAGTCAATATAAACAACATGCCATGCTGCTTGAAATCTCACCCTTCTCCTTACTTGGTGGAATACATAATTCACGGGTTTTCACAGGGTTTCCACACCTGGATCATGGAACGCCCCCCAAAAAACATATGATCATAGACTTATCGGCTCCTCATTCATCATTCACCTCTTGCTTAAATTCATTGATTCCGTCCTCTGAATTTTCTCTACACTAAGTCACTGTGGATAATGCCATACAGGCAATCTTAAAAGCTTGTAGAACTGTGTGGTTAAGCAAAACATGTCACCAATGCTTTTAAGTTGCTACCTCTTCATCACTCTTTATGGTATTAAGAGAAGAGAAAAAAAAAAAATTCAACATATTTGCCTTAGGCTCTATGCTGGTTTCTCCTCAACATAGTCAGGTGTCCCACGGTGATATATTATTTGGATGGTTTTCTGTTTGTGGAAGATAGTAGTAAAACACTTCTGAGCTTAACATGCACAACCGCACTATTTTCTACACTTGGCATTCCACTTTCACCCGACAAGACCATTGGACCCACTACTAGACTTGTTTTCTAGGGATTGTACTAGACTCCAATTTAATGCAGTCCTGTCTTCCTGAGGATAAACTCTGTCGTATTCGCGGAGTGTTAGACAAATTCCTGAATTTAAGAGTTTGTACGTACAAGGTTCTCCATTATTTGAACTTTGCGGTGTGTATTATTCCACAGGGTAGATCATCTGAATCCAGACTGCTATGCCTCCTTCCAGGCTTCTCAGATGACAGTATTATTTGTCTAGATCCACCTGCTAGGGCAGATCTGTCCATGTGGCAAGAATTCCCAATCTGCACCCCAAAATTCCACAATCTAATCCTGGATTGACTCGATTATTGGCCCACGGCAAAATACTGTCACTATAACAGAGCTATGACCATTTTCCAATTGGTTCTCAGGGAAATTTAACACTGATGACTGTTCTGTTCAAACCATGGTAGCATGTGCCACAACCTTCACCTCAAACTATCAAACACCAAGTTTGGCCACAATGCCAAATCACTACCCTTTCATATCCTCATATCCTATCAAAACATCCTAAAAGGCATCAATAAACTAGATCATCCCACTACCCAAGAACAGTTACCTATAGTTAGGGAGAAATGAGGAGCCCTATCAAATACCCTGAACACCCAGCCAGTGGCGTACACACGATCCATGGGGTCCCGGTGCAAAAATTGATCCATGCCCCCCCACTTACTCTGCGCGGGACGGGGCCACAACACATGGCGGTGGGCACCTTGTCACAGGGGTCACAGGACTGCAACCCCTGCGACCACGATATGTACGCCACTGCATGCAGATACATACACTTAAAGGACTACTAAGGCACTCAGATCACTCAGCTCAATGAAGTGGTCTGGGTGCCAGGTCCCTCTAGTTTTAACCCTGCTGCTGAAAACGTAGGGTTAATCGAGCCTCTAGTGGCTCACTGACAGCCGCTAGAGGCACTTCCATGATTTTCACTGTGAAAATCACAGTGAGAAGACGCTGGACGTTCATAGGAAAGCATTGAGTAATGCTTTCCTATGGGCGGTTTGAATGTGTGCGCGGATGCGCCTTCGGAGCTTAGAGGCGGATCGGGGTGGAGAGATCCCCATCACCAAGGGAGCCCGGTGCTGGAGTAAGGTAAGTGCTCAAGGGATTTTAACCACATACTCTCACGAACAGATGCATGCACACTAGCTAACAGACACACACATTTACTGACAGACACACACTCAGTGACAGACATACATAAATACTCACTGACAGACAGACAGACATACACACTCACTTACAAAACATACACTCTTACTGATAAACACACACTCACTAACAGACAGACACCAAACAGACTCACACACACACACTGACCCTCAATAGCAGACACACACAGTAACACACTCACTGGCACACTAACACACACACACTGACCCTCTCTAGCAGACACACACTCAGTAACAGATACACACAAACTAACACACAACTAACATACACAGTAACACACACACACAAACTAACACACTCACTGACACTCACTAGCAGTCACACACTCACTTTTTAAGGCCTAGATAATCCACAGTGGTAGCACAAACAGACAGACAGCCATCGTAAGCCTCACCATTTAAGATATAAGAAAGTAATGATCATTATATTCTTTTGTAAAACATTCCAACTCATCAGACCGGCCATCCTCTAAAAGTCCCCTTACACCGAGAATAATTGGTGCCCTGTTTAAAGTCCTGGATGCATATCTACACAACATCAGAGACAAATCATAAGAATCACCACTACTCACACTATAAGGTGGTTCCTCACAACTTCCAAATTTATGTTCTATGTCTGAACTCTATGCATTAGGTTAGGTCTTAATCCAGCCTCATACTCCGGCCACTAATTTAGAATCGGAGTTGCATCCAGTACCAAGACACCACTACTGACTTGTTCCATTAATAAGTTATTACACGTTACCGACGACCACACATATATATATATATATATATATATATATAAAAACAGAGAAAGGGAGCACACTAGGTCTTCAATCAAGAAATGAAGTTATTTAATGTATTCTCAAAAAATCCATAGTCTGTGCATATCAAAAAAATCGATGTTTCGACCGTCCTGGGGTCTTTATCAAGATCACAGTGACATATATAAATAACCATAATATATACCTAAATATCAAAATACGCTTACCAATGAGATGATCAGACAGCCGACTGGCTGAAGAACCCGGAAGTGAAGACACCACGTGGTGTAGTCCTTGCACTCAGGCTTAAGTATAATATTAAATGCTGGGTGCCAGTCCTGGGGTGTGAATATTCAAGATAATAAACAAAATTGGGCTGCACTCACTCTTTCCGTGTATAGTTTTCTTTATTCCATCATATTAAAAGCAGATCAACATTTCGGTCTGCTCATGGACCTTCTTCAGGATAAAATGATACACAGGTATATATATATATATATATATATATATATATATATATATATATATATATATAATTCTACGTATATATTTATGTCATAATTTTACATAATTAGGTCATTTTATTAATTACAATTTGTGGGACCTGCCTGACAACCCAGGCAGAAAGTACAGAGAATTTAATTTCCTAGCACTATATTTAACCCTGTAACTTTCCAAGACACCATAAAACCTGTACATGGGAGGTACTGTTTTTACTTGGACTTTACTTCGCTGAACACAAATATTTGTGTTTCAAAACAGTATAATATATTACAATGATGATATCGTCAGTGAAAGTGACATTTTTTGCATTTTTCACACACAAATGGCACTTGCACGGACGATATAACTATTGTGATACGTTTTACTGTTTTGAAACACTAATATTTGTGTTCAGCAAAGTCTACTGAGTATAACAGTGCCCCTCATGTACAGGTTTTATGGTGTTTTCAAAAGTTACAGAGTCAAATATAAGGCTTGCGTTTTAGTTTTTTCACATTGAAATTTGCCAGATTGGTTACGTTGCCTTTGAGACCATACGGTAGCCCAGGAATGAAAATTACCCCCATGATGGCATTCCATTTGCAATAGTAGACAACCCAAGGTATTGCAAATGGGGTATGTCCAGTGTTTTTTAGTAGCCACTTGGTCACAAACACTGGCCAAAATGGGTGTTCAAATTAGTTTTTTGCATTTTTCACACACAAACAAATATTAACACTAATTTTGGCCAGTGTTTGTGACTAAGTGACTACTAAAAAGACTGGACATACCCCATTTTCAATACCTTGGGTTGTCTACTTTTGCAAATGGTATGCCATCATGGGGGTAATTCTCATTCCTGGGCTACCGTATGGTCTCAAAGGCAACGTAACCAATCTGGCGAATTTCAATGTGAAAAAACTGAGAAATGGAACATGCTGTAACTTCCCAAAACATCATAAAACCTGTATGTAGGGGGTATTGTTTTACACCTGAGACATCACTGAATACAAATATGTGTATCGTATTGCAGTAAAAGCAAACAGTATTATGACATTCACAGTTAGAATGTCACGTAGAACTAAATTTATCTTAAAATTCTTATTTTCTCCCATTTTTTTTACATTTTATTCATATTAAATTATGTTTCATACCTAAATATTTTATGTTAAATGAAAGCCCTGTTTCCCCTGAATAAAATGATATATAATAAGTGTGGGTGCATATAATATGAAAGAGGCGAATTACACCTGATCAGACATATAGCGCAAATTAAGGTTTTGTTTTGATCACAACGTGTAAATTTGGCTCAGTCATTAAGGGGTTAATAAAAATCTAGATACTTGTTGATGTGAATAAATATTAATGTAATATATCTGTTTTCTTAATGTGTGTTAATGATATTTCCTTGGATTGCATGTGGGAAAGAGTATACCCTGAAAATCATTTTACAATTGTTGCACACTCAGTCAATTTCCCCCCCAAAAAGTAAATAAAAATGGAGGGGTTAAAACCCAAATCAAATATTAAAAAAAAAAATGGTCATCAGAAGAGAACTCCAGTACCAGAATTTATAGTTATTTAGACAAAGATATAGGAATTAGATCTTTTTGTATTGCTTCAAGGTATGTTATAGAAAGCTGTTATAATAATTTACACTTTTAATTTCACTGCATTTCTCATTTTCTTGTGATTTTTTTGTCTTTGTCCTGACAGGAGAAGGAAGTTGTGTGCCTGAGTGGGATGGTTTGGTTTGCTGGCCTAAAGGAACACCAGGGAAAATCCTTGCAGTTGCTTGCCCTCATTATGTGTATGACTTTAATCACAGAGGTATTAAATAAAGCCTAAATCACTTATTTAAATACTGTGGAAATGTAATATGTACACATATACTGGCTGTGTAAACTTTGTTTTTTGTTTTCTCACAGAGCAAAGTAATTCACTTAGATCATTTTCATAATTATGGTAGTGACATGTTTTATGATAGCACATCTATCAACAGAGATCTGTTGATAGATGTGCTATCATAAAACATGTCCAAAACGTAAAGACACACGTTCTATTCCTGAGAGGGTCAACTCAGCTTTCATCATTTAGAACTCAATAAAATATATACCAATTAACTATGTGATAATATACATAGTCAAGGATATGTTTAAAAATAAGTGAAATAAAAAAATATTGCATTATGGCAGGCAAAATACCTTATTATCCACAGTTATTATTTTTTCTTGCCAAACTCAAAGCAAGTGCTAACATAAGATATAAAGGACATAAAGGACACCAAAGAAGAATTACCATCCCAGAGGGACCTAGAAAGGTTACCGGCTTGGGGACCCCTCTTAATTCTTATCATAGGGATGGGGAATGGGGCCAAGAAAATGAATGCCCCCTGTCTAACCCATCAGCTATATAGTTAATTCAGATCTGCAGGGTACAGAAGTGCAGCTGTTGTTTTTTTCAAATTCTTCCAGATTAAGATTTGCTTACACATAGGACATTTTGAATATTTATTTATACTCTTATGTAATGGTTGCTGTTAGTGAAATTTTTTTTTTTACCTCTTTTTACCTTAGTAAGCAAAAAGGATTCACAAAAAGGATTCAGATTGTCCTTTGTTCCTTCAAACTGCATGCACTTATGTAAATGCATTTTGTGTGCAGTAGTGCATTCATACTGTGACTGTACCATGTGACTTATAAGTAAATATTTACACCACGCTCATGTTTTCTCTTTTTTAACATATGTATTTTTCTTTTATCAATTTCTCTTTATTTTAGAGTAGTGTATTTTTTTTAAATAATCTAGTTGGATAAATACTTGCAAAAACATAATATACAGGGATATGATTTCTAATTAGTGGGGTAATAGCTTGTTGCAAAATTAGAAGCACTTCAGACTGTTTTTTTTTTTTTTTGCCTTCTTTTGGATCAACAGCAAAAACATATGTGAGAAAGGCTGATCTTGATGGACACAAGTCTCTTTTCAGCCATGCAAATATGTAACTATGTAATAATCCATTAATTCTTACAGTAAGATTGCCACAATGTGTTCTGATATTTTTGTAGATTGTGATGTCATCTGTATCTACATATACAGATGCAGCATTGGTTTATAGAATAAGGATTATTTTTTCTGGTTTACAATCTGAAGTAAATAAATGTGCAACTCATCTAGTTAACTGATTTCTTTATTATTTTTTCTAGGAATGGTATTCAGGATGTGCAATACCAATGGAACATGGGATGTCTTGCACAGTATAAACAAGACCATTTCCAACTATTCTGAATGTATTCGTTTTTTGGAACCTGAAATGACTCATGGAAAAGTAAATATTAAGTGGAAGAAGTTGCTGGCTCCTTAAAAAGTTATATACTCGGTACTCCACTGCAACCATAAATATATTCACAAGATAGTGTGCACTCACCGATCTTATTCTGAAAGTTATTTTTTTTTTTTAGTTCTTCCCCATTTTATAAAGTTAAAGACATGAGAATCTCTGCTTAAACCACGGGTAGTGAACCTTTTAATACCTACCGCCCACTTTTGTATATTTGCAGTAACTAATATTATAGTGCAAATGCAATTTTTTTCAATATGTACTTAAAGTTATCTATTTTTTCCTTTTTTTCTATTTTCTATTCTACTTTTTTTCTGTGTGTCTGTGAGGTGGTGTGTGTGTGTGAAGGAGTGCAGTGTGTGTCAAGGGTGCTGTGTGTGTGAAAGGTGCTGTATGTGGGTGAGGGGTTTAGTTTGTGTGTGAAGTGTATTATGTGTGTGAAGGGTTTAGTGTGTGTGAGGGGGCAGTGCGTGTGTCAGGGGTACAGTGCGTGTGTGAGGGGCACAGTGCATGTGTGAGGGGGCAGCAAGTGTGAGGGGGGAGTGTGTGTATGAGAGGGACAGTCCGTGTGTGTGTGTGAGGGGTGTAGAGTGTGTAAGGGGTAATGTGTGAGGGGCCAGTGCGTGTGTGAGGGGACAGTTTGTCTCAGGGGGGCAGTGTGTCTGAGGATGACGTCTGTGTGAGGGGGCAGTCTATGTGTGTGTGTGAGGGGTCAGTCTGTGTGTGTGTGAAGGGGGCACCGTGTGTGTATGTGTGAGGGGTGTAGCTTGTGTTTGTGTGTGAAGGGTGCATAGGGTTTGTGCTGTGTGTGGGTGCGTGAGAAGTAAAAATCTATCTTATAGTCTTCCTCTCCCTTCTTCTTACCTTTTAACGGGGGGGGGGGGCATAATGCTGCAAGCCATGGAGGTCCAGTGGTGGCATGTTCACTTTAGCCTGCAGCTCCTATCCTCCTGCAAGCACAGCACTGTATCGGAGCATTGCCATGGTAATGCGCAGCAACGCTCCAACCAGACTGCTCGCAGGAGGAACACAGAGCCTCCTAGGCCCTTTCCTCCCTCTGCTGGAACTAAGTGCCAGCAGGCTGGTGAGGAATAGCTTTGACAGCAAGGCTGTCTCTGCATGGGCTGGCAGGGGAGATGAAAGGATCTCCCCTGCCGGCCTTGGTCCACGGCAATCGAGGCCCACTGGGCTTTTTCTGCAGAACCCACCACCGCCCTCCTGAAATCCCAAACTGCCAGTAGGGACCAGGTTGACTACCCCTGGCTTAAACTATAAAACAAGACCTGTGAGTGCACTCTGTCTTGCTATATATAAATAAAAAAGCTATTATATATATATATATCTATATATATATATATATATATATATATCATTATATATATATAGATATATATATATATATATAATAGCTTTTTTATTTATATACTCTTTAGTCCTTTCACAATTATAACATGAAAATAATTAAATATATATGTGTTTAAGAAAATAAATCAGTATAAATATACATAATTTTTCATTGGAAAGGGTTAAAGAGGTAGGTGTTACAAAACATTAAACATATATATAACTGATACTTTATTATAAAATACAAATAAAATGCTTTGTTAGCTGGATGTTTAATGTTTTGTCAGCCTGGTTCTTGTTGAGACTGGTTACCCACCCCATTGTCTCCAAAATTCGGTATGAAACACTATTGGTTCAATAGTTCTGCTTAGCCCCTCAAAATATTACACATAAAGTGTCCCCCTCTGAAATATTTCACATAAAGTGTCCATGTGTTTGGGGAACAGTCCTACTTGAATTGAAAATTGAAACCTTCTAATTCATTCTAGTTTAGTCTATAACAAAACATAAAGAGTAGATATTGGCAAAGATTTTAATGAAAAAAAAGTTGAAATAACACTAAATTTTACTGCAATGCATCAAATTTGCTTTGACGTCTTTCAAAACCTTCAATAAACATTTAACAACATGAAGCAAACATAAATTAGCTATGTTTTTTAATAAATTAGTATAGGCTAATTTAATATAGTGTAAAGGAGATTAGGTGCATTTCATCTGTATATTTTGATTAGCAATACATTAAACTAATAAATGAAAGCCCTCTGATAGAAGCACTTTGTATAATGTAGAAAGCTCAGTTTTTTTTATTCTGCTGTTTAGATATTCCAATTACTTTAGGTGTAGGTGTATGTGTGTAGAGGCTAAAATACACAAGTGATTATTTTCTGTAATATAACAAATCCATGTTTTTAATAAAACCACAATTATTAGAAACATGTTGCAAATGCTCAGTGACTGCAGCTTTAAATTTGTTCACAAATAATTCTCCATCACCTAGAATTTCACAAGCTTTCTAAACTCCTCTAGATGCATTTTAGAATTTGTGTAGCATCTAAATTATGTATTGCAAAATGTTGTACATAGTTTTGTTTGATTAATGTGGTGCAAAATGTTCCCTTTTGGTAATTAAAAAATGCATTAAGGATGTCTTGTACCATTGGAAATCAAGTCATCTATTGTGAACAAATCCTCCTATGTTTTCAATACATGGGCAGGCTTGTTCATATGCAAAAATAAAAAATTAGGTGGTCACTATAATAAAAGTCAATCATAGCCTAAAGCAAGGATTTCCTAGCTTTACAAATGGCAAACTATAAATCAAAATAAGAAATAAGGTAACCGAGCTGTTTATAAATGGTGAAGTGAGTAATGTGATTTAGGTATTACAACCCTTAGGTGCAATATGCACAATGTTAAAATGCATACATATGTATACAGGGGTTTGTTCAATCAGCCATATCAATCTCAAGAGGAAAGAAAAAAACAAAAAAACTCACACTTTAAGGAGCTACCAAGAGCTCTGCTTAAATCAGTGTGGATGGTACTATCCCCAACTAAGGATATAAGCTGGTCAATGGTGGTGGCTGGTGTCCATTTCTACTTGCAGGGTGATATGTAAATACACAAATCAGGACATCCAAAGATACAATACCAAAATATAAAAGTATTAAGTATTAAAGGTATCCTACTAACACTTTTATGAGCAATAAAACATGTGCTGATAGTATGAGGTATTGGTGGTGTATTCCCTGGGAAATACGGGAACCAGGAAGCCTGTAGATGGTCAGAAGATATTTCTCCAAAATGATATGAAAAAACAGACTTACTATTACAAATTAAAACAATTACATAAAAACAAAAGCTAGAAGCAAAATAGTCAATATCAGACTACAGAACACACTTAACAAATGTCGCCTTGGTTTCATCAGATGATATTATTTGTCTTTTATTTTTTTTCCCTCTTGATATTCCTGTGGCTGATTGAAAGAAACCTTGTATACATATGTATGCATTTTAACTTTGTGTATATTGAACCTAAGGGCTGTAATACCTAATTCCCATTACCCACATCACCATTTTTACACAACATGGTTACTTTATTTCTTTTTTACGTGTGTTTGTATGACAACAAAATTAACATCACCATGACTAACTCTGGGAAGATATATCGGTGGACTGATGAATTTGCTGTAGAGATGGAAGGTCACAAGTTTAAATCCTAGGGGTTCAACTCAGTCTAATTTTTGAGGTTGACAAAACGAGTGTCAAATCATTTGATTAATAGTCATATTGCGTGACTTACTGTACAACAATAGGATGCCTTTAATGAGCAGAGAAATGCACTCTAAGGGGAAATATTGTTAATATTGTAAGTGTGTGCAAGACACTTTTTGCAAATAATGGTTTTCAAGAGCAAAATCTTAGTATTTCCTTACATTGCATCAGGGATCATTATAAAAAAGACAATAAAGTAATTCTTTTCCATCCTGTGGTTCTGCGTGAACCACATTTCCAAAATTCACCTGGATCCGTTCAGTAGTTTGGAAGATACGGTTTAATGCAGATTCTGCAGAACATATACAGGCTATATGCAAAATAATTACTGTTAAATGTGTCCCCTGTTCTGTAGTTTAAAACTACTGAATGATGTCTTTGTGTACCAAATACCGGTGAGATGGCACCGTCTAGGAAAGTCAAAACAGTGTCTGTGAGTTAAAATGGCCGTAATCCACTGTTCTCACCATGTGCTTCATCCATTGTTCTCAACATGTGCCTCTGATACATGAAATGGTGGCCACCCAGTAACTCCACAGTTTGTCTGGTAGTCTATCCAGCCGAACCAACAGATGAAACACATGGGGAACAGTGCAACAAACAAAGGAAATCATAAAAAATATGAACAATAGTCATATTTGTGCACAATCTCCAGTTTTGTCACAGGGCACAAATAGTGTTTTCAAATGCCATATATCCCAGGGCAATAGTCAGAAGGTAGGAGGCGGGCAAGCAGCCCCTTCCAAGAACACGTGGCGAGGTCTGTTCTGTCACATACACATTTGAGAATATTCATAATATTCTAAATATAGTTTCACATTCTCATTTCCATAGAATTCCATGCAACTATTTATACTTTTTAGTAACCAAGATGATTGATATAGCTTTTTATTCTACAAGACAAGATCACTCTAATTTAAGGATATTATATTCTCTAATAATTAGGTTAAATATCTCATGCAAAGTCAAACATTTTTAAATACAAACAGAATTTAAACTTTTTAGACAAAATAGACAAACTGAAACCATTTCATAATGAGCATAAGTTTTCTTTAAAAGTTCATCTATTTTGGTCTAAAATGTGAAATTGATTTTAAATTTTATATATAAATATATAGAGTAAAAAGTAGATGGCTGCACTCACGGTCTTCCAAGTAAAAAGTTACTTTTATTAAAAGTAAATTTTTTCTTGGAAGACCGTGAGTGCAGCCATCTACTTTCTACTGTCTATTTTGGAGCCCTGGTAGTGCACCCGGCTAAGAAAATTTTTGCAGCTTGAGTGGAAGGTACTGTAGTATATATATATATATAAATATATATATATATATACACACACTTTCGTGAATAACCCTACTTGTGTTGCTGTCTTTTGTACTTTAAATAATTACATGTGGAAACAGAAAATATTTACTAACCAATTTTTTAATTCTTGATTTTACACAGAGAGAGTTCTTTGATCGCCTTTATGTCATGTACACAGTGGGATATTCCATATCATTTTGCTCCTTGGCAATTGCAATTTTTATTATTGGTTATTTCAGGTATGAACTATCGCTAATTTATTTCTGTCTTCTCTCCACAACCCTAATTTTCATTACAGTGGTCATTGTATTTGCTCATTCTACTGTCTGGTAATAGAAAGGGTGCCGCAGATGGGAGGCTGAAGCTCAGTCTTATTATTAAAGGAAAACTCAAAGCCAATGGTTCCCAAACAAATCCTCATGACCCACCAACAATCCAGGATTTATGTATTTTTATTATTTTTTTTTATTTTAATGGCGATACTAGCAAAACCTGGACTGCTGGTGGGCCATAAGGACTGGTTATACATCAAAACCACTACAGCACATTAGATTTTTCCATTTGATCTACTAAGCTAAAAACTGCAGTGTAAGGCTAATTAATAGACTGAGTATTCTTAGTATCAGCCAACAGACAATGAACTAAGCTCTGCACTGCCAGATCTGTTGATAGCTGTAACGGTGGACCCCAAGTAAGAGGTCAAACTGTTCTAAAATGGGTATAGTACTTGGAGTGTTCCTTTTAAGTAATACATCTGGAATGTTGAAAAAGGCATCTAGAGTGATTTTTAAATGTGCAATAATTTTTTGAGGCAGCATTATTCATTTGCAATTCATACTTTGTGAATGTTTTATTGCATAATGTTTAATGGTTAATTTCATTTTTTTTTCCTTCAGGAGACTGCACTGTACAAGAAACTATATTCATATGCATCTGTTTGTTTCATTCATGCTGAGAGCTGCAAGCATCTTCATTAAGGATAAAGTAGTTCACAAGCATATAGGAGCAAAGGAATTAGATGCAATGCTTATGGGTGACCTTAGAAGTATAATGGTTGCTCCAGTCCTGGACAAATCTCAATATGTGAGTTAATTTAATTATACTACTATTTAATTCATGTTTTCTGTGTTTTTATATTCAGTGCATGGAGACTGTGTATTTTGAGTATAAATACAAATTTATAATTTAGTCACAGAGGACATTATAAATTGTAATAGAATGCAATGTATCAGCATACAAAAATATCAGTACCCAACACATTTAACTAGAATACGCAATTTAGAGCTAGAACATAAACATATAACAAAAGAGAAATTGTGAGTACAAATTTATAGATGTAAATTTACTTATTTTTTATGTTTGATTCATAAATTCACCATTTATACAAATATTTGGGGGCAAAAATGCTTTAGGTAGTACACAGTGTTGCTTTTCTTGAAATATTTTACTTAGGGTCTGAAGGTAATCAATTCCACAAACCCTGAGCTGTGATTGATTATAAAGTTATGGCCTCTGGTTGGTGGATACAACTAAATACTCAATCTAGTCTTACTTTTTCAACCCACTGGTATGTTTGTTGTACAATACTGTACAATACTGGAGGATAAACACTAAACATAATAATTTCAATCTGTATTCAGATTTGGAATTTACATTACATTTACTTTTATTTAGTATACATTTTTTTTTTTATTACTGATATATTTTTAATTTCTATTCCTAGATGTTGAAATCTCTGTAGTGGCAGATGTAAAGTCTTTGCCTTTGTAGTAGAAAAGCAAAAAAAAAAAAAAAAAAATAAATATATATATATATATATATATATATATATATATATATCCAAATAGCAAAGTTGACCAGCACTCACGGATTCTTTAATTGATTAAAACATCCAAAGTTTAATGAAAAAAATTAAAATAAAAAAGATAGTTGACAGCTCAAAGTTTAATGAAAAAAATTAAAATAAAAAACATAGTTGACAGCTCAATGTTTCAGTCCTCCTCTGGGACTTTCATCAGGAACAACAATAATGTCTCAAAAGCTCCATACATAAATAGGTAAAGTAATTAGCCTAATTGGTAATTAGGAGAATTGGCATAATTACAAACTACATACTAAGAATTAGCATCATCAACTAGTATATACAACAAGGAATAATCATACCTGCCAGTGTAATACTACACGAGCCGCCGGCGTCCCCAAACCATCCGCGCGCATGTGCGGACTAGCCCCTCCCTGTAGTGACGTAATTGCACAACACACGTTGACAAGGCGGCCGAATAACAAATCGGCTTACCGCGGCAACAACTATGTTGGCAATCACTACTGTCCTATAGTGCACAAATCTGCAATTCTACAATATAATAAATAGTACCCAATCCCAAATGGGCGGAATATGTGTCTGCGGAGGCTCCACCTACCGACGACGCTGACGTTGGACGTCCGTCGCCACGGAAACAACACCGGGTATCCGTGGCAACCAGGACCCCGGCAGCTGCCGCGCCGGGCAATGCCCACCAGCATATCATAAATAATACAGTGAAAGCAAATAATAAAAGTGAAGATGATAAATGACAGTGTATGTACAAACCACTAAGGACACAATTAAAAAGTGACTAGTGGGATAATGAATAGAATGTGTATGTCATATTGAGCATCATAATAAATGCATATAATGAATAAAGCCAAGTCATCTTAAAGTGCATGCAGTGCTAAATCAACAGAGGCTAAACTATATAAACTATGCCGCTAACTATTTGAAAAAAATATATGTGTGAAGTGATAATACATATTAATTATAAAACCCAGCTATCATAAGCACGCAGTGAAATACAATGGGGCTGATGAATAATGGCCATTGAAAAATCGCCATTTAAAGGAACGGGCGGCTCTGCAGTCACAACTAACAACAAAACTAAAATAAAACAGATAATAGGTACATTGATTGAAATATACATATATAGAATGCTACCTATAATCATAAAAACAATAGAAGCAAAAAAATTAAATAAAAGAGTGATATGAAATCATTTCGTTCAAGCCTTTGGGAGCTATGTTATTCAATGTATAAATCCAAAATGTCTCTCGATTCAAGAGAAGCTTGCCCCTATCCCCACCTTTGATCTTTTTGATCCTGAGGAAAGTCCTTGTAGGACTGAAACGTTGGTTGTGGATGTTTTAACGTATTTCTAATAAATTTTGATTTTTTATTTACCGTGAGTGCAGCTACTTTTTGGATTTTTGTATGGATGGTCATAATTTGCTAGCACCCGGGCAACAAGGGTAATTGGAGCGTGAGTGCAGGAGCTTCTGGTATTTTTACATATATATATATATATATATTTATTTTAAAATCACATATTTCTCAAATAAAATTATTTAAAAAGTGATATAACTATTTTTATCCATCTGTTAAAGGCCAATGTTATGCTGAAAGCCTGTTTCTCTCCCCTCCCTTACTGTACAAATGAAATGAACTATTCTCATTTCCTTTTATAGTTTGGAAGGGTGGGGGCAGCTGACATTTTCAGCACATTTGCAGACTTTACTTCTAAGGTTCCTTTGAGATGTATTGCAACAAAAACAGAGAATATGAGATGCAATGCATTTATGGCCATGGACTTTTTGGCACTTTTTCCATGTGTTCATTGTACCATGATGTCCCTTTTCTGTTTAGATAGACATATACATATTATATTTTTTTAAATTAGAACTTTACATTAGAATTAGAGCTTTTTGTTTGATCCCATATACATAACTGTATATTAAATATGAATAAAGTATAAAAGAAAATGAAAAAAATTAAAAAAGTTTTTGTCAGTTTTACATTTAATAATTTTAAAACTAGCTCAAAATAGATTCATTAATTAGACCTGTTTGTTAAAATATGTCTAGGAGTTTAATACATTTTTAGAAGTTATGAAACAAATATTAAACAAGAAAGTGGAGGGTTTGCTAAACAGCATGAAAACAATATACCAATAATAAACTGATATCTCATATTTATGTCATACTCAAATATACACAAATACATGTGGAAAAAGAAAAATAGATAAACATATCATAGTAAACCTGTAAGTTAACAAAACAAGTGTAAATAAAGAAAGAAAATGAACACTTCTGTATGCAAAATAAGTTGTAAATTAATAAATTAATATTAATAAATTAATATATACACACAATCCTAATTCAGTGGCTATTCAACGGCTCTAATGAAATGCGTAGGCAACTTACAGACTTTAGAGCCCACCCTCGGCTCTGTATATAATGCTCAGTAATGGATATGGGGGTCAATCAGAATGCAACAGTTTATAAACACTCCACTCAGGCAAAAACAATGGGGGTTTAGTTACAGTATATGATAATACATTGCATAAGCCTGCCACAATGCCAGAGTAGCTACTCTAGCCAGGTCCTACTCTAGCAGCAACCTAATGCCTGCTTTTATGAGATTAATCCACTTACTTGGGAAATGCTTTCTCCTGAGCCTTTGTGCAGGGCAAGGTTAAATAGGGCCCTGGAATGAGGCACCTATGACAGTAAAGTTTGTAAAACTGGAGAGCCGGCTTAGGACTCCCATTTATATTTATATATGAAACATGAGGGCATTAAAGGGGCTTTGCTGGGGCGAATTAACTAAAAAAAAACATGAACCAGCGCACTCAACCATTTACCAAACAGCAACTTCAAAGCTCACAGCATGCAACGGTTTTATTTAAAAACAGGCCTCCCAGGCAAAAATATAAAATATGTATAAAATGTCAGTTTTACATATAATAATTTCTACAGAAGTGCGAATAAAGGAGACTAATGTAAAATAGATTTACTAATTAGACCTGATTGTTAAAATACGTAATATGTTACCAATACCCAATACCCAAAAGAAGTTATAAAACAAATATGTCAATACCGAATAGAAGTTATAAAACAAATATTTCAAGGAGGGAATTACAATTATAAAGCTAAAACTTAGCAAAATGTGGCATTCTGAAATTATAACTTTTATAGTAGTCACAATCCAAAACCAATACACAAAATTCTATATTTCCAGAAAGAACATCCACAGGCTAGAGCATTTTGACACTTTTCATTTAACCATTTTATCAATAACCTCGGTCAAAATATTACTTTTTTCTTTGCAGTTTTTCACATGTGTTATTTTGGGGAAATGTACATGTCCTACTACTGGGTTTAAACTCTGATACTTTTAATGCATGGCAGTCTATGCCATCAAAGGGTGTTAAAGCCTTGCACTGCAGCTTTTAAGGGGTTAAATTAGTTGTGGCAAACTCCCCTTTTCACTTGAGTTTTGCCACGAGCTCCCGGAGGAGCCTGCTTGCCAGCCTCCTGCCCACAGACTATGGGCCCTGCAGGGAAACCTGTAAAAGACTACCAAACTTGACTGACTGTTAGCATTGATTTCCCTGGAACTGTTTTGGGCATGGGGCCATGCTTGCGGTCGGTCAAAAATATGACTTCCAGGAAATTCCTGAACCCCTGAACCAATCTGGGTGATTTTTGGATAAGTTGTTCACCCAGATCGGGACTATCAGGGAATGTGACTTATTTATGGGGTTTTGTGTGTTTTAAGGTACTTTTTGGGGTTTCATAAAATTGTATTGTAACGGATCACCTTGCACTCCGACTGGGTACCTCCATTGATGGATGCTCCTAGCACTTCCTGAGGGCTCCAAGCACTCCAGCCAACACCATAACCACTGTAGACTCATCCAGAGAGCAAGGCAGGAACAAGCTCTTACAAGAGCTTAGTAGTGATTTAGCAAGCAATACCTTGTAGCAGATTCCCTCAATAAGAGACAGCACTCCAAATTGAGAGTGAAGTAGAAGTGATAGAGCAATGGGTTTATTGTTCTTATATACACATTCTTACACATTAGTACCACCCACAGGGTTTTGTAAAACAACCAATAAACATGTACAATACACTCAGACATTCCCACACAAAATCCTTCCCTCTGCCTGTGATACAATTACTTTACACAATGGGTTAATATAATTATCACAAGCAGGAAAATACACAGTTATACACAATATTCATAACTTTAAAGGTATGCATCACATTCACATAAAACTTTTTCCGAATCAGCATACTCCAAATACCAACATACGTCAAAATCATACAAATTGGTCCAGTGGGTCAAAAGTTAGATCAACGTCCTTTTGTGACCAAATGAAGCATGGCTTTTCTGCCCAAAACCAGTTCCACAGAGTCTTCTATCCTGGAGATAATTGGGAAGTAATCCAATTATCTCCATGGACAGAGGCAAAACTCCATTAGCCACTTGGTAGCAAAATACAATAAAATACATAAGAATAAATAACTGTGCAGCTATTGCATAAAACAGGTACATTCAACATATCCCCAGATAGCCTAGATCTGAGCGCACATTATTACTGAATGGCGCTCAGATCACATACATACAGTTCAATTGCCATATGCTGCTGCTGTATGGCTGTCTGCATGTATGGCTGTCTACGCGTATGGCTGTCTGCGTGTATGGCTGACTGTGTGTATGGCTGACTGTGTGTATGTCTGGCTGTGTGCATGGCTGTCTGTGTATTTGGCTGTCTGTGTGTGTTTCTGTCTGTCTGTCAATGTTTGTGTGTCTGTCAGTGAGTCTGTGTGTGTGTGTGTGTGTCTAAGAGGGAGCCTGTGTGTCTGTCAGTGAATGTGTGTGTCTGTGAGTGTATGTGTGTGTCGGAGTTATTCTGTGTATCTGTCAGTGTTTTCATATGTCTGTCAGTGAGTGTGCTTGAGAATTTTAAGGAGTAACAGGATGATCCGCTTTTTTAATGTGCAGATGAGGCCATTGGGGGTATGCCAGAGGCAAGACTCCGGACACTGTTTGTTGGCTGTTTTTCTTTTTTTTTCTTTTTTCTTTTTTTTAAAACAGGGGCAGGGGTTTAGTAGATGGGACTGGGATATAGTAGACAAGGGGGCTAGGATTTAGTAGAAGGGGGACTGGGATTTAGTAGACGACAGGCATTTGCATGGGAAAAATTTTCGGTTCAGTTCGGCATTCCAAAATTCAGGACTTCAGCAATTCGTCACTTTAGCAATTCGGGACTTCGGCACTTCGGAACTTCGGAATTTCGGAACGTCTCTTGCAGCCGCTTGGTAGATAACTCCCTAATTCTCACGGTATTAGGGAGTTATCTACCAAAAGGCTGAAAGACCTTAATTAGTCTTTCAGCCAAATTTACTAATACTAAGTAATTTTTACTTAGTATTAGTAAATTTGGCTGAAAGACCAATTTAGGTCTAGGTTTAGGTAACCAATTTAGTTACTTAGTATTACTAAATTGTGCCCCTACTTGCTATACCGCGAGTAGGGGCATGTCTATTAAACAGTGAGCAGCCAGCCAACTGCATTCACTAGACAGCAATTTCAAAGCTTACAGAATGTAACTGTTTTTTTAAGCATCTAACCTAGGAATAAATAATGGGGGTTTGGTTACAGTATATGATCATACACTGCATAAGCCTGCCACAATGCCAATGTACCCAATTTTTGGCAAGGACTATACAAACATCCTAATGCCTGCTCTTATAAGAGAATCCACTTACTTGGGAAATGCTTCCTTATGGGTCTCTGCGCACTGCAAGTTAAATAGGGCCCTGGAATGAGGCACCTGTGACAGGGAGGGGTGCAAAACAATGGAGTCTGGACTCTGAAGTACCCCTCCTTTCATATGTTGTGGGTAAGATGGAGATGTTAAGAAGATAAATGAATAAATATACATTGATCAGTCACAATATTCCCAAAGCAAGTGCTCCTTCTCCCTGGAGTTCTCTCAGAGGCTGAAAAGAAGGAAGAGTAGCTGGAACCCCTCTGACACATGGTTTAAGACCTGGGCCAACTGTCACGCATCTCTGGGATCTAGGTGTGGAGACCACATTCCCATCCACACCTCCCGTGCCAACATCCTCAGATATTCGTGGACAGAAAATATTGATGCTCTGCGCAGATGCCAGCCCTTCGCTGGGGGAGTGGTGTTATCCTGAAGCTCCACTGTCAGTAGAAGGCTGTACTCCCTGCTTTTAAGCCCCAGCATTTGCTGCAAGTTGGAGGCATAGGCCAGAGGTCGTCTGTCCCAATGCCAGTTCTTCTGCTGGGGTTGCACTTTGCCTCTGGGGAGTAAGACAGACCATCTCCTCTACCTGTAATGCATATTGCCGCTGGGGAGTGAGACTGACTGTCTCCAGTTTTGTACAGTTTCTGACTCATTTATCTCCCAGGAGGGAATATCCTGTTTTCTGTGGGAGTGTCATGGGCATGTTCAACTGTATTTGAAAATTAAAAGCAGGCCAGATTAACGGTATTCCAGTTTGTACTCTCAGAACGATGTGTCGTCTGGTTACTGGGAGGGGAAAGGGCTTATCACTAATCACCGTTCCAGTGTGGAGGATTCAATGGGGAAAGTCTTCGTAAGGGCTAGAGCTCCAAGGACTGAGTGTTGCCCAGTGCCTGGGGGTTTCTAGAGCGTGTTCCCCATTCGGCTCCAGGAGTAATAGGTTTCAGGACCCCAGTCAAGCCACGGAGACTGTGGGCAAGAGTGCAAAGGTAAGTCTCCTGTTCCAGGTAGGAAGTGGTCCCTGTACCCCCAGCCAGGGGTACAGGGAGCTCCGTTACAAAATCTTAATCAGAATCTTCTCAGCAAACTGACCACAGGTAAGGAAAGAAGCCCCGATGCACGCTTCACCAGTTAGGCGGCTCTTCAAGGGGAAATGAAGTAATGATAGTAAGTTAAATATCACAAATCAATACAAATTTGATATTAAATGGTCATATAATGAGTTATAGGATATCTGTTTAGAGAGGAGGAAGTATAGCAAAATGTCAGAAGATATGTTGGGGCTTGACAAAGCAAGCTGAATCAGAATTACAAAGTGACATACAAACATGTGTATATATAGATAGTACCTGCAAATATTGCAATCGATGAGGCAGCAAAGTATGTCATGTGTTTAAAAAGGGGAGTTTGTGTAGTATATAATTGACACATAGTACACATGAATCTGTATATGTGTCAGAAGTATTATGATAATAGAGATGTTTTTTATTGAAAGTAAACATAAAAAATTGATCATTTATAATGGATACTGATTCCATAAGTTCAAAATTATATATTATCATTGTGTGATTGTAAATGTACAGAAGACAAACATAACACAGGCAAGTTGATAATGGCCAGGAATAGGCTATTTTTTTTGAACATTTTATTGAAGTTTTTGGTACAAGTACATAAAGTGCCATAAGATTGATCAAGAGCTATAGGTTGGTACATCATGAGTCAGATTTGCATGTTCTACTTCCTGGCAATCATAACATTAACATTTCCATTCGCTTTTACTTGGTTGCATCGCATATTGTTACATGTACCATCTCAATGAACCAGTTGGTAATGTGATGGGGTGTGGGGAGGGAGAGGAGGGTGGGTAGGGGGTATAGGAGTAGTAGGTATCCCCAGAGCCTATGGAAGCATTTTGAGTCAGTAGCCTTTGGGGAGCAAATCAAGGGGTTTGTGGTATATTTGTGGTTTGTTTAGCGTGTGGTTGGCCCCCCTTGTTCCTATGAGTTAGTGGCATTGAACCAGGATAACGTGATGGGGTGTGGGGAGGGAGAGGAAGGTGGGTAGGGGGTATAGGAGTAGTAGGTATCCCCAGAGCCTATGGAAGCATTTTGAGTCTGTAGCCTTTGGGGAGCAAATCAAGGGGTTTGTGGTATATTTGTGGTTTGTTTAGCGTGTGGTTGGCCCCCCTTGTTCCTACGAGTTAGTGGCATTGCATGGTGTTCCAGTTAGCTTGGTTGGTATAGTCTTCCTCTGCATTCTGAGGATGCTCTCGATGTGGCACCCTGCTATTACATGGGGGCGTTGGCCCCGTTGTTTGGTTGGGGTGGCGTTGTTCTCAAACTGAAATTATGTTAGTATGTACAGCTGAAGTGTCATGTTTTATGGTTTATGGTTCGCTGGGTACAGACCTGGTTGATGACAATAGGTATATGCTAGACAGGTTGTATGTTTTAATGGGTAGACCATCCCGTGGTCTTTCCTGCCTCCATATTTCCCAGTCATGCCAATCTATAGACTAGAACTGGTTTTCAGTCTGCGGTCATCTCTCCATGGTCTCTGTCTTTGTGGTTTCTATTGTTTTGAGGCATTGGGACATGCTAGGTGTGTCTATGTGTAGCCATGATCTGCTAATGGTTGCTAGAGCCGCAATAATGATGTGGTATGCTAGGTACTTCCCAACCTTGGGCAACCCCATAGGCATCGCAAGTAGTAGGTAGGTCTCTGGTTTATGTGGCAGTTTAGTGTCTGTGGTGCCTTCTATGGTAGATGAGATTTCCTTCCAGAAATCTGTAAGTTTTGGACAAGACCACCATATGTGGGTCATGGTCCCCGGTGCGTTTAAGCACCTCCACCACGTCCCTGATTTTGTGAGATCTAGGAGCTGCAGTCTAGTCGGGACCATGTACTAACGGTATAGGACCTTTCTGCTGGTTTCGATGTGTGAGGTGCATAAAGTGAGTTGCTTGTGTGCTAATAACATTTTGACCACTTGTCATCTGCTATGTTATGGTTGAGGTCCCTTTCCCATGCTGCCATGAATCCCATCTTCTCAAAAGCTTTGTGTTTTTGTTCTATGTCGTACAGGAGTGATAATACTTTTGTGGGGGGCTTTGAGGCTAGGCATACATGTTCTACCTCTGTCAGTTGTTGTCCCTGTGTGTCTGTTGTGCATTTACTGCCATGTTTCCTGATCCAGAATTTTATTTGTAAGTATGGGAATAAGGCATGTTGTGGGAGGTTGTACTTGATGTTAAGATGTTTTAGAGAGTCAAAGTCAAGCATGTCGCCGTTTGTCATCAGCTGGGAGAGAAATCTAATATTGTGCGTGTACCATATCCTGTGGTCAAACCCTTGGATAAGTGCTTGGAACACCTGTATCTGCATGGCTGGGTATATGTATTTCTTTAGGTAGTGTTTCCCGAAGAACTTGTCCTATACTTGGAGTGTCACCGCCGTAGTGGGGTATACATCCTTGTATTTTGGTCTATTGTCTTTGGGTAGCCAGGCTAGAGTAGATAATGGTATTCGCTCTGTGTGCGCTGCTTCTCTTTGGTTCCATGCTAGTGGTGTTGTGTATTGGAATGTTGGTAACAGCGTACTCACTATGGCTGCGGTGTGGTAGCGGGAGACATTAGGCCCACTATGGCTGCGGTGTGGTAGCGGGAGACATTAGGCCCATGCCTCCTTTTTTAAATGGTTTGTACATAGCCTCCGCCACTACCCTAGGTTTTTTACCTCCCCATATGAATCTGTTTAAAAGAGTTTGGGTTTCCCGGAAAAGTCAGCTCGGTATCCAAATTTGCAGGGTCCTGAATAGATATTGCAACCATTTTTACCGCTGCCACTCTGCTGGTCCAGGAAATGTATTTTCCCTTAACAGCATTGAGTAGCTTTATGTAGTTGGCAGTGTACAGTTTGTGTATGGTTGTTGTAAGTGCAATCCCCAGGAAGGTAAGATGGCTCCAGTCGAATGTGTGTTTGCTTTTTAGTTGTGTAAATTGGAGTTTAGGTATGTGGAAACTCATGGCCTGCATCTTGGCAACATTGAGCTTGTAGTATGAGCAGTTACTGAACCATGCAAATATGTTGTGGAGGGTTAGTATAGAGGTTTAGACATTGTGATCATTGCGTCATCCGCAAACAACGTGATTTTATATGTCTTCCCACCTGCGTGCACCCATGTATACTGTGGGATTCTCTAATGTGTTGGGATTGAGGTTCTAGCGCTAGTATGTATAGCAAGGACGATAAGGGGCATCCCTGCCTGGACCCGTTCGAGATAGGAAATGTTTTTGAGGTGAAACCCCCATTGACCACCCTCGCCATTGGGTTTGCATAGAGAGCTGAGACTAGTGTGAGAAAACGTTTAGGGAATTCAAAATCCCTTAAAACAGCGTCTAGATACCCCCAGTGTAGCCTAGCAAAGGCTTTCTCTGCATCCAATGAAAGTACCACAATGGGTTCCCCCACCCTCTGTATCAAGTTTTCTTGTCCAATCAGATCCTTGTCTGCTCGGACAAACCCCACCTGGTCATCCTGTACCAGTGACGGTATTAGATCTCGCTGCGGATATCTTTGCTAAGACATTTAGGTCTATATTTTGTATATATTGTGTATTAATATTGTTTTTGTATTTTGTTGTACCTAATGTAACAATGCAATGATTTGTGGACCCAGGACATACTTGAAAACGAGAGAAATCTCAATGTATCTTTCCTGGTAAAATATTTTATAAATAAAAATTTTATAAATAATATTTAGCAATGATATTGGGTGTAAATTCTGACATATGGGTGGTGGCTTGCCCGGTTTCGGCAGAGTCGCTATATGGGCTACCAGCATTTCTTGGGGCATAGTGCCGTGGTCAGAATATTACTATGAGTCTTTCTAGTTTAGGTGTTAGACGGTGTGAGAATGTTTTGTAGTACAGGTTAGTTAACCCATCTGGGCCCGGTGATTTCCCCGATGGTAATTGGTAATTGTGCGTGCAATTTCTTGTTGTGTGATGGGGGCCTCTATCATGTGTTGATCAGCTTGTTTGAGTTTAGGGAGTTTTATTTCACGCAGAAATTTGTTGATTTCTGATTGTAATGGTTTGTGAGTGTTGTTATCAGTTCTTAAGTTGTAAAGCTTGTTGTAGTGTTCTGCAATAGTGTTGTTTATGTCCTGTGGGTTGTAGATTTTATTTCCCAGAGGGATGATGAGGAATGGTATTTTGGAGTTTGACCCAGCTGAACTGAACTTATGGAACTATTCTGGGCAATAGCCTCGTGGACAGCCGGGCAGAACTGTGACCGCCAGCTAACTTTTGAACCCCTGAACCGATATGGGTGATATTTGAGTATGTTGTACCCCCTGATCGGGGCTATCACAAAATGTATGTTTTGTGGGGGTTTCTTATGTTTGTGGGGTATTTCTAAAAATGTGTAAAATAGTTGTATTTTTTGTTTGGAGATAATTGAGTTGATACAGTAATTAACTCAATTATTTCCCAAACAGAGGGGAGGGATTGTGTACACTGTATGGGAGTGACTGAATGTAAAGCTCTATTTTTATTGGTTTGTTGCTCCTGTGTCCCTGTGCCCCACAAGGTCCACCTGGGTGGTAACCTTGTGGGGAAAACTGTATAAAAGGCCAGTGTGCCACATTAAACCTTCAGTTCTTGACTTACCCTCAACACAGAGCCTTGACTCGTGCTTGTAGGGAAAAGCTATACCTGCTGCAATCCCTGCTCCTGGGATTGCTCTTTGGAGTACTATAATCACTAGCTCTTCTAAGAGCTGTTTCTGCTCTACTCTACAGCCTCCCTCTCACAACAGGGGAGAAATTACATCTAGTGGTGGCGAAAACACCTCACTCTATCGGGGTGCCACTACAGACCCCATAACATGGGGGTTTTTTTTTTACAAAAGTAAGAATTCACAGTGAATTCAATATTAATTTCAAATTTAAGGCCAGAGTAGCTGAACTGAAAGCATAGCAGACTTTGAGAATTTTCATAGTTTGGCTATTTTGACTTAATGTAATTATATGTAATAATATGTTGTCTTATAGAGTTTGGTTGGCAAATATTTCAATTTTATAGCATGCCTTTCCGACTGTTTGAGATCTCACTTAATTACCTCATCTTTCCTTTTACATGTTACCAGTAGTCGCAATTATATTGTTAATCTCTCTGGCCATTACATCCAAATTCCCCCTGTCTCAACTTCCTGTTTTAACATTTAGTTTGTAAGCTCACAGCTATCGAGAGATTCAATGACTAGATTTCAGCTAATGGACAGGGCCTTCTTCACCTTTTGTGTTGATCTGTGCATAATGTACTGTTTTTCCCCCAAATGTACAGCACTGCAGAATGTGTAGGGTCTTTATAAATAATAATAAGAAATAATAATAAGTTGAACTTGATGGACTTGAGTTTGTTGATCAATTTATATTGGTAGGTAACTATGTCAGGTGAGGAATCCAAGAACTAAATCTTGCAGTGGCAGTGTAATAACTGGAAGAGAAATAACTAGAGTGGATGAATTATTGAAACCAGTAAATCTGGATGAAGGCAATATCAGTGATACCAAGGTTAAGTGAAGGTATGAAGATAGACTGAGAATGGTGTACTCAGACAGAGAGAAAAACCTGCTTGTGTTGATTGGGCAGAATATTGCTTGGGTAGGTGGGAGAATAGACCCATACCAAAGATAGATAAGTGATTGTGGGCAAAATATACCAAATACATTAAGAAATAGGTGATAACTGATATGGGGAAGAAGAATTGGTCAGAAACTTGTACACATGGTTGGTTAAATCAAGGTACAATTTTTAAATGAGGTTATGTCTGGTAGTCTGATGGCACCAATATCTGCTACCTACCATGTTCTACATGTCATTTTTTTCTGGATCACATGCACATTTCCTCAAGCTCATCAAGTCTCTGAACATTGAACTACATCTTTTAAGAAAATATATGTTGTGTGTTCTATCAAAAGTATGTTGTTGAAACATGGTCTAGACCAGGCATAGGCAACCTTCGGCACTCCAGATGTTTTGGACTACACCTCCCATGATGCTTTGCCAGCACTATGGGTGTAAGAGCATTATGGGAGATGCAGTCCATAACATATGGAGTGCCAAAGGTTGCCTATCCCTGGTCTAGACAAAAATCCAAGTAAACTAGTTTAGGAGTGGCACTTTTTATAGATGTTACTGTTGCTTTATTTCAAATTAAATTCATTTCATAGTAGCAAAATGCTTCATTGGCTGTAGATTATTCCCTTTTAAGACAACCTTGGTTCAACTATATGAGTGTCATAGTATTTCACAGTTTGAAATTAAGAATTTAGTCAGCTGCGTCTCTCATAAGATATATTGAAAAGTGTTTCATAAGCTATCATGTATCTCTGGGATTAATTAGGATATTTGAAGATACATTGGAGTTTTTTGGTTTCAGTACTCTTGAGTTTATAGCATTCTTTTGATATATTATAGTGTATCCTTGAAATCCATCAAATGGATTGTTAAATGACAGAGAGTTTTCACTATAGTGCGGGAATACCTCTGCGTATCTTTATATATTACATGTATCACAGAGGAATTATGGAATAGAAGTTGATTAATGGGATGATTACTCCCATATAATGTAATCTGAATGTGCCTTTCCTGGTTAAATACTTTGATATTATAATTATTATTATTATTATTATTATTATTATTATTATTATTAATCTTATTATATAGAGCCATGTTTAGTTACCTGGAAAAAATATTTTTTTCGTTGAATGGAACTTAAATAAAATATCTGGTGCCATTAATAGATCATATCTCATCAAGTTAGATTAATACAAAGTAAGTAATTCATCTGCAGCTGAGACAAAGTACTAGAGTGTAAAAAAACTGTTTAGTGCATGGGTACTTAGAATTGCAATAGAAATAAATGGGGGAAAATTATCTTTACAAGTAGCAAATTGGTATGCAACATAAACACATCTACCAGCAAAATAATGTCTAACAACATAGATATATTGTAACTAATATTATTAAAAAATAAAATGTTTAAAGTATCTAAAAAGTATGTGTCTCCAGTTACATATGTATAATTTGACACAAGAGAAAATCCAACATTTAAATGTACAAGATCAGAGACATTTTATCAGAGAATTCCTTTTTAAAAATCCGCAAAGTGTCCTCTGTAGAAATCTCAGATGAAATTGGTACTGTTGGAATACAAAGGTTTAAGATGCCAGAATACACTGAGCCCACCAACTCCAAACTGCAAATAGTAAGCATCCAACACCAGTGGTGGAACTAATGTAATGAACTAATAGGTCCTGGTGCAATAATTTTTTTGGCCCCCTTCTAGCACAAAAGTGGCTAAAGGGTAGATTCGTATCTGTCATACAACTTCCATGATGCTATGCCAACTGGGGATCTACTTTTTTCCCATTTTTGCAGGGTAGTATTTGTGAGCAGTGTTAGAGAGTTTAAATGTCAGAACATTTTTGTATAAGTATGGTGTGCATTTAGGGGTGTATTTGTATTTTCAGTTGCCATTGGAAAGCAGTTGTGTATTTGTGTGTACTGTTTGCGTTCGAATGCAGGTGGGCTTTTGTGTGTAGTGTTGGTGTTTGAATAAAGGGATGTTGGTATAAAATGGTTGTGTTTTAATACAGAGGGTTGTTTGTATGTAATGTTTGCGCTTGATTGCACAGGTGTGTTTGTATGTAGTGTTGCCTTTTAAATATGGATATACATTTGTATGTAGTATAGGTGTTTGTATATAATTTTGAAGTTTGAATGCAGAGGTGTGGTTGTAAGTAATGTCTGTGGTTGTGTTTGCATGTTGTGTTGATGTTTGATTGCTGGGATGTTTGCACATGCACTGCCACATACATATAAATACACGGACACATACAAGCACATTCAGTTAAAGAATGACACGTACACACACACTGACACAAACATAGATATACACTGAAGCATACATACATACACACAGATATACATTGTGACACAAACACACACTGGCACACACACCCTGACACACTGACACATAACACACAGTGACACACATACACACAGTGACACAAACACACTCCTACAAATACACACACTGACACACAGATACACACACTGACATATGCACATGACACACAGATACACACTCTGACATATACTCACACTGACACACACATAGAAGTCATGATTTTTATATTTGCAGCAACCTTCCTGTTAGCATACCTTTTGTGTACAAGAGAGTGGCTTGCTGGCTGAGGCTGATGGAAGTGTGGGTCCAGAGCAGGCACTATCTCTCCTTGCTCTATTTCCTACTGCATCCTCCTCATTCTCCTCCTCCCTGTATTTGGGAGGAAGTGACAAGTTCTAACCTGTTCCCAGGCTGTCGATGTGAAAGAGACCTGGTCACCCTGTTAAAGAGCCATGGCACCCGACCAGGCCTCTATTAAGCAAAACCAAATTTTGTGGCACTAAGTACATGAGCCCCCGGTGCAGCTGCATTGGCTGCACCAGCAGTAGGTCTGTTACTGACCATCACGCTAGAATGGCATGTTACATAGTAACATAGATATGCCAATCACCATCAAGTAGACTTATGCAGGGAAAACATTTTTGTTCTTCTGAAACACTATGTCAAAAAATTTAGTTTGTGTTCCTGTTTGGTTCAGCCAAATTTCAGTAACATAAAATATTCAGGAAGGTTATTTGAGCAGCCAGAAGAGCTGGAAAAAAGGGTCCTATGATTGTGCTGACATGCACAAAGGGCTACACAGTATCACTCAGTTTTGCAATGACAATGCAGAGTTATCAGAATTACATTGTTATATATCTGAATTAAAAATACATTAAGGAATGAGAAAACTTTAATGAGATTAATAGCATTATTGTATTATAAACAATGGAACATGAATCATTTTAAGTTCAAAATAGTAGATTTATTAGCAAGTGAAAGGGAAAAGTAAATCAGCAATTGACCATCCACTCCAAAAAACTGTTTCTCCCAACTGCATCTTTAGAGGGAGCAGGCACTGAAAGAGTTAGCTGAAAACAGGGGAACAGAAGCAGGAGAATTTTATTTTTACATGATTGATTGAGTTATTATTATTAGAAACAACTTTGAATGGATATTTGGCAAATTGTATCTTGGATAGGATATGCTGATGGTTTAAGGAATAAACTGAAGGTCAGAATAATCAAAGTTGGTATTTATGAAGAGGTTAAACTTGATATAGGCTATATGCCTCATCAGTTGTTGGGACATTTGCGAGCATTGGAGATTAAGAATGTTCCTTGTAAAACACTTTGGACAGTGGTCACTGGAAATGAATCAAAACATGAATGGGTGAGTGGTGAAGTAAATAATAAACTAGTGCAGGCAAGCCACTGTCATGAGGTCACTCCAAAACCTCCATACAAAAAAACCCCACAAAATCCTGAACATAAATCAGAACAACAGGGCGCCACAATCACAAAGTCAAATACAATCCGGAGATTCCCATGGATACCGGGGACAATGAATAAAGGAAAATATCCACTTTATTGGCAATAGCACACAAAGCTGTGCAAAAAATCAAAAACATATATTAAAAAGCCAATTAAGGCAAAACAGCCCCTATGGGCAGCAGCTTAAACAATGCCAGTAACTGTACAAATGTTGAAAAGTGCCAAAAGTGCAAAGAATATCAAAAGTCACTCTTACAAAAAACACATCAGCACAAACAACAACAGTATACTGACAGAATAAAGACTGCTGCACCATGAATGTAGGGCTCTTGTAGCTGCTCGACGCGTTTGTCAAATAGACTTCCTCAGGAGCTTCTGGGTTCCCCTTGACATCTTTTCCTTTTAAATCCGCTGGTCCGGGCGCCATTCAATGCCTGCGCATGCGCAGATCATCACTGGATTGTCACTGGAAATGACAATCGCTTCTGGGCAACCAAACACAGATCAGGTGATACACTCTTCTTCTCATCCCAGTAGCTCAAAGGCTCCTCAGGATGAGTCAAAACAAGTTCAGACAGGTAAGCTCTGACCATTTCAGAGGCAATATTCTCCTTTTGGCTTCTTACAGCTTCACCAAAAGCACTAAAGGGACTCCATGACACCTGGACCATTTCATCTAATTGAAATGGGCTGGGTGTAGTGTCCCAGTCCCCCTTAACCCTGCAATGTAAAACATTGCAATTTCAGGGACACTGCTATGTTTATATTGCAGAGTAAAGGCTGCCTCCAGTGGTTGCCTACCAGACAGCCACTAAATGCGCTTCCTGCAGTTTCACAGAGTTTGACTTTACATGAGGATATCCAGCATCCTCAAAATTCTCATAGGGGATCGTTGATTCACTACTGCTTAGCAGCACTAAGCACATAATCTGCCATGCTCAGCCAAAGGGTGGATGATGTACTGCTGGTTGTAGTTGGTTGTGTAGAATAAGATACAGCACCAGTAGACATACTCCCTGCCCTATTACTTTCTCTTTCTGCTTCTGAACCTTCCCTCTATTCATTTCCTTTCCACACAAGTTGCACTCTGCAGTTCACTCTTCTGTGTGGCTGTCAAAGTAATGCCAGATTTAGCTTAGGCTCAATCTAGCCTAGACCCTTGGCCTTGTGGCTGATGAAGATGGGTGGATTTGCATCATTAACATTAGCCTATGCATTAGCATTTGGTTAATTAATGATAATTGAAATGGAGGTTGTTATGATAATAATAATCTCACTGGTAAGAACTGATAGAAGATGAAGCATTAATTGTTTCCACTAAATGAGATGATTCTACTGCAGATAGAGATTGGTTTAGACAAAGTTGTGAGGTGCAGAAAATAGTGGTCCCTGATCTTTGGATTCATCTGTATGGTAGTTTATTTCCTCCTGGAACAGAGTAAAAAAATGTCTGGAATGGTGGGGAAAAGAATTATGCAATTGTCACTAGATTCCTGACCACTGCTACCAACTCCAAGATCAGATATTGGGACATTACTTGGTATTGTGTTCTAGCTCTTCAGACACCAACAAAGTCTTGGTTGGGCTCTCCCTTAATTGCTTCTTGGTAGGGGCTCCAAGAAATAGGTATTAAAACAGGAAATGGCAAAAAGTCCACTGGTTTTATCCATACTTTTTCTCTAAGCACCGTATACACAGAAGCTACAACGCTTGAACAAGCTGTTCCAAAGGAGCTGTAGTGTCAGTGGAAGTTGAAGCAGAAGTTATTGCTGCATTAAAAGGCTGAGAAATATCCATTTGCCTCTTGGGTGGTGAAGTGTACTTTATGGACATGCTGTTAATCCCACTATTTTGAGGATGAATACTACTAATAATGGTGGTAATTGAGGTAGCAGTGGAGAAGGTATCAGAAGTCCTCATGGCTAGGAAATAAATATTTAGATTCTCAGAGTCCATGGCATTACTGTTAACTCCTTAAGAACGGCGGGCGTTCTATGCCGTCCTTAAGGAAGCGACTCTAAACGCTGCAGGGCGGCATAGAACGCCCAAACAGTCCTTTGTACTTACCCGGTTGCCGGCGATCCCATGCCGGCGATCGTGGTATGGGGACTCACGTGGGAGCCCAGGGAGTCCCCCTCCATCCTCTTCGGTCCCCCTGGGCCATGTGATCGCGAGGTCCTTGCGAGGACCTCACGATCACATGGACGGCATAGCCGTCCATGTCAGTGCCACCAGGGGGAGTGCCTGTAACGACAGGTACTCCCCCTGCTGTCTGAAAATAAATAAAATAAAGTTAAATCAGTGTAAAATACAATTATATATACTTAGATCATATATATATATATATATATCATATATACACATATACACACATACACATACACTGTCTAAGTGTATTTTAGTATTAATATATATATATTTATATATATATATAATTATAAATATATATTAATATCAAAATAAACATACAATGATATTGATTATATATATATAATATAAAATAAATCTGTAAATATGTTAAAAAATTAAATAAAAAAATAATAAAAAATAAATTAAATATATATATATATATGTGTGTGTAAATTCGTTCTGACTGTATTTTAAAATTAATATATATATATTGATATCAAAATACATGTCGAATGAAATAATATGTATATCTATATACATAAGTATATATGTATATATCACTATATATATATACCTATATATAAATAAAAATAATTAAAAAAATTATATATATATATATATATATATATATATATACACACATATATTTACATACACACACACACACACACATATATATATATATATATTCCCAGGTCCCAGCACTCAGGTTCCCGGTCTTTTTGTGCTCCGGTGCAAATAATCTCCAACCAGTACGTAATATCCAAGAAGAGAGCACTCTGGAGTCTTATACTTTGAAAAAATAAATGCTGCTTTATTGCGCAGAATATAAAAAATGGCGACATTTCAGTCAATGCTGACTTTTTTCAAGAAAAGTTTTCTTGAAAAAAGTCAGCATTGACTGAAACGTCGAAATTTTTTATATTCTGCACAATAAAGCAGCATTTATTTTTTCAAAGTATAAGACTCCAGAGTGCTCTCTTCATGGATACTAAATATATATATATATGTATATATATATATATATATATATATATATATATATATATATATATATATATATATATATATATATATATATATATATATAATAATTCTACATATATATATATATATATATATATATATATATATATATATATATATATATGTAATAATTTTACATATTTAGGTAATTTTATTAATTTCAAGTAGCAGGACCAGCCTGACAACCCAGGCCAAAAGTCCAGGGAATTTAATTTGCTAGCACTATATTTAACCCTGTAACTTTCCAAGGCACCATAAAGCCTGTACATGAGGTGTACTGTTTTACTCAGAAGACTTCGCTGAACACAAATATTAGTGTTTCAAAACAGTAACATGTATTACAAGGATGATATTGTCAGTGAAAGTGAAATTTTTTGCATTTTTCACACCCAAATGGCTCTTACACAGACAATATAGTTGTTGAGATACGTTTTACCATTTTGAAAAACTAATATTTGTGTTCAGCGAAGTCTCCCGAGTATACCAGTACCCCTCATGTACAGGTTTTATGGTGTTTTCAAAAGGTAGAAAGTCAAATATAAGGCTTGCGTTTCAGTTTTTTCACATTGAAATTCGCCAGATTGGATTCGTTGCCTTTACGACCGTACGGTAGCCCAGGAATGAGAATTATCCCCATGATGGCATACCATTTGCAAAAGTAGAAAACCCAAGGTATTTCAAATGGGGTATGTCCAGTCTTTTTTTAGTAGCCACTTAGTCACAAACACTGGCCAAAATTGATGTTCAAATTAGTTTTTTGCATTTTCAAATATTAACACTAATTTTGGCCAGTGTTTGTGACCAAGTGGCTACTAAAAAGACTGGGAATACCTCATTTGCAATACCTTGGGTTGTCAACTTTTGCAAATGGTATGCCATCATGGGGGTAATTCTAATTCCTGGGCTACCATACAGTCTCAAAGGCAACAGAACCAATCTGTCGAATCTCAATGTGAAAAAACTGAAAAATATAACATGCTATATTTGACCCTGTAACTTCCCAAAACACCATAAAACCTGTACATAGGGGGTACTGTTTTACACGTGAGACTTTGCTGAATACAAATATGTGTATCTTATTGCAGTAAAATTAAACAGTATTATGACATTCACAGTTAGAATGTCACACAGAACTACAAATTTTTTTTAAAAATCTTATTTTCTCCCATTTTTAAATATTTTATTCATATTAAATTATGTTTTATACCTAAATATTTGATGTTAAATGAAAGCCCTGTTTCCCCTGAATAAAATTATATATAATAAGTGTGGGTGCATTTAATATGAAAGAGGTGAATTATGCCTGAATAGACATATAGCGCAAATTAAAGTTTTTGTTTACGTTTTGTTTTGATCACAACATGTACATTTGGCTCAGTCCTTAAGGGGGTTAATGGTGGATTGGACAACATGACCCCTCCTATACCCTTTCTCAATTTATTCCTGAAATTTAGATGTAACGTTGATAATGTAAGTTTCATTTTCTTGTTACATTAAATTAGGTATACAAATGATTGTGTAAAGCAACAAAGCATTTTGCAGCATGTATGGTGTTTGTGTTGCAAAATGGGTTAGTGCTTGGCAGATTAAGAAACACTGCACAGTGCTCACACATTTGCACAGCACACACTGGACTGAACACAGACATAAACAATGAACAGTCAAACCCAGGCTAGGCAAAAGGAATAATTTTTTCTTTAAAATTTTCTTTCCTCCAATCAGTTAACAACAACAACAACAACTAACAATAAGTTTTAACAAAATAATGACAAACTACCTGCCACGTGCCAATTTCCTATCTCCCACTCACAAAGTTTTCTCTAGTGCTCTGGCAGTATTAGCTAAAGCAGGCTTCCCCAAACTCCGGCCCTCCAGATGTTGCTGAACTACAACTCCCAGGATTCTATTAATGAAATAGATATGCTGAGAATCATGGGAGTTGTAGTTCAACCACAAACACCCAACAATGCCATCGGCAGTGTCCAAGATCATTTTGATGAATCATTGTTTCATACATTATATATATATACTTGTAATATTTCTTTTTTATTTTTGGGTAATAAATATGATATGCTTCTCCCCCAAGACTTACATACCTATGTTTGTTATTCTCAAATGTTTCTGAGTTGTGTGCGTCTGTCGACTTGTAACCCTGCATTAATGAATTCTCTCTAGTTCTATTAATTTTTTTTTTCATTTTCTATTTTTTGGTGTTGTTTCTCCCCATCTCTTTTCCTTCTTTGTATGTCACATCAGGCAATATTACTCTTATATAATTTACTTCTCAAGTTAAAACATTCCAGAACATAGATCTAGTTTGCTTAGATATTTTTAGTTAAATACAATATCTGTCTCCTCTTTACAAGAAACATATTTTAAAGCTGTTGCTGCTGTTGCTGCTCCTGCTCTTCAAAATGAAAGCTACCCTCAGACATTGTTATCCAATAATCCAGGGGATAATAAAGCTGGAGTACCTATCCTTATTGCACACACAGGTCCTTTACTCATGCAGACTCATGCCTCTTTCTGTTTAATAAAGCAACTATGGCTTTACATATGTACACTTTGGCTATTACGTATGCCCAATGGTCAAGTCTTGGGGAATATCCACCCCCCGCACCAAAAAAAAAAAAAAATATATATATATAGAAACACAAAATCCTTGCACTTAGGCTTATAGATTACAACATACCGGGTGCTTGTAGTCCTGGGGAAAAATCCAATATCCAAATGGCAAGGGTGACCAGCACTCACGGATTCATAATTTGATTAAAACATCCAAAGTTTAATGAAAAAAATAAAAAGAGATAGTTGACAGCTCAACGTTTCAGTCCTCCTCTGGGACTTTCATCAGGAACAACAATAATGTCTCAAAGACTCATACATAAATAGAGGAAGTAATTAGCTTAATTAGTAATTGAGAATATTAGCAAAATTACAAATTGCATTCCAAGAATTAACATAATCAATTAATATATACAAAAAGGAAATGATACTACCTGCCAGTATAATGCTGCACGAGCCGCCGGCATCCCCAAACCGCCCGTGCACATGCTCTGGTAAATCCCGCCCTGCAATGACGCAATTGCGTAACACACGTCGGCGAGACGGCCGGGAAACAAATCGGCTTCTCGCAACGACAAATATGTTAGCAATCACGAAACACATACACGGTGCACAACTCCACCATGCTTAAAGGATGTGGTGACTATTGAATTATAACCAATCCCCTGTAGGAGGCATATCTATGTCTCTCTAAAGACACCACCAACCAGCGTCGTTAACACCCGACATCCGTTGCCACGGAAACTGGAAACAACACCGGGTATCCGTGGCAAACAGGATGCCGGCAGACGCATGCAAGGCAGGGAAGCCAACTGCAAGGGAAAAAAATAAAAACCATTCCTAAAGAAGAGGATAATGAATAATAGTATGTTAATGAACCACTGAAAGTGCATATAAAGGGTGACTAATATATAATAATAAATGTATTATTTATTTTTGTATATATTAATTGATTATGTTAATTCTTGGAATGCAATTTGTAATTTTGCTAATATTCTCAATTACTTATTAAGCTAATTACTTCCTCTATTTATGTATGAGTCTTTGAGACATTATTGTTGTTCCTGATGAAAGTCCCAGAGGAGGACTGAAACGTTGAGCTGTCAACTATCTCTTTTTATTTTTTTCATTAAACTTTGGATGTTTTAATCAAATTATGAATCCGTGAGTGCTGGTCACCCTTGCTATTTGGATATATATATATATATATATATATATATATATATATATATATGCTCAAATGCATATATATTTCTCAGAAAATACAGTGCAACATTTATTGTAAAGTGCCAGTTTACAAAGATATCTCCAAAATTCACATGCAATGAACAAATAAAAATAGAACAGATGTAACAACAAAATATGTTAACTATGCAATAAACGAATAAATATAGACCAGTTGTAACAACAAAATAAGTTAACTATGCAATAAAGTGTGCCACTCACCCCTCCAAGTCCCTAAGTGTTCCTCTTTCTTCCCCTCCATGTCCATTAGTGTCCCCCCCTTACCTGTCTATTAGTGCCACCCATTTCCCTTAATGTTCCTCTCCCTTCTGTTTTAGTGGTCCCCCCTACCCCAATGCTCATTTTCCTTCCCTCTCCTGTACCTTAGTGACCCTCTTAATGTTCCTCTCTCACTCCCCCCTAGTGTTCCTCTCCCCTCCCTCTTTTTAATGTTTCCCCCCACCATGGTGTTCTTTCCTCCGTCCCATAGTGTTCTTCCACCCTCCCCCATTGTGTTCTTTCCCCACCTCCCCATAGTGTTCTCCCCCCTCCTCTATCCCATAGTGTTCTTTACCTCTCCCCTGTCCCATAGTGTTCTCCCCCGTCCCATAGTGTTCTCCCCCCCACCCTGTCACATAGTGTTCTTTCCCCAATCCCCTGTCCCATAGTGTTCTTCCCCCCTCCCCTGTCCCATAGTGTTATTTCCCCATCTCCCCTGTACCATGGTGCTCTTTCCCCCCCTCCCCTGACCCATAGTGTTCTCCCCCGCCCCATAGTGTTCTTTGCCCTCCTCCCTATAGTGTTCTTTCCCTCTCTCCCTCCCCTGTCCCACAGTGTTCTTCCACCCCATCTCACTGTGTTCCTTACCACCCCATCCCATAGTGTTCCTTACCAACCCCCCTTCCCTGTCCCATAGTGTTCTTCCACCTCCAATTTAATTGTGTTCCTTAACACCCCCGTACCATAGTGTTTCTTACCACCCCCCTCCCCTTTCCTATAGTGTTCTTCCCCCCTCCTCTTTCCCCTGTCCCATAGTATTCTTTCTCTCCCTCCCCTGTCCCATAGAGTTCTTCCACCCCCTATCCCATGGTAGCCTGCAGGACTACTAACGGGAATGGGCTCTTAGGAGTTTTGGCCTGGTTGAATGCAGAAGGGAAGCTAATACAGACTATCATAACTACCCTATTTTTCCATCTATAAGAAGCCCCCATGTATAAGACAACTTCTATTTTTTGAGCCCAAAATGAAGAAATCAATATTTTAAACATCAAATAGAACAACTTTGACATTTTAGAGTTTACTTCTGGGGAGAACAGCACACTTCTGATTCTCATGCCGCTATGGTACTGGCTGCTGATTTCTTTGTAGATATCATTACATAGTTACATAGCTGAAAAGAGACTTGCGTCCATCAAGTTCAGCCTTCCTCATATATGTTTTTGCTGTTGATCCAAAAGAAGGCAAAAAACCTACTCTGAAGCCCTTCCAATTATGCATCAAACTGGGAAGAAATTCCTTCTTGACACCAAAATAGCAGTTAGATGTCTCCTTGGATCAAGCAGCTGTTTACCCCACTAATTAAAAATTATATCCCATGCCATGCTTGTTTTTATTTAGAGGGAGAAGCTGACGTTACTTACTGTTTAGTACACATTGTAGCGGAGTAGAAGTATAACTGCAATATCTCCGCTGGTAGACTTAGTCAGCATACAAATTAAGGGTAGCGTAATAATTCCAATCCCATTCCCCAACAACTGGATGAAACACAGTTTTGGGAGTCAACTGAACTTTTATTGAACCACAGCCGGTTTTATACAAATCCCCATGCAAGGGGTTTCCTTAATGACATTCCAGGGGTTTTCCCCTGGTGGAAATCTGAGAGTACAGTAACATTTCCCCGGATCCTTTTCTGTACTGGAGAGATAATTGCTTAAGAACAAGCTTTTAATTCAATTATCTCTCAGTGCAAAACATTACACAATATTTTTAAAACATAATAATTTGTATAATATTTATCAGAACTCTACGAAAGACACTTCACTGGAAAGATGGGATTTGAGCGCCCAATCTGTCGAAATATCCGTTCTGCTCAGATCTGTTCGGTAGAATAGAAAAGCCATCCGAGTGAAGTTTTGGACCGGTCAGCCACAAGGAGGGAGCCCCAAAACAGTTCCAGGCAATTGCAGGCTTTGACCGGTCTTCTTTTGGAAGTTCATACGAATGAACAGACGAACGTACATAGTTATATACTGGGTAGTTGTGTGTCTGAAGGTCGGTTGTTTCTTTTAGGCGACCGCTGCTCTATTTGGATGAACAGAATTATCTGTACTAACAGTATGGAAGTCCAGCGGTGTTCGCGAGGGCGAGTGGCCGATTTTAGTTCAATGCACTCAACAACCAAACACCGCTGGGCGTTTGTACGCCAAGATGGCCGCCACCACGTGTTCGTTCATACGAACGGTGACCACCCATCCAACCATTATGAGTTTGTGGTTTTCTATGTTGCCATTTCTTAATTGAAGACACACAACTCCCTTGTGTGGTCCTCCATTCGGTATTTTGTTCGACTTCACAGACAATATGTCCATGTTCCGTTCGTGAAGTCAGAATAGATGAATCAACTTAGTTTGTTTACACAAGAAGTGGCTAGTTTTGCCACACGTATTTTGCCACCTGTTCCTACCCACTGTTTAGTACACATGCCCCCCACCGCAGTATGATGGATGGGGGCATAAGTGAGGTTTTATACCAGATACTAATATGGAGTTCATATTGGCATCATCTCCTGTTTTTGTTAATTTATTTATTTTTACATTTTAATAGTTGCTAGCCAGCTACCACATGATTAACCCTTATGCCAATAACCAACATGGACACATTTAAATTTATCTAAATAAAAATTAAAAAAAAGTAAATTTATCTGATTTAAAAAAAAAAAAAATCAATGCGGACAAAGCACATTTTATGACATCAGACTCTCCCCTAGTCTTCAATGGTTTAAGAAGTACCTTAAAACCCATTTCTTTAGGAAAGCCTATGGCCTCCCAGACTAACTTCTACCTTACATACCTGTCTCTTGCTATCTCCTAAAGGGCAGAACTTTACTCTCTCCTCTACCTCTGCTTCACTCCCACCTAATTTGACTGCTATTTCCTGTCCTAATGTGTTTTATACCCCACCTCCTATAGACTGATATAGTTTTAGCAGGGCCCTCTTCAACCTATCATTTCTGTAAGTTTTCTTGTAATTGTAGTTTCTGTAAGTTTTCTTGTAATTTATAGTTAAATTCCCCCGCTTATAATATTGTAAAGCGCTACAGAATCTGTTGGTGCTATATAAATGGTGATAATAATAATAATCATGACCATGCACAAGTTTAATCTACGGAAAGAACAAAGGAAATAGGGCACGCCTTTAATAAAAATACATAGGTATATGACTAAAAGGATATATATATAAATAAAATAAAATAAAAATTAAGATAAAAAAGTCCAAGTTGATAGTCCACAAATAGATGAAGAGTGTTCTTTGTAGCATAATATTGTCTCTTCCCAGATGATAACTTGTATTTTCAATGAGCCATATGTGGAGAAAAGTAGAAGGACAACCAATGGTACAGTATGTAGATATAGTTGAATGTGTGTGCAATAAATTAGAATTACTCACAATTTCCAGAGCTAAAATCCAGCTCTGGTATGAAATACGTGAAGTGGAATGATCCCCACTCAAGGATGTATGGAGCAGCGACTTGTGGAATAAGTGGTCCACCGAGGATTCTGACTGAGAATTAAAACAGATAAAAATATATAGTGCTCACTGTATGATATAGGTATAAAAAAGAAGTATGAAATGTACTCACAGTATATTGAGCATTCTTCTCTGCTCAATTTTTAGCGTAAGGGTGGTATAATCCCCACCTAAGGATTTTTCCTAAATCCGTGTTGGCTCAGGTTAATCAGGTATAAAAAAATAAAATTAAATAAAAATAGGAATATGGCAATAAAATGTTTGAGGCCAAAATTCCTTTATTATAACAGTATAAAATTATTAAAACAGATTCTAAACGTGTTTCGCCCACAACAGGCTTCTTCAAGTAAATTTTTTTACTATTATATCTAATGTAAGACGGCAAGCTAACTATGTGGTATTGTTGATGATAATCTATCCAGAAAGGGGGACATTAGGAAGTCAATAGAATAAATAGAAGAAATAATATGGCAGCCTTGAGGTTAACAAATTTTCAGAATATGATGAAAAACAGAAAAAGCTGTAGAGTTTAATATAAAAAAAGGAACTAATAAAATAGACAATTTAAATTATGTGTAGGAGCATGAATCCATGAAAATTACTTTTTGTAACTGACTTTTGTTTCTTTTGTATTCTTTAGATTGGATGTAAAATTGCTGTTGTAATGTTTATTTACTTCCTGGCAACAAACTACTATTGGATCCTAGTTGAAGGACTGTATCTACACAGCCTGATTTTTGTGGCCTTCTTTTCCGATACCAAATATTTATGGGGGTTCACTTTGATTGGCTGGGGTAAGCATCTTTTCATGTTAAAGTAGTATATTATTTAATTATTGTTTATAATTTGTTGCTGACAAAAAAGTATTGGAAACAGGGAAAAACTCTGTAATAATTAAAAGTAGAGTGTAGTTAGGCATGCTGTAAAATCTGTATTGGTTCAGTTGATAGAATCTCCCTGAAATGTTTATAACCAGCTGACATACATTATTATATTTCAGGTGGCTGAGTGCATGTTAATATGTATCTAGCCATGAGGCAGTATACTTACTGTAAATTATTGTATAGAGCTTCCATCAAACATTGTAGGGTCTATCACAAAGCAACTAAATGTTCCCCCGGTCATGTACCCCCCAGAATCATGTGTGCACCACACAAACACACACACACAGAGATGAAAACATTCCAAAACACACCCAGGTCAAGGTATAATACGTCCCTCACAGTGAGGCACTTCCTCTTGACAAAGCGACATCACATGTCACAGCAGTAAAACAGTATAACAGTAGGAAGAAATGTTCATCGAAATCTTGTAGAACGAGGAAATCTTAATGTTCAATGATGAAGAAAAGTAAACACCATATGCGCAGATCCATCCTGCAGTGTGAACGATGAGTCGAGTGTAGCGGAGATACAATATTCCACAGATTATCTCCGCTTAAGGTCCCAGTGAGGCTCAGGAACAAGTAATTATAAATCCACAAGGCAAGGTTTCCAGCAGGTGAAATAATCCAACAGTATCCCAACAGCAATCCCAATAACTGGATGACACACAGCATCAGGAGCAGAACTGAAAACCTTTATTCCACAGTGGCCTTATAAAGCATGCTCCCATGATTTTCATCAATTATTACAGTACCCAATCCGACAATAGTAACCTCCCACACATCTCCTCCCCTCAGCCTGACTCATAATCCCCTTATACTGTACAAAAATTCCCCCAGTTTCTGGATGTACCCCTAAACCTAGGGGTACCCCTTTAAATGGCACATCCCCTGGTAGCCCTGATCTGGGTGAGCAACATATCCAAAAATCACCTAGATCGGACCAGGGGTTCGGGAAATTTATGGAAGTACTAAAAAGACCGACCGCACTGGAGAGCACAGCCGAATTGGGTTCCATGCGATGGGCCCTGCGGTCGGTCCCAGTATAAAGGAATAAATTACATGAAAGGCTAAGGCTACAGAGATCATGTTGGGTTTGCATGAATCCCCTTGTTCGGTTGATTCTGTCTACCGAACGAGGGGCCGTTCGGTAGTTTGGAACCGAACGGACCGGGCTTGTGGAGGTCTCAGCGGTGTTCGCCTAGTCAAGTGTCCGATTTGGGTTCCAGACACTCGACGGCAAAAAACTGCTGTTCGGGAGTTTTAAAATGGACGCCACCACGTGTTCGTTTCCCGAATGGCGGCCACCCCGAGAACAAAGGACCTACTGCATAGCTTGTTAATTACCCGTTCGCAACATTGTTACAACGGGTAAGTGAAGGCACACTTCACACAGGGGAGGTCTGATTGTTGGGTAGTTTCATTCGAATGATTCTACCGAACAATCAGACGAATACACTTTATTTAAACACATACAAAACCAGCAGTTTACCCGAATGCAGTTATACACATGTAATTTTCAGGACAGCCCAGTGCCATCTGCTACATCGAGTTAAGCTGTAAGAAAGTATAATAGGTGTTAATCACGTGGGAGGTGAACTGGAACAAAAAAAAAGTGTCCATATGAATAGACATATTTAATATAAAATTATAGATTATGCTAGCTTTAGTGTACCTATAATCTTAATTTTATTAATGGCAAGAGGCAAATATTTGTTTTAGTCTCTCTTTACTAGAACTCCACAGTAGCACATTAAAGAAGAGAAAAAACAACCAACCAGAAAAAAAAAAGTTAGATACAATAAAACTCCCCTCCCCACACATAACTTTCTCTTTCATGCTGCAACAAAAACAGAACAAAAGGCACAAAAAAACAATGTAGATAAAAAACGAAGTCCTAGATACAATGAATGCAACACAGTCATCCATCCGAGAAGAGATGTCAAACCTGGCAGCACAGACTGACTGTAAACTGAAAAGAGAGAAACTGAATCGAAAGGGTTGGTTATATAATAAAATGTACTCTGAACAAAACATGCAGGCACCCAGTGCAACAACCAGAAATACCATAATATACAGAGATCCCAACCCTTACGTAGGAAGTGGACACATGAACAAGTGACAGGTATCAGAGACAACAAGCAGAGTTGCATACTTACCTGATTACCCCAAACTTTTGAAAGTTTGCTTCTATCCTGAGGAAGTCGGATCGACAAAACGCGTAGAGCCCCAGCATGCTTTTTGTGCATGTTTACTGTGTATACAGGTGATACTCAAAAAATGTGAATATCATGCAAAAGTTCATTTATTTCAGTAATGCAATGTAAAAGGGGAAACTAATATATGAGATAGACACATTACATGCAAGGCAAGACAGTTCAAGCTGTGATTTGTCATAAGTGCGATGATTATGGATTACAGCTCATGAAAATCCCAAATCCACAATCTCAGTAAATTAGAATATTGTGAAAAGGTGCAATATTCTAGGCTCACGGTGTCCCACTCTAATCAGCTAAGTAATCCATAACACCTCTAAAGGGTTTCTGAGCCATTAAATGGTCTCTCAGTCTGGTTCAGTAGGAATCACAATCATGGGGAAGACTGCTGACCTGACAGTTGTGCAGAAAACCATCATTGACACCCTCCATAAGGAGGGAAAGCCTCAAAAAGGTAATTGCGAAAGAAGTTCACAAAGTGCTGTATCGAAACACATTAATAGAAAGTTATGTGGAAGGGAAAAGTGTGGAAGAAAAAGGTGCACAAGCAGCAGGGATGACCGCAGCCTGAAGAGGATTGTCAGGAAAAGGTCATTCAAAAGTGTTGGGGACTTTCACAAGGAGTGGACTAAGGCTGGAGTCAGTGCATCAAGAGCCACCACACACAGACGGATCCTGGACATGGGCTTCAGATGTCGTATTCCTTTTGTCAAGCCACTCCTGAACAACAAACAACATCAGAAGCGTCTAACCTGGGCTAAAGAAAAACAGACCTGGTCTGTTGCTCATTGGTCCAAAGTCCTATTTTCTGATGAGAGCAACTTTTGCATTTCATTTGGAAACCAAGGACCCAGAGTCTGGAGGAAGAATGGAGAGGCACACACTGCAAGATGCTTGAAGTCCAGTGTGAAGTTTCCACAGTCTGTGTTGATTTGGGGAGCCATGTCATCCGGTGGTGTTGATCCACTGTGCTTCATTAAGTCCAGGGTCAACACATTCGTCTACCAGGAGACTTTGGAGCACTTCATGCTTCCTTCCGCAGACAAGCTTTATGGGGAAGTCTGGCTTAATTTTCCAGCAGGACTTGGCACCTGCCCACACTGCCAAAAGCACCAAAGCCTGGTTCAATGACCGTGGGATTACTGTGCTTGATTGGCCAGCAAACTCGCCAGACCTGAACCCCATAGAGAATCTATGGGGCATTGCCAAGAGAAAGATGAGAGACATGAGACCGAACAATGCAGAAGAGCTGAAGACCGCTATTAAAGCATCCTGGTCTTCCGTAACACCTCAGCAGGGCCACAGGCTGTTAGCTTTCATGCCACGTCGCATTGAGGCAGTAATTGCTGCAAAAGGGGCCCAAACCGAGTACTGAGTCCATATGCATGCTTATACTTTTCAGAGGTCCGATATTGTATTGTATATGTACACTCCTTGTTTTATTGATTGCATGTAATATTCTAATTTACTGAGATTGTGGAATTGTGATTTTCATGAGCTGTAAGCCATAATCATCGCACTTATGACAAATTACGGCTTGAACTATCTTGCTTTGCATGTAATGCGTCTAACTCATATATTAGTTTCCCCTTTTACATTGCATTGCTGAAATAAATGAACTTTTGCACAATATTCAAATTTTTCGAGTATCACCTGTATATTTTTTGTGATATGTGCTTTTACTGCAGTTTGTGAAGGAGTAGTGGGTGTTAGCTGCCGATCTGAGCTTCCTTTCCTAAAGTATCATTTGCACTTTATACCATAATCATGTTTTATTAAAGCTGCCAGGGCCAGATTAACATAGGGGCTGATAGAGCTGCAGCTCCAGTCCCAGGCCCATGGAGTAGGCCCATTTAAAAAAAATAAAAATAATTATAATTTCTTTTTTTTTTTTTTTTTTTTTTACACACTACTTAGGTTTGCCACTTGACTGGTATTTTACTGGCACAGACGGTATTTGAGGCTGCCTGGCCATGCCGGTATTGCAGTAGTACCAGCAATACAATTGCAGGTATTTTTCTCAGTATAAACAGAGACTACTCTGCAATACCAGCACCAGCCAGTAGGGGTTGCTGTGTGCGGAGAGAGGCAGAGATAGGAAGTTACGGTATATCTCTTCCTGCCTCTCTCTACTACTCACTGATCCAGGGGGAAGCAGCTACACAGCACAGAGAGTCCAGACAGCAGCTTTATAGCTCAGGTAAGTGCGGGATGGGGGAAAGGCAGCAGGGACACTAGGGGACACTGGGAGACCTGGAGACACTGAGACACATGGGGACATTGGGACACGGAGACACTCTGAAAAGACCATTGTAACGGCACCCCAGGGCATAAAAGGGTTAAACCGCCGTTTAGTAGATCTTCCCTTCCAGAGACACAGGCACAGCTACTGCAGAACACCAATCCGCCAAACAGGAAACCATAGGAATGCTGTAAACAGCCAAATAGGAAAAACCATACGAATAGGTTTACACTCCTAGCAGTCAAACTGGAACAGCATACAATAAATCAACCCAAGAACGAGACAAAGCTCCGTGTTGAGGGTCAAGCAGTGAACAGACAGAGCTGTGGGTTTATTTTTCTTATGTACACATTCTTACACATTAGTACCACCCACAGGGTTTTGGAACACAACCAATAAACACATACAATACACTCAGACACTCCCACACAAAATCTTCCCCTCTGCCTGTGATTCAATTACCTTACACAATGGTTAATGTAATTATAACAAGCAGAGAAATACAATTTTTCCACATTATTCATAACTTGAAAAGTATGCATCACATTCACATATAACATTTTCAGAATCAGCATACTCCAAATACAAACATACGTCAAAATCATACAAATTGGTCCAGTGGTTCAAAAGATAGATCGTACTCCTTTGTAACCAAAGGAAGCATGGCTTTTCTGCCCAAAACCAGTTCCACAGAGTCTTCTATCCTGGAGATAATTGGGAAGTAATCCAATTATCTCCTAGGACAGATGCAAAACTCCATTGAACACATGGCAGCAAAAGACAATAAAAAAACATAAAACATAACTGTGCAGCCATTGCACAAAACAGGTACATTCAACATATCCCCAGATAGCTCAGATCTAAGCGCACATTATTACTGAATGGCGCTCAGATCACATACATACAGTTCAATTGCCATGGAGCCAAAGTCTTTCCCATAGTCTTTCATTATACGAATGGGCTCCATGGCATAGCTATCTGGAGTATCACCGCTCAAACAGGGCAAGCACCAAATGACCCGGCTTTCATGTCTTTGCAGGGAAAAATCAAGCCTTTTAACATGGGGCCATAATCCAAAGGCAACAGGCGAGCAACCAGGCTTCTACAATGCAATGTGGCGAGATTGGTCTCGTCACAACCATGTTTACTGCAAAAAGCCTGAAGGGAATGATTCTACTTACCAGAACAAATACAATAAGCTGTAGTTACTCTGGTGACTATGGTGTCCCTTTAAGTTTGGAAGCTTAAGAGGGATGTATGGGAACAAAACTTGTGTGGACTGGCTGACAATAAAATTAGTTTAGGTAATGCAGACTTTGGTCTCTCTAACACTGTGACATGTCCCCTTTCTTCTACTCACTACATACACCTTTTCTCTGTCTCAGACTATATCCCATGAACCTCTGCCTGCTAGTAAGAAGGTAAGGAGACAAGTGGACATGTGAGTGCTAGGGGACAGTTCTTAGAAAGCGTGGATTAGGAGCATCATTTATGCTAAGCTCGGGGTGCTGCCTGCACAGTAAGCCCTTAGTTGGACAGCCTGCATGCTTGGCAGGCAGCCTGACATGAATTCATGCCACGAATGGTAGTTGGATCAGTGCTATGAGACCAGTGTACAGCTGAATATCCATAAGAGATGGGCCACAACCTAAGAGTATGATGTTCCCTCAAAACACATCAACAGAAAATACAATAGTACAAACCAGAATATAGGTCTCGCCAAAACTGTAATAAAACAACAGTAAAAACAGTAAAATGAATAAAAAAGGAATAACGTCCTGATAAAAAGTGTAAGAGATAATAGTCCAAGTTTGATTGAAGAGATAAGTAGAATCAATAGACCTTGTAGGATCCGAGGAAGTCAGGTATCTCGATGATGTGGAAGCATGCAGATAGAAGAGAGAAATTCCAATAGTGTGAGACTGTAATGGGAAGATGACAGTGGTGGTAATATCAGTCCCTCTTACTCACCTATTTCCGAGCTTTGGCCAGCTCAGGAGTGTGTAGCATTCAGTGGCTTTGATCCCCCACTGGTAGGATATAGGTGTTGGTAGGTACAGGTCCTCGGTATAGAGAGAGAAATAAAAACAATTGGTGCTCTCTGTATATGGCAATAACGGATAGGTATATAAAAGGTATAATACTCACATATAAGTGAGTAGGAATATACCGCTCACTATATTGGTGTAGGTGGTATAATCCCCACCTAGGATTCTTGAATAATCCAAATGTTTGCAATGGCCAGGTAAGAGTTAAATAAAATGATAAAAAGATATTAAAAAAAAAAATAAAAAAAATAAAATAAAAGGTATATGGCACAAGCACAGTATTAGGGGCCAATATTCCTTTAATAATAGATAATAAAATACATTAAAAAAGCTGCTTGTGCCATATACCTTTATTTTATATTTTTTATATATTATAATTTTAATTATTTTTTAAAATTTTATTTAATGGAGTTAAGCAAAATATGAAGCCTCCTTCACGTCACATGGTAAAATTTCATGCTGCCAAGGTCAAACAGATAAAAACATCAGCCAAACTCATACATAGCCTTCATATGTTTTTAGCCACACTTTTTTTTGGACACTTTTTTCCCTATTGTCTACATTAGCATGCAAGTACAGGTTGCCAGGTCCCTTGCTCTCACTTCTGCTTCTTGTGTGATGGGAGGAAAAATACAACATCACATCCACCTAACTATCCCACTTACTGATGGGATGAAAGCTGACAACATTATCTGGTAAAATGTCTGCTTATTTGGTTATCCATAATGTACATAGTTTGCTATCGGGAGATACGATTACATTACCAACTGAACCCCCATAAGCTTGCAATAAATTACCTCAAGCAGGGCCCTTTGAGAGACAGATAACATACATACCCATACCCGAAACATGTTATTAGTTTGTATTTATTTTAAGCCATTCTTATTATGTTGTCTTTTTAAAAACTTCTAACATAATGCTTGACATATTTTACTATTTTCCCTAGTAACTTAGATTGTAGAATACAAATATAAAATATTTATGTATATGGATTTAGTTAATATAATGCAGTCTCACTAAAGAAATTCTTAACATAAGAAATAAAGTGTTGTGCATACTCTATGTAAAATGTTACAACTTAAATTATAACCAAAGAAGATCATTTTTTTATTATTACATTTTATTTTTTGTTATCAATGCATAATTTTGTACATGGACATACAAAAAACATGTAAATGAGGTCTGTCAGTAAAGAAGCATTTGCAATATTTTCATACTAAGGTAGTGTTGATAGATTATAAATGCATTTTACAATGTGCTTAATATCGTTATAATCAGTTTTTATAAAAAGAAAAAGTGTAAGAACCAAAAAGAAAAACATAGTAAGGGTAAGCAGCATATGTGCTATCCAACAATATAGCTTGTGAGAAGCTATTTTTGAATTATAGCGTTGTATTCTTTATTGATCCATACTCCAATCTCAAATATAAATTGTAATCGGTAATCACCTGTGGGGGTATATTTTTTCTATAAAAATGGTCACCAAAGCCACCTCCTCTGGGCTTATCTCAGTCACTTTGGACAACTTATATGTATATGTGTTCAGGAACTGAGAGATCTGGGTGATCTGTACACCTCTTAAGGGAATTTACACCATGGGTCCCACATTTTCAAATAGGTTGGGTCCTCTTCAGTACTTCGTAGAGTTTCTACTTTCCCTATCCACTTCTGAGTGGATAGACTTTCTAAGATCTACACATAATTGGTATTAGTGCTTTAGCCACCTTAGGGAGATGCGGTAGGAGAGAACACCAATATGTTCCTGGGTATTGTGATGTAGAGTGGAACAACACTGTGTCAGGTTTAAAAGGTAGGACCACTGAGGTTATCAAGCATACCAATTTATAAATCTTAGACCAGAATCTTTGAATTTTAAAGCAGAACTGCCAAATGTGAGCAGCTGTGTAAGTCTCTTTCCCACATCTCCAACATACTGAAGAGTTGGCCTGTGACATCACATGTAGTGTGTGGGGCGTCAAGTGCCAACTATTCAATGTCTTATAATTTATTAATTGCACATGTGTATCGATGGAAGAGTGGCTGGTGTATAAGGTGTTTTTCTCTCACTACTGTGAATGTAAATGTAAGTGAATTTCCCTAGCCCAAGTTCTAATAAATGTCAGTAGTGTGTGTATGGTTGCTCTTTTAACATCCTTTAAATTACAGATATGTGGCATGTAATTGGTTTCTGAGCAATACACATCTGATCAAACCTTGTATTCTCCATCTGTAGTATGGGCTTAGGAAAGGTGGACTGTATAAAATGCTTTAATTGGAAATATAAGTATTTGTAGGACATAGATCGCTGGCTGGGTGGTTTCACTTGTAACAATGGGGTAATTCTTAGGTGGGTTGCTGCTTGTAGAAAGGTTAAGCGAAGAATGCTCACCATTTCTGGGGGGAACAGTGGGATATGTGAGACAGGATTGAGAAGTGAAACCGGAATTGTTAGGACCCATGAGTGAATATTCCCTCCATACCTGTAGTATAGGAAAGAGTGACCTGGGGGGACAATAAATTAAGTGAAGTATCCTTCCATGGCAATGTGTTTAATGGAACAGCAGCCACTGACTGCTCAATTTGCTTCCACTGTTTCACTACACCCAGCCTAGACCACATGTAAACCTTGGTTAGGGTAATTGCTAGGTAGTAATGGTAAATATTGTAGGCTCTGTCTTCCCTTTTACTTCAGGTATGTCAGAATTTCAAATTTAATGAGAGAGTTTTCTTATTTGGCCATATAAAGTCTGCAAAGGTGGAAAGCAGTGCATGGAAAAATGTCATTGGTATATGTATGTTGAGTACCTGTAGAAGGTATAGGGCATATGGGAGTATATTCATTTTAAGGATATGTATCCTGTCAATCAAATTAAAATGAGGAAGATTCCATTTCCTCAGGTCTGGTTTAATAGTTGACAATAATGGAGGAAAGTTGTGGGCATACCACTCTGGTGGAGAAGGAGTTATTATAATGCCAAGGTATTTCAATTATGTATTTGCCCAAGCAAATGGAAACGTAAGATTAAGGGATGTCACTACTCTTTGTTAAGAGTATTAATGTTAATAATTTCACTCTTTGCAGTGCTGACTTTAAATACTGAAATGGAACTGTAAAACTCTATCTCTTGCAGTAGAGCTGACAATGAGGTTGTTGGTGTGTCCATAGAGATTAAAAAATTATTGGAAGAAGCTAATACTTTGTATTTTATTTAAAAAGGTTCAAAATCCTTGCCTGGAAGTTATAGACATGTGAGCCTAACTTCTGTAACTGGGAAAATATTTAAAGGGCTATTAAGAGATAATATTCAGGAATTCATTGGGATGATTAGCAATAATCAGCATGGTTTTAAGAAACATAGGTCATGCCAGACTACATTATATGCCCAAGCAGCACTAACTTTTCTGGGACCTCACCCCTTTTAAACCTTGAGTATAGAACTAGACACTTTGGAACATGATATCTTTCCCTCAAACCCAACCTTCAAGTGCAGGCTAGACACTCCACATCCTCTTTTGTTGGGAAAGCATTGGGAAGTATATTTACTATCCCTCCCAATGGCAAAAAACATAGATTTAATGCACTACTGCTCACAGTTCAGCAAGGTTAATGAAACCTAATTTAAAATCCTCACTTTTAGGTACAGAACATTGATGTAAGCTGTTGGCCTGTCTTACTTTGGACATTGCTGGACGTATGAGCAGGCTGAGGGTTCAACCGTACAAATCTGGTGGGAATGTCCCTTGATAAGGCTTTTCTGGAAGAATATCCATTCTATTGTGATTATACTTTTCTGATAACCCTCCTCCCTTATAGTCAGCTCCCCCCTGGATACCTCTCCTAGGGCAGTATATAAGATATCAATGACAATGCACATTTGAAAAGTGGCTAAAATGTAATATTAACAGTTTTTATAATTGTATGGAGGAGCTGCGCTCCATGGAGGAGGTGATATTCAGTGTATCCGGCAGAGTGCAGACGTAGTATATATGGAGTCACTGGTTGATTTCATCTATTTTGGATTACTTTGGTTCCTTATTGTTCCAAATGTTAACTTTTTAGTTGGGCCTGTGTGAGAACAGTATTGCTTTTGCATCTGCTGGTCAGTTTTATTTGACCTATCTATTCCTTCTTTCCTGTCCTTTGTCTCCCTGTTTCACACTCTTTCTTGTGTCTGTACTGTCTACTTACCTGTTTAAGCCAGACCTGTAACCTGGCGAGCCTCTGCATCATGTAAACAAATTGTAAACAAATTACATGATGGTAAATAATAAACAGACAGTCTTGGGACGTTAACAAAATGGTCGAGGATGTGTAGATACAAATCATCAAAGACTGAAACTAAATGCTAAAGCTTATCTCATTTAATCCCATGTGCCTGACCACATTTACACTCACTGGCCATAGCACTGGCCATTGCATAAATTATAAAATAAACAACTAATACATGAATGAGAAAAAGGAAAGTAAAACAAGGATTGGTTATATTAAAAACAAAAGAAGGAAGCTATGTAGAAGAGGATAAAGGTCTAGCTGACTGCCTCAATTAATATTTTTGTTCAGTATTTACAGATGAAAATGAAGGGCCTCAGTTAGGAAAAAGGACAGATGAGTCATTTGTTACATGTGAGTTTACAAAGGAAGATCTCCTATTTCAACTGTCAAAAGTAAAAACAGATAAGTCAATGGGACGTGATGGAATAGACCCAAAGTTATTAAAAGAGCTTAGTGGTGTACTAGCAAAAACATTAACAGATTTATTTAACCAATCATTGTTAACAGGAGTAGTCCCAGAAGATTGGAAGTAAGCGAATGTTGTGCCCATTCACAAGAAAGGTAGTAGGGAGGAGTCGGGCAACTAAAGGCCAGTAAGCCTTACTTCAATAGTGGGGAAAGTAATGGAAACCAAACTAAAGGATAGGATTGTTGAACATCTAAAATCACATGGATTTCAAGATCAGAGACAGCATGGGTTTAGTTCAGGGAGATCATGCCAAACTAATCTTAATGATTTTTTTGATTGGGTAACTAAAATAATAGTTCAGGGTGGTGCAGTAGACATTGCTTACCTAGATTTCAGTAAGGCTTGAGACACTGTTGGACATAGTAAGCTTATCAATAAAATGCAATCTTTAAGTTTGGATTTCAATATTGTTGAATGGGTAAGGCAGTGGCTGAGTGACAGGCAATAGAGGGTTGTAGTCAATGGAGTATATCCGAAGCATGGGCTTGTCACCAGTGGGGTACTTCTTTAATATTTTTATTAGTGATATTGCAGAAGGTCTTGATGGTAAGGTATGTCTTTTTGCTGATGATACTAAGATATGTAACAGGGTTGATGTTCCGGAAAGGATAAGCCAAATGGCAAATGATTTAGGTAAACTAGTAAATGGTCAGAGTTGTGGCAGCTGACATTGAATGTGGATAAATGCAAGATATTGCATCTTGGACATAAAAACCCAAAGGCAGAGTATGTCAGGGCTTACCTGAATGGGAGTCTGTAGCACAGATATATGTGCTCACCCTTGCAAGTAAACACAGGCCAAGGTGGTCAGGTAAGAATTCACCTGGCCTGTGAGACGGTGCATGGGGGCTGTGCAGGATGATGCTTCAAGTCGCAGTGCAGATACGGACATAAACAGGAGAATCGTCATTGGTAAGCCAAAGGTCAGTGGGTGCCAGAAATCAGGATGAACCAGTAGAGAGCCGAGGTCAGAGGATGCCAGGGTACACGAAATAACAAGCCAAGGTCAGGAATCAACAGGAGAACAATGGAACACGAAACAGCAATACTTGAACCAGAGTCAATAAACTGACACTGCCCTCAGGGAGAGGCAGTGTCTTATACCTGGCTAATCAGTGATCAGCCACAGGTGAACAATGAGTGACAGGAGCAGTCTCAGATAACGTCCAGCCCCCAGTGCTGGATACAAGGCAAGAGTAGACTTCTGGAATTTCCTGAGCTATATGGTGGCTCAGAGGCAAAAACAGCAACCCCAGGACTGCAGAGTACTCAGGTTCAAATCCCTATCTGGCACTTCTGGGGTGACCTTGTCTGGCAGTCTGGATGTTGCAGTGAGAACCATGACAGAGTACAGAATGTTTGATAGAGTCCTAACCTTAACATTTTAGGAAAGAGATTTAGGGGTAATTATTTCAGATAACTTAAAGGTAGGCAGACAATGTAATAGAGTAGCAGAATGCTTGGTTGTATAGGGAGAGGTATTAGCAGTAGAAAGAGAGAAGGGCTCAAGCTGTTGTACAGAACATTGGTGAGACCTCACTTGGAGTATTGTATGCAGTTCTGGAGACCGTATCTCCAGAAGGATATTAATACTTTAGAGTTCAGAGAAGGGCTACTAAACTGGTTTATGAATTGCAGGATACAACTTACAAGGAAAGGTTAAAGAATATTAAAATGTATAGCTTGGAGGAAAGATGAGACATTTAAATACATAAAGGGAATCAACAAAGTAAAGGAGGAGACTATATTTAAAAGAAGAAAAACTACCACAAGAGGACTTAGTCTTAAATTAGAGGGATAAAGATTTAAAAATAATTTCAGGAAGTATTACTTTATTAGAAAGGGTAGGTGTACTTAATTGTTCATACTTGGCTTCTTTATTGGTTTTATTTTTATTAAATAAATCATGACATGGTGTAATGTCATGTGTTGTTCATCTGAGGTTTTATTTACCTAATTTTAATCACTTATCGCCATTTTGGCATACCATGCTGTCCCGCTTTTAAATAGCTTAAAAGCCGTTGCGGCTGCCTGGAACACCGTAACGGCTTTCAGCCCCAGCACCCAAGGTGTACTCACTTCCACCTTGATCCATTTCTGGATGAATGCCTGGAATGTCTGGATGAACAGCTCAGACAGTCTCCACCCAGCAATTTAGGCCCATCGGACCATATGAAAGTGTGATCACATGGCCAGTATAGCTGGCTCAGGATCTGTGGTGCCGTCAGGCAGTCCACAAAATATATATAAAAAACAGAAGAATTCCTTGCACTCATGCTTTCTTGATAATGATTTTAATGAAGACCGTGGAGTGCAGCCTTCATTGTGGATTTTCTATATTTTTATATATATATATATATATATATATATATAAAAAGGAAAAAAGCCTTGCACTCCTACTCATTCAGTCAGGATTAGACCCAGTGCTCGATTGCACTAATTAAACACGAACAGAAATAATCAGCACTCCCAAGATTTGTAAACAAATTTTTTTCTTGTTTATTCCAGTTGTCAACGTTTCAGCTCCACTTGGGAGCTTTCATCAGTTTTCATCAATGTTTGCTGTCCTGATGAAAGCTCCCAAGTGGAGCTGAAACATCGACAACTGGAGTAAACAAGAAGTTTTTTTTTGTTCACAAATCCTGGGAGTGCTAATTATTTCTGTTCGTATATATATATATATATATGTATATATATATATATATATATACAGTATCTCACAAAAGTTTTTTGTAAATATTTTATTATATCTTTTCATGTGACAACATGAAATGACACTCTCCTACAATGTTAAGTAGTAAGTGTACAGGCTGTATAACAGTGTAAATTTGCTTTCCCCTCAAAATAACTCACCACACATCCATTCATGTCTAAATAGTTGGCAACAAAAGTAAGTACACGCCTAAGTGGAAATGTCCAAACTGGGCCGAAAGTGTCAATATTTTGTGTGGCCATCATTATTTTCCAGCACTGCCTTAACCTTCATGGTCATGAAGTTTACCAGAGCTTCACAGGTTGCCACTGGAGTCCTCTTTTACTCCTTCATGACAACATCACTAAGCTAGTGGATGTTAGAGACTTTGCGCTCCCCCACCTTTCATTTGAGGATGCCCCACAGATGCTCAATAGTGTTTAGGTCTGGAGACATGCTTGGCCAGATCATCACCTTTACCTTCAGCTTCTTTAGTAAGGCAGTGGTCATCTTGGAGGTGTGTTTGGGGTCGTTATCATGATGGAATACTACCCTGCGGCCCAGTCTCCAAAGGGAGGGGATCATTCTCTGCTTCAGTATGTCACAGTACATGTTGGTATCATGGTTCCCTCAATGAACTGTAACTCCTCAGTGCCGGCAGCACTCATGCAGGCCCAGACCATGACACTCCCACCACCATGCTTGACTGTAGGCAAGACACACTTGTCTTTGTACTCCTCGCCTGGTTGCCGCCACACACACTTGAAACTAATAAGTTTATCTTGGTTTCATCGGACCACAGGCCATGGTTCCAGTAATCCATGTCCTTAGTCTGCTGTGTGTGTATTTAGCAAACTGTTTGCAGGCTTTCTTGTGCATCATCTTTTGAAGAGGCTTCCTTCTGGGATGACAGCCATGCAGACCAATTTGATGCAGTGTGCGGCATATAATCTGAGCACTGACAGGCTGACCTCCTACCCCTGCAACCTCTGGAGCAATGCTGGCAGCACTCATATGTCTATTTCCCAAAGACAACCTCTGGATATGATGCTGAGCATGTACACTCAACTTCTTTTATCGACCATGGCAGGGCCTGTTCTGAGTGGAACCTGTCCCGTGAAACCGCTGTATGGTCTTTCCCACTGTGCTGCAGCTCAGTTTCAGGGTCTTGGCAATCTTCTTATAACCTAGGCCATCTTCGTGTACAGCAACAATTCTTTTTTTTTCAGATCCTCAGAGTTATTTGCCATGAGGTGCTATGTTGAACTTACAGTGACCAGTATAAGAGAGTGTGAGAGTGATAGCACCAAATTTAACACACCCGCTCCCCATTCATACTTCAGACCTTGTAACACTAATGAGTCACATGACACCAGGGAGGGAAAATGGCTAATTGGACCCAGTTTGGACATTTCCACTTAGGGGTGTACTCACTTTTGTTGCCAACGGTTTAGACATTAATGGTTGTGTGTTGAGTTATTTTGAGGGGACTTCAAACTGACACTGTTATACAGGCTGTACACTTACTACTTTACATTGTGGCAGAGTATCATTTCTTCAGCGTAGTCACATGAAAAGATATAATAACATATTTACAAAAATGTGAGGTACTGTATATGGGATTTGACCTGTTCTTCACTTGACATATTTTTTTATTTTAATATAAAATCTCAACTCAAAGTGTCAGTTTTAAGATTTCAAACATTTTATTGATTGCAAAATGATATCTGCAGGGTCATGTGTGTCTAAATCTGAGCAGTGTTTCTGTTTTCCTTAAATGATTAGATCATTTTCTTACAGCTAGAGATCGATATACTAGTTTCTCTTGGCAGCAGCATCCAGCTAATGAGTGCTATCAGTATCATCCATTGTCTAACTTCACTGAAAATGTATTTAAAAATAGAATGAAAAATATACTTGGCCTTGTACAGAGTTAAGTTCTTTAATGCCACGATAAAGAAAAAGCATATATAGAATATTATATATATTTTGAATATTAAACTGCACGTTGGATGGATGTCATTCATGTGTAATTGCCTTATTCCCTGTAATGAACAATCTGAATGCCATGGTGTCATTAATCTCAAAGCAATAATTTAAGATACAAGAGTAACAAGCAGGGCCAAATTTCCCATTGAGGCCATGGACTCGGGGCAGTAGGTGGGGCAAAAAGCCCTTACATACAGACAGCAGAAATAGAAAGAGGAGGGCGGGAGCAGAGTGAATGGGTAACTGATAGAATGGGGAGGTGCAGACCACATGAATTGCTCCCTCGGTCATTGCCATGGGTTTCCAAGATAATGTTCTGCTAGAGGAGCAACACAAGTGAAGGTGCAGAATAAAAAGATGTATTAATTTGACCATCTAGGTGCCACCAGTATCCCCCCTCCCTGGCCCAAAGAAAGCAAGAGGGAGGTGGGAATACAATGTACTTAAAACACACCACACTACTGTTCCACAACAGCCCCTATCTCCCTCCAACACACCCTCAATAGCCAGTCTAACCCCACACAACACTTCTAGCCAAACACACAACATATCCCTATCCCCACTGCACACAGACACCACAGTCCAATTTCCCCCTTCACACACACTGCAGACCTAATTTTCCCTGAAACATTCAGTAAAGTGCCAAGCTCCCCAAACACACACTATATACCCACCCACCCTAAATACACACTACAGCCTCAAAGCTCCTCCAAAATGCAGCCTAAAGCCCAAAATTGATTGAAAAAAATGCTTAATTTATTGTGCAAAAATAATTCAGAAGATGGATGTTTCGACCTATACAAGGTCCTTAAAATACCTTGTATAGGTCGAAACGTCCATCTTTTGTACTTTCCTTCACATACAGTAAAATAGAATGTATCAGAACTTATTATCTTGTAGTGTAGTAGCCTTTGTTTCCTCACATGGAAGTGGATACAGAACTGTATATAGAAGTCAACATTTCAGTCTTGCATCAGAACTTTTTTCAGGACTGAAAATAACTATTACGTTTTCAGTTGAATTTTGCTTTCTTGAGTTTTGATAATCATTAATCCTGATGGTTGGCTCTTAGTGTAATTAGTGTGATGCTTTCAGCAGGTAAGTTATCCAAGAAGCTTGCAATAAAGTGAGAAATGAAATTTGTCTAAGACTATTACTTATGTACGTCTATGCTAATAAACAGTAAACCGGGTATATAGATTACTTTAGAATTTAAACTATAAAGCATGTTCTTGCCTTTTCCTTGCCAATTACATGGCATGGATATGACATGTCAACAACTATCTCACAACATTTATGAGTGGTCTCCATGAAAGATATGTGCTTCATACTTGCACATTTATTTGGGGGAATATGGACTCAACATACATATTAAGTTCTTCAGTGGCAACCTCGCACCTTTTTCATGCACTAGACAGTCTAGATTGCAGAGTAAATTACATGTTGCTCTGAATTGTAAGCAATCTCACATCAGCTGGGTCAAGCAGGGTTTCTAGTAAAACAAAATATCATATGGACAGTGAGAAAGAATATGTGGCTGTGAATTGCCTGTTGCTGGGCACAGTGAAATATGAAATATGTTCCTTGACTTATCCTACATCTTAGAGTTGTATGAGAAAAAGTCCAGGACAATGATCCAAGTCAAAACAAGAAAGTAGTCATGCTCTCTTTTGCTTACCAACATGGGTATGACTCCAGAACCTGAAGACAGTGGACATACTGTAAAAATTTCTATTCTATTCTATTATCTGATTAATGTTATACTGATTAGATCTAAAGAACATACATCATTATAGACTGCAAGGGAATTGTAAAACTAATGTATTATGAGTTATACATCACAGATAAAATACTATTTTACCTGTCATTTTACAAATGTCTCTAAACACTTCTAAGTGTATCTAGAACATATTTCAAGTTTTATTTGAAGTTACTATACATATTTTGATGGAAATGCACAAAGGATTTTTGTATAAATTAATTTCCAAAGATCCAGTCATTACAGTATCATATGTACATATGGGAACAGCATGACAGCATGCGGATAATAAATGTGAACAATCTTGCATATCAAGTAAAACAAGATTAGAACATATGTTCAAGTTTAAAGAATTGTATGCCTCATTAAATTAATCAAATACAAAGTGACATTGTGCTGAAATCTATGTAATTTCAATAGCATTTTTTAAATTTCACTTTCTAAATACTCTTATAATAGAATGTTTTCCAGTAAAACAGAGTGTTTTCCAGTAAAAATAGTGATATTTAATACTTCAGGATGATAGTTGGTAAGGTAAAGATTTCATAACTTTCCAAAAAGAGCAATTTAGGTTCACTTTAATAGCTCTAATTTAGCCTTAAATTTAGAGAAATTAGTAAGGTGTCTTAGTAAATAGACTATTGATATAGGCATCAAGTAGAACATATTATCTACCTATCTATATACTCTACCTATCTATATAATCTACCTATTTATAGTCATGCTAACAAATACTCTACAAAAAGATCTATGTTGTTTTAGGTTTTATGATAGCAAAGGTTGTGCCCATGATGGATTAAATTCTATAATGTATTTATTAAGTCAAAAAGTAACTAGTATATGAATATGTGAAAATGTGAAAAGTGAAATGTACAAAGATAATAAAATGAGTGATAAAATCTATCATGGAGGAGAAAAAATATATACATAGGAACTGGGAGAAAGATGTAGTGGAAAGTGTGTGAAATGTGCCGAGCGTGAAGAGTGAGGTGAAGTAAAGTGATGGGAAAGGAGTGAGTGTTTGAGAGTGATGGGAGTGTGTGGAGGGTGAGTGGTGAGCAGTGAAGGACCACAAGTGAGAGGCAAAAACTGACTGATGTGAAAGTGCTGTAAAAAAATCAAAGTGAAGTGATCAAAACAATGTGATAAAAAAAGTGAGAGGAAAGAAAGAGAAAGGAAAAGTCAGAGAAAGAAAGAAAAAAAAAGAAAAAATGTGCAGAAATGAATAGTGACGAGTGCGAGTGCTAAGTGTCTTGAGAGTGTGAGAGAAAGCAGTTCCACAGTAAACATCCAAATACGAAGAGACTTATAAGGGAATGCAAAGGCAAAAGCTCTATGCAAACAGAATAAACATTTGACAAAATGCTGACAAGCAGAGACAAGTTTGAACTGCAAGAAATGACTATCTATTGTATCTAAATAACATTATAACATTATATGCAAAACACATATAAGAAACATATTTAGATAATTATGAACATATAGCTGACTGGGATTTGAAAAGTTACTACTTATATATTTATAATTTCATAAGTTTGGGCTTAATTATGTAAGCAAGGGGAATTTTGTTGTACATGTTCTATGATAATGTCATAGATCCTAATAATAAACAATGAATAAGCAGACTTATAAAGTGTCATAAGTGTTGACTTATTATTTTTAATTATTTTCATTTAATATTCAAAATATAGAAAATTACTTCTCTGTTCATATAAAAATAAAGAAACCACACATCCACGAATGGAGTAACATGAGTTTTACTACATTAAAGGACCACTCTAAGCACCCAGATCACTTCACCTTAATGAAGTGGTCTGGGTGCCAGGTCCAGCTAGGGTTAACCCATTTTTTTATAAACATCGCAGTTTCAGAGAAACTGCGATGTTTATAAATGGGTTAATCCAGCCCTCAAATCCTCTTGTGGCTGTCTCATTGACAGCTGCTAGAGGCGCTTGTGTGATTCTCACTGTGAAAATCACAGTGAGAACACGCAAGCGTCCATAGGAAAGCATTGTAAATGCTTTCCTATGAGACTGGCTGAATGCGCGCGCAGCTCTTGCCGCGCGTGCACGATCAGCCGAAAGAGAGGAGAGGAGGAGGATCAGAGGCGGAGAGCTCCCAGCCGGGCGCTGGAAAAAGGTAAGTTTTAACCCCTTTCCTCTCCCCAGAGCCTGGCGGGAGGGGGACCCTGAGGGTGGGGGCACCCTCAGGGCACTATAGTGCAAGGAAAACGAGTATGTTTTCCTGGCACTATAGTGGTCCTTTAACAGTTTGCCTAATGACCAAGAAGCAGAAGAAGTTTAAATGAATAAAACATTTACATAATCTAATTTTCAGATAATTAGATAAAACCTCTATAAACGTAATTTTACTTTTAGTTGGATGCAATGCGTGTGAATAATTAAATGTAATACGTGTGAATATCGCTCATTTTATCTTTAACATAAGATGTTCGAAATAGTGGCTGAAGCTCTCTGAAGTGCATCTGCTTTAGTTAAAGGACAATGATATACAAACTTGACATTTTATCTGTCTCTTTTCTTTTATTAAATCCATTTGCTTGGGTAATAGCTATACCATAGAACATACTAGTGAGTCTATCATTCCTTGCTGCTCTTTTAAAATTATTTCAAACTTGGCATTTTATCTGTCTCTTTCCTTTTTTAAAATCAATTTGCTTGGGTAATAGCTATACCATAGAACATACTAGTGAATCTATCATTCCTTGCTGCTCTTTATAAATTATTTCAATGATAGCTTTGCTTAGGGCTATTTAGTGCAATTTAGATGTCTTCTGTCTTTGTTCTAGTATTTTATGTCAGGCATATTTTATGGAATCAATAGCTCTATTTTTTTCCAAGTCTCTTTTAAACAATGTTTCCTGTTACAACAAATGGGTTAATATACAATACTAGTACTCTGACAACAAATGGTGGCATTGTATGAGGAAATATGAAATTTTTGTCCAAAGTTGGGGTAATATTGCAACACGTGGTTAGCAAAGTGGGGACAATGGAGGGATATGACAACATATAAGTCAATATATGTGTAGACGGTATGAAAATATATAGGGTTGCAATGAGGCGGAATACATGACAACACATGGGACAATGTATATGGAACAACGTGGCAACTTAATGGAGAAATATGATGATATGTGGAGTGCTTCAATAAGAAGTAATAGGTCCTGAATAATTTCTGGCCGAAATGATAGCACATGTTTGAGGATAATAGCAAAATGTTATACCTTAGAGTGGAATGTTTTTGTAATTTACACCATTGAATAACACATTGAAAATCTATAACCTGTGACTTGTGTTAACCTAATTTTTTAATCAGATGTTCTGCGTTATTTTACATCATAATCCAGTTAAGACAAGGCAAAGTCAGGGCAAACACGGAAAAGAAAGAGGAAGAATAGATTTTTGACTCTTCTTCTCTATGCTGACTATTAGGTACAAAAAACAGAGCTTATAACAATGTTTGATGGGGAGATAAGATGGAGGCACACAGTTGCATGATAAAGAAGTGTGGATTACTGCTTTTGGTTTTATTTTACAATGACTAATTTGTTATTGAGATATGTAAACATAATGGGAAGTGACAATGCACAATTAATAAACATTAATAATTTAAAATATTGTCTGCATATGTTTTTAAAGAAACACTCCAAGTGTCAAAACAACTTGCATTAAGAGCTTGGCAGCTGCTTCTAAGTGCTGCTACAAAGTGTGTGAATGGAGATATTCTGGAGAGGTTTACAGAATCTTCAACTGTCTAAGATTTTACTAAGAGTTTTCTTTTTTACTGTTACATGTAGGATTTATCTGTTGGAAAAGGTTACTGATTGCACAAGGTTTGATTTCCTGTTGGTAATTGGTAAGGCATTTCATTTGATTAACTAGGTAAGGCATTTCATTTGATTAGCTATGGATTGTTGGTTAATTAGCTATTGTTTGCAAATAAGTGTAGGCCTACCCAGATGTTAAACATTCCTAGTGGGTGGTGCCTTTAGGAGTGTATATAAGGGTTGCAGATATTAGCTTGGCTAATAGAACTTGGCAGCTGCTTCTAACGGCTGTTACAAAGTGTGTGATTGGAGATATTCTGGAGAGGTTTACAGAATCTTCAATTGTCTAAGATTTTGCTAAGAGTTTTTTTTTATTGTTACAGGTAAGATTCATCTGTAGGAAAATTTTACTGATTGCACAAGGTTTGATTTCCTGTTGGTAATTGGTAAGGCATTTAATTTGATTAGCTAGGTAAGGCATTTCATTTGATTAGCTATTGATTGTTGGTTAATTAGCTATTGTTTGCAAATAAGTGTCGGCCTACCCAGGTGTTAAACATTCCTAGTGGGTGGTGCCTTTGGGAGTGTATATAAGGGTTGTAGATATTAGCTTGGCTAATAGAGCTTGGCAGCTGCTTCTAAGTGCTGCTACAAAGTGTGTGATTGGAGATATTCTGGAGAGAAGCTGGAGGAAATCTGAGGTATTCAGGAGGACAAAAAAAAATTAAAATTTGTTTGCTTTAAATTATTCACCTCATTAAAATGGCAGACTTGGTTAAATGTAATAGTTGTTATGCATTTGTTTCACGTTCCACATTTTGGAGATTTGGATGCTGTCTAATTTGTAGACAGTTCTCTCTTTTGCAGCAGAAGATTGTATTTTTAAAGTCTGAGATTTGTAAATTATCTGGTAAACAAACTCAGGCTGGAACTGCAGCAAAGCCACTGCCGAAGAGATGTACTAGGAATGGCAGATGGATTACTGTAGGATCTGGTAGACTTAGAGTTGTGGATAAAAGGCATATTGCACAGTCTCTTGCTCTACATAATTCATTTTCTGCACTTTCAGAGTGTAATGGTGTTATGGAAACAGGCTCAGGTACTGAGGGTAATGGTGTTGCGGACACAGGCTCAGGCACTGAGGGTAGTGGTGTTGTGGAGACCGGCTCAGGCACTGAGGGTAGTGGTGTTGTGGAGACAGGCCCAGGCACTGAGGATAGTTGTGTTGTGGAGACAGGCTCAGACACTGAGGGTAGTGGTGTTGTGGAGACAGGCTGAGGCACCAAGTGTAGTGGTGTTGAGGAGACAGGCTTGGAGACTATGGTGAGGCCTAATAGAATTGTTGTTGGGGGATTCTATCATAAGAGGTGTGGAGATGGACAATGGTGGTCTTGTGAGATGTCTTACCGGAGCTACTGCTCACAGAGACAGGAGAGGTATTTGTAATATTGTTAAGCGAGCAAAGCAGGAAGGGGAATTGGATGTACTTCTCTGAAGTTCTGCCTGTGCATAACACTCAGAACGACAAGCAGATGCGTATTAGGGACTGGTGCCGAAACTCGCGTTGAGCTTTACCTATACTATGTATTTTATTTAGGATAACTGCTTTCTTTGCTTTATGCTCTTGGGGTTGGGGGATCTCTCTACATACTAAGGCAATTTTAGCTTTTAGCTAGCCAACTGCTTTGTATTCTTAGAGAATTAGTCAGGTTACAATAGGTGCTGGTGAGGCTAAAATAACACCTACTGCAACAACCGTATACCAGGCTCCTTCATGATCACAGTCTCTTTTAAGATAGATATACTCAGCACGCTGTATCTAGACAGCGTCCACTCTTAAATTTTCAGCGGTCTATTTCTATTTTATTTATCCTTTGGCGCTATTGATGGGTTAAGATTGAGTTACACGGAGGATTTTCACTACCTCCATTTACGTCTGGCCAGACTAACCTACCACCAGTCTTATTTCACCTAAAATACTCTGCTGATTTTTGCATTGGGGAACACTTATAGTATTATAATTGTGGTTGTGGGACATCCTTGTTGTGGCTAGCATCCCGACTATACTATTAGTTTGGCCAATACTGCCGCCAGTCCTCCCTCCCAAAATACTCATCTATACCCTCTGCACATTCAGTGGCTCCATAGCCCCCACACTTTGGAAGTAATTTTGTTATACCCTCTGGGGACATCCATATCTCTACTAAGCAGCACCTATCTGTGCAGCTACAATTATATCGTTTTGATCGGTAACTTTGGAGTCAATTATCTCGGAGGTTACACTTTACTTCCTGTAGGTTCACACCTTCCACTTTATATTAACATCGGCTACAGATATTCTGTTACAAATAAGCTGCTAGCAACAGTTTATATCAGCTACTTATCAGAATTCCTATTACTACCTAAGTGGCCACTGTACTCGGTGTGATCGCTACATTTGTAGCAAAATAGCAGATGTTCCTATTTTATTGTTAATATCACTGTATATACACTTTCTTCACTATACTTGGTTTATATGTTATTTTTCCCTAAGAGGGACCAATAAAGGTTTATTATTTTTATAGTTCCTTGTATGCTCTAAGATTGGCAATTTGTTGCTTTACATTGGTGGAGCAGCCTGCATTTGGGGTATAGGGACTGACTTTTTGGAGCGCTGTTCAGCTAACCCATCTCAGTCTCTTCTCTTTCTATGTACAAAAAAGATGGTTTGCATCTTTCTCAAAAGGGAACAAATATTCTCAGTGAGCAGTTCAGATGTTTTGCTAGGATGTATTTAGACTAGGAGGGGGGGCAAAATCAAAGTGCGTTTGTCTATTCGAACGCCACGTTAACATGGGATATTTGCATAAATAAAAATGATCACATAATTTGTGAGTGTGTGTGAAAAAATGTGTATGTGTCTGTCAGTGAGTGTGTATCTGTTATTAAATGGGTATGTGTCTGTCAGTGTGTGTCAGATCAGTGAGAGTCTATGTCAGTTTGTGTGTCTGTCATTGAATGTGTGCGCATCAGTGATTATGTGTCTGTCAGCGAATGTGTGTGTTTGTCAGTGTATGTCAAATCAGTGTGATCGTGCATCAAAAAGTGTGTATGTCCATGTGTCAAATCAGTGAGTGTATTTGTCAGTGAGTGTGTCTGTTACTAAATGTGTCTGTCCGTGTGTGTCAAATCAGTGAAAATTTATCAGTAAGTGAGTGTTTGTGTGTCAGTATCCTCTCATTGTAAGTGTGTCAGTTTACCCTGCATGTATGTGTGTGTGTCAGTTTCCTCTGTGGGCAAATATGTGCATATATTTGAGTCTTCTATGTGTAAATGTGTGTGTCAGTGTCCTCTATTTGTAACTGTGTGTGTATTTATGTCTGTGAGTGAGTGTGTGTTTGTCAGTAAGTGTGTCTGTCAAAGTGTGTCAAATCAGTTTCAGTGTGTCTGTCAGTGAGTGTTTCTTCTGTGTGTAAATGTATATGTGTCAGCGTCCTCTTTGTGCAAATGTGTCTGTCAGTGTTCTCTGTGTGTAAATGCATGTGTTTTCCAGTGTCCACTGTTTGTAACTATTATGTGCGTATTATATTTTATGCTGTGACTTTTATACATTAGATTAATAGTTCATACACTCCTCCTTACATACACAGTATTCACAGTATTTATATTTCAAAAATACTACTACTAAGCTACTAGGGAGCTTGACCATGCTCTAGTAATTATTGTAACTCTCTCCTAATTGGTCTTACCAGAAATTGTATTGACCCACTACAGTCTGCAACTTGACTGATTTTCCTCTCCTGTCACTCCTCTCACAGCTCTCCCCTCTGTCAGTCCTTACCTATGGCCAGCTCACACTTGCAGGACTTCTCACGGGCTGCACTTTTCCTTTGGAATAGCCTACCTATCACCGTGAGACTCTCCCCATCTCTTTAGGGAAGCTTACAGCCTCCCAAAGTAACATCTAGCTCACATACCTGTCCCTTGCTCTCTCCTAAAGGGCAGCACTCTATTCTCTCCTCCAGCTCTGTTTTACTCCCACCTTGTTTCATTGCTATCTTCTGTCCTATTGTGTTATATATCCCACCTCCTATATACTGTAAGCTCATTTGAACCTATTGTTTAAACCTATTGTTCCTGTCTGTTTTTGTAATTGTCTCATTTATTGTATATCCCCCCCCTCTAATAATATTGTAAAGCGCTATGGAATATGCTGCTGCTATATAAATACCAATAATACTAATAACAACTTAAACATCAGTGTCTACACCAGGGGTGCCCAAAAGGAAGATCCCCAGATGTTGTAGAACTACAACTCGCATGAAGCATCATGATAGCTATAGTTTTAAAACAGCTGGGGATCTACCTATTGGACACCCCTGGTCTACAAGTTTCATTTTGAATTAAAATTAATAGAAATTACTGTGACAAACTCCCCTTTTCAAGTGAGTTTGCCACAAGCTCCTTGAGGGGCCTTCTTGCCAGCTTCTTGCCCACAGACTATGGACTCTGTAAACTGTGATATAAAAGCCTCCGTTTTTCTATTTGAATTATATGTTTCGGTAACTGAGCAGTCGCACGAACCGGAGACCACCCTAGAGCTTGTTAAGCTTAATTTATACATTATTGCAATTTCCACAGCATCCAGCTGTGGAATACATCCAGCTGTCAATATGGTCCTTGGCTACATAACATGCCAAATAGCCAATTTTTGCGTTTATATAAAAATTGTAGCGACACAAAAATATTTGAGGAGCAAGCACAATTTTTAAAAACTAGGTTAGTGGAGAAAAATTATGATTCCAGATCCTTAGATTTTTTTATTAAGAAAACTAAGGAGAAAGAACGTAAAGAGATTTTAAAACCAGAGAAGAAATCTATTATAAAAAAGAATGAAATGTCTTCGACCGTTCCTATTTTCCTAAACTATAATGAAAATGCTAGACAAGTCAAACATATCATTAATAAATACTGGTATATTCATAGATCAGATCCTACTCTTAAGAATATCATAGGAGAAAAACCGACCATAATATATAGAGGTGCTAAAAATCTAAAACAACATCTAACCACTAGTTTTATTAAAGATAAAAAGAATAATAAAAATTCTTTTAACTTAGAACAAGGTTTTTATCCCTATAAATCTTGTGTTGCATGTAAAAAACCCTCTTTTACTTCCTATCATAACCATCGTCTTTTTTCTATTCGCCAGATTTTGACTTGTCAATCTATAAATGTCATATATCTCCTCTGGTGCCCATGTGGTTTGCAATATATTGGAATGACTACCAGAGCTTTAAAAAACAGAATTGCGGAGCACGTGGGCAACATCCAGAGGGGATATTTAAAGCATAGTGTATCAGCACATTTTGCTGGAAAACATAGAAGTGATTCATCTGTATTATCTTTCATGGCTATTTTTAAAAAAGAAAAAAATTGGAGAGGTGAAAACAATGTTAAAGAGTTGACTAAGATAGAAAGCAAATGGATTTTTGAAGTAAATTCTTTGTCCCCTAATGGACTAAATTTGGATTTCAAATTTAGACAATTTTTAAATTAATAATATATAGATATATTTTTTTATAATCTTTTTGAAATTTTTATATCAACATGTTTTTTATTGTTAATATATTTTTACCAATATACAAAAGGGAAAGGAAAGGAAAGGGAAAAGGAAAAGGGAAGGGAATACGAATTTTCTCATTGTTTTATTGACTTTCTAACTATGCCAACTCTAATCACCTTTATTATATTTGTATATTTCTTTTTATGTTCTCTTTCTTATATATTCTTTTATGTATATATTTGAGATGCATTATATATACTAATTTTAGATATTTAATGAGAGAATAATCTTCTTTTCTAATATTTATTATTCTGTCGGTTCTGAGCCCAAATTTTCATATAGCAAGGACTTTACATCCGGCGGCATAATATGGCATGGCTATGTTTGCGTTCCACCATGCGTTCCACAATGCATTCCACCATGCATTTCAAATGCCGAAACCCGGAAGTGACGTCATCCGAAGATACCGGAAGTGACGAAAGCAGATGGAGACCATGCACATGTGATTGTTATTGCCGGGTGTACTTAAACAAGCTCCGAAGATCAGAACATCAGCACTTGAAGAAGGCTTCTGAGTCGAAACGCATCTGCTGCTATTTACTTATTATACAGCTGTATTTTCTATTTTATATTAGCTTGTTGTTATTTTACTTGTTTCTCTTGGTTACTACATTTGGGGTAAGTGGATATCCTTTTTTTCTGTATCCTTTTGGATTCCACTCCCCTAATACCTTGAGCTTTGGATATTTTACCCTAAATAAATATATATACTTTTTACTAAAAAAAATTCTCCATCCACTCTTTGGGATTTTGTTAGCCTGAATTGACACCCTTGGGTCTGCTATACAGAGCCTGGGATGGCTCTGCTGAATGTGAGTGACAGTCTGTTTTGTCCTACCTCATATTATCTTATTACAGATTACACTATGTTGTATTATATTTTATGTTTTTAGATTTCACCTGACTACTTTGCCAAGTTCAGGTTGAATATTTGTATACAAACATTATTACTATTTCACTCTTGGTTTTCATTATTTGTGGTTTTGATATAAATTTTGCATTTATTATTCGCAGTACCATATATACTCGTGTATAAGTCGAGAAATTTTACCTGCAAGCTTAATGTTATATTGCAGGCTCGACTTATACACGGGTGTGAGGGGGGATGGCCGCATCATAGTGGTGCCGCTGGACTGGGTGGCCGCCTGGCCAGTCCAGCGGCATACTCAACTGAAGGAGGGAGACTATCTTGCTCCCTCACTGAGGCAGCAGTGGCATACTCCGGGCAGCGAGAGGGAGGGACGGGGACGAGATGAGACAAACACTGGCCAAAATTAGTAGACGAGACATTGATGTCCGTGGGACCGGCGGGAGCACATAAAACCACTCTCTCGCTGGTCACTCTCTCTTACCCCTCCAGATGTGCCGGCCAAATGAGGCATTAAAGCCTCAGAGGGGATGTAAGCTGCGAGGAGCGGCAGTGGCTCGCGGCCAATCAGCTCACATTATGTTAAGGGTTGCTGGGAAACATGATGTCATATCCCAGCGGCCAAGTGTTGGAAAGAGAGAAGGCTGGCCAATGGTAGACACTTGTTTATTTATTTAAAAAAGTGTTTATAATCTAGTGAGTTTGTGTCAGTGTGTGTGTGTTTGTTTCAGTAAGGGTATGTTTGGCAGTGAGTGTTTCTGGCAGTGAGTGTTTCTGTCAGTGAGTGTGTGTGTTTCTGTTAGTGAGTGTGTGTTTCTGTCAGTGAGTGTTTCTGTCAGTGAGTGTGTGTGTTTCTGTCAGTGAATGTGTGTGTTTTTTCAGTGTGTGTATGTGTTTCTGTCAGTGAATGTGTGTTTCTGTCAGTGAGTGTTTCTGTTAGTGAGTGTGTGTGTGTTTCTGTCAGTGAGTGTCTGTGTTTCTGTCAGTGAATGTGTGTGTTTCTGTCAGTGAGTGTGTGTGTTTCTGTCAGTGAATGTGTGCGTTGTCAGTGTGTGTATGTGTTTCTGTCAGTGAGTGTTTCTGTCAGTGAATGTGTGTGTTTCTGTCAGTGAGTGTGTGTGTTTCTGTCAATGAATGTGTGTGTTTCTGTCAGTGAGTGTGTGTCAAGAGTCAATGAGTGCATTTGTGTATGTATCAGTGTGTGTATGAGCCAGTGAGTGCATGTGTGTGTATATATTAAAGGAACAGTATAGGGTCAGGAACACAAATGTATTCCTGGCCTTATAGTGTAGGGGCCCTGGCCCTCTCTTGCCCCCCTTGACGTTAAGGCGTACTATGCTGCCCTGCACACTATGGGCTTAAACACTGTCAGGGCGGCATGGTTCACCCTAGTAGTGAAGCTGTCAGAAAGCACGAACTGAAGGAGGGAGCAGACAAAGCGATGATGCTCCCTCGCGGCTCCCACAAGCATAGCTACATCATAGAGTAGTGTTTACTCCATGATGTGTCCATGCTGGAAATTGTGGGAACTGCGAGGGAGCATGATAGAGAGACATTTGTGTTAAATTTCTAGTATCTCACGTGCAAGGTCAGCCTCGGGAGAAAGAGAATAGAGAGATACAAATGGGAGGGGGAGAAAGAGACAGAGGGGAAGACAGAGGGGGAAGAGAGACACACAAAAGGGAGGGGGAGAGAGACACACAGGGGATAATGAAACAGGGACAAGAGAGAGACACAGAGGGAGGGAAAAACAGACAGAGGGGGAAGATTGAGACTGGGAAGAAAAGGGGAGAAATGGACACATAGAAGCAGTGAGGGGGAGAAATAAACTTACCGGTACACCATATAAGGGAACTTGATTGACTATTTACTCTTATTTGTTGTCAAATGATTATTAAGATTATATTAATAATAACAAAATAATATTTTCGGTAAATTCTTATCTTCAAAAAAAATGAGTTTTGCAAAGAAAACAAGAGCTTCTTACACTGCTGCACTTAAATTGAAAGTTATTGAACGTGCAAAGGAAGCCAATAATAGTGTAGCTGCAAGAGAGTTTAGCATCAGCGAAAAGCTCGTAAGAGATTGGAAAAAAAATTAGGCTAAATTGCAAGCCATGCCGAAGTTGAAGAAAGCATTACGTTTCAAAGCTACAACATTTGATGGAATGGAAAAGGATTTGAATGACTGGATAATGGAATGTAGAGAAAATGGATATGTTGTGACTCACTCGAACATTCGAATATGAGCACTTCAGATGGCAAAAGAAAAATATTTGGTGACTGAAGGTATGGCACAATTTAGAGAATCGTCTGGTTGGTGTACATGATTCATGAACCGATATGGATTGTGTCTTTGTCAGCGAACAAAGATCGCTCAGAAGCTGCCTAAAGAGCTGGACGAAAAGGTCATGTCATTCCACAAATTCATTATCAAACAGAGAAAAAAGAATGGCTTCGCTCTGAATAACATTGGTAATATGGACAAAACTCCAATGACATTTGATATGCCTGGCAATCGAACTGTAGCAAGCGTTGGAGAAAAAACTGTACTTATAAAAACAACTGGTCATGAAAAGTCACTTTTCACTGTTGTCCTGTCTTGCCTGGCAGATGGCACTAAACTGCGCCCGGTAATAATATTCAAGAGGAAAACAATGCCAAAGAACTTAAAATTCCGGCAGGAGTAACTGTTCGTCTTCACCCTAAAGGCTGGATGGATGAGAAGGGTATAAAATTGTGGCTGAGCAATGTGTGGGGCAGGCGACCTGGCACAGTGCTAAGAAAATGTCCATCGTTATTGGTGTGGGATATGCTCCGTGCTCATATAACAGAGGATGTGAAGGACGAAGCAGAGAAAATGGCAACCACATTAGCAATGATTCCAGGTGGCCTAACATCAATGCTCCAGCCATTGGATGTCTGTCTCAACAAGCCTTTCAAGTACCGATTGCGCAATATGTGGCAACAATGGATGTGTTCTGGTCAAGCAAAGTTAACGAAAGGAGGAAACTTGATGAAACCAGACATTGATTTGATAACAAAATGGGTAAAGGATGCTTGGGATTCAATATCACCAGAAATGATCAAGAAGACGTTCCTGAAATGCGGAATTAGTAATGCTATGGATGGATCAGAGGACGACGCCATCTATGAAGAGAAAGATGAATCGGCTTCATATACCAATTCAACAGATGACAACAGTGAAGACGACGTTTACGCTGATGGCATCACCGAAGAACAATGTTGTGATATTTTCGGACATTCTGACGATGACGAGTCAGAGTTTGAAGGATTTGTATAGGCCAAACAATGTTTGTGCTATTTTGGAGGGCATGAATAAAAATTCCCTGTAATAAGTTTAAGGGATTTGTTACAGTTAATAAATTAAAGGGACACTATAGTCACCTGAACAACTTTAGCTTAATGAAGCAGTTTTGGTGTATAGAACATGCCCCTGTAGCCTCACTGCTCAATCCTCTGCTATTTAGGAGTTAAATCCCTTTGTTTATGAACCCTAGTCACACCTCCCTGCATGTGACTTGCACAGCCTTCCATAAACACTTCCTGTAAAGAGAGCCCTATTTAGGCTTTTTTTATTGCAAGTTCTGTTTAATTAAGATTCTTCTTATGTTAATAGCTTGCTAGACCCTGCAAGAGCCTCCTGTATGTGATTAAAGTTCTATTTAGAGATTGAGATACAATTGTTTAAGGTAAATTACATCTGCTTAAAAGTGAAACCAGTTTTTTTTTTCATGCAGGCTCTGTCAATCATAGCCAGGGGAGGTGTGGCTAGGGCTGCATAAACAGAAACAAAGTGATTTAACTCCTTAATGACAATGAATTGAGCAGTGAAATTGCAGGGGAATGATCTATACACTAAAACTGCTTTATTTAGCTAAAGTAATTTAGGTGACTATAGTGTTCCTTTAAATGTTCATGTTCATGATTGCTCATTTTTTTAATCCAGTTTTTAGCTGACATGTTTGATTGTTTCAGGATCTATACCCCAATAATAGTGAATAGGAATAAAAATTAAAATGTTTTTTTTCTGGATGGGTGAGTGTCCCCTACAAAGACACCTAAGTGAATACACCTAGAACCGGGCACAACGGGCTCTAGAAAAGGTGAGAAAACCATTTTAATTTTTATTCCTATTCACTATTGTTGGGATATACCGCACCAGAGAGTTCTCTATTTTTTATCTCTTTTGAGGATCATCATTCATACAACTGAGAGGGTTGAGTGCCACCATACGGCACAGAAACGTGTGTGATTTGAGCCTATCCTCCTGTAAGGCTCTCATCAATGTGAGTTTAATTTATCTGTTTATGGTTATGGTTTAACACATACCAACAGAATTATACTATGTTATTTTTTACTTTGTTCCCTTTATGTCTGGATATTGTCTAATATACACATTGTATGTGAGTAAAAAAATTTACAACTAATATCACTGAAGCACTTCACTATAATATATGTCCTGGGAGAGGAGAAATCTGATCTAAGGCATACATTAGATTTTTTTCACTATTCTATTATCACAAGGGGGCGTGGAAGACTCCCCTTAAAGTATGAAGTGGCTGTTATAGAAAAACACTGAGAAATATTAAGCGCACTCAACACGTTTTTTTGTACACAATCTCTATGAGGAATGTTCAGTGTCTATATGCAGAGGGTGGAGACACTGAATGTCAGTGCTGCACACTGTGCAGCACTGCCCGAGGAAACACCTTGAGTAGTAATCTGAAGAGTGCTTAGTGGAGGTATCCCTAGGCTGTAATGTAATGTAAACACCGCATTTTCTCTGAAAAAAGCAGTGTTTACTGCAAAAAGCCTGCAGGTAGTTATTATACTTAGAAGAACATATACAGTAAGCTGTAGTTGTTCTTGTAACTATAGTATTCCTTTAACACTCTTTATATACACACATCCTTGATAGGTAGCATCTATGGGTAAATGTTCCTAGTCACCAATGTGTTTGCATATATTTGGACATATTTTGCATTGTGTGACAAAATAGAAAATGTTGAGGTCTTATGATATATGTTCTTCATACCTCCCTTTCATCATGTTTGTACAGTTGCCTTATGTTATCTAAGGTTGGATGATAGTGATGTGATTGATGGGAAAACATATTCCTCAGGTTACTCTAGGACAGGGGTAGGCAACCTACGGCACTAGTGCCATGCACGGCATTTGAGGTGTCTTTGCACGGCACTCAAGGCTGCTAGAGCCAAACGCACTCTGGCCTATCAGGAGTCCCAGTAAAACTTCAGATATCTGCTAATACGAAGAGGTGGTGAAAGGACAATCCTCAATTTATGCATTGCAATGAATGGGAATCCACACTGTAGTAGAGCAGCCCTCGACAGCTATCGCAGCTCCTGTCCTTGACCTGTATCTGGCCAGCGTGGTCCCCACTGGATAGATATACACAGAGCTGCAGCCTGGTCCCCACTGCTAGATATACACAAAGCTGCAGAATAATCCTCCCCTCATACAAATAATATAAACAGCCCACACACACACAACACACAATCCCCACAAACGCAACATCACTAACAATCCACATACATGCACACAACCCCACATGCAGCCTCTCACATGCAATACCCCAAACAGCCCCACACATACACACACTACCAAATACACAATGTGACAAATCCATCCACACACAAGTCCACAAGCAGCCCTCATCCACAGCCCACATTTATGTGTATCATACACAATACCATAAACTACTAATGAACATATACAATATAATAGCTCATATACGCACAAATACAACGATACAAAGCAATTACAGTAAAAATAACAGAAGAAGAATACGGCAGCATACACACCTCAATTAAAAAAAATAGGACCGGCATGCTACGGGACATCACAATCCTATATCAGCACAGTGCTGTTAAAAGGTTGCCTACCCCTGCTCTAGGAAATATTTTTTTACTTGTATAATTTTGGAAGCACTGATTTTAATTTTGTAAAAAATATTTTGTAATAAACAGTTTGGAGATACAAGTCTTTGTGATTAGGAGTTTATTAGAATCTGCAGGTGTACCAGAAAATTAGTTCTGTGACATGCATAATAGCATACATTTCAAGCTTTTACAAGCCTTCCAGTGTAAAAATAAGAATAATCATAACTATAAACATATTATTTGGAACATAAATTATACAGAATTATAAGAGCATCCCAAAATAAATCATACAATGATATGTCATATACAGTATAACAATTAGTACAGTGCAAATAACTAAATGTCTTTGCTTGACAAAAAGTGTAACCCCTGTCATGGTGGAAGATTATCTATATCAGGGCTGCCAGGTTTTATCAAACCTGATTCTCTGAGTGCTAGACTACAGGTACATACAGTTGTGCTGGTGACTATGCATTATTATTTTGCATGAGTTTTGACTTCAAGGCACTTATGGTTTGTTTCCACCTTTTTGCTATTAGCTGGAGACAAAAGCCTTCTAAAGATAAACTGAGGATATAAAATTAACTTAGATGAGCACCCTTATTGTGTTACATGAAGTCAGACCAAACAAAATGCTCCTGCCTTTTATTTGTGGTCGGGATTATTAAGCTAAATATAATTTAACCTATACAAACTAGAATATACAAAAGTCGGTTGAGGTGTGCCAAAACCGGCAATCAGTTAGGCCTGTAATAAAGAGGGCAAAAATGTTAAATTGCAAACTTTATTAAACAAATAAATTCATAATTACAAAGCAATGTTCGCGAAGGCCAGTGTAACTTTTTTTCTCTGGATGAAGAATGTAAGTGCCTTAAACTGCTGATTTCCATCTTACCATTTATTAATAATGTGAGTAGGCGTATTGTGATTGGAAGCTGCTGTAGCTGCCCCTATACAGTTAGAGTGTCCTGAAAATGATGAAGGGTTAAAACCTAATCTATACAACAATATTCTTGTAAAATATATAAAACCTTTGGTTCATTAGAGGTTTACCATGAATAGCCAATAAGGGAGAATTTGGTTCTCTAATTGGCAAGGAAATGTTAAGATATGTTGAGACGGTTACCAGACACCATTTGTTAATAGTCGGGTAGAAATGAATTTCTACAGGAGGACCTAACTGGCTAGTTTTAGTTTGTTTAATGGACAGGATAAAGTGATCTTTCTTATTAATTAGATCACTAAAGTTTTTTTATACATTTAAGTTTTTATCAGTACATTATTAGTCTGATATGAGGCATCATGTTTGCATGTTTTCCCATTTAGATGAACAATTTTCTTTTTTATAGTTTTAGTGTTTCATCCTAGTTTACTAGGTAACTATTTAAGGTATGTTACTAGATGTTCTGACATATTTCATGTTTTTTCATCTGGGCCATAGGTTTTAGATTTTACATTGCTGCATTTAAAGGACCACTCTAGGCACCCAGATCACTTCAGCTTAATGAAGTGGTCTGGGTGCCAGGTCCCTCTAGGATTAACCTTTTTTTTTTATAAACATAGCAGTTTCAGAGAAACTGATTTGTTTATAAATAGGTTAATCCAGTCTCATTGACAGCCGCTAGAGGCATTTGTGTGCTTCTCACTGTGAAAATCACAGTAAGAAGATGCCAGCGTCCATGGGAAAGCATTTTGAATGCTTTCCTACGAGACTGGCTGAATGCGCGCGCAGCTCCTGCCGCACATGCGCATTTAGCCGTAGAGGAGAGGAGGAGGAGAGCTCCCCGCCCGGCGCTGGAAAAAAGGTAAGTTTAACCCCTTTCCTTGCCATCCAGCCCGGCGGGAGTGGGACCCTGAGGGTGGGGGCACCCTCAGGGCACTATAGTGCCAGGAAAACAAGTATGTTTTCCTGGCACTATAGTGGTCCTTTAAGCGTTATGGGTTAAGTGCACAAAAACCACAAAGACAATATCGGTAAATGTTTAAGCATTGAAGAAAGCTGCTGGAGAGCTGATGAACACAATTAATCTTCATGAATTTAAATGATTCATTTTATTATGATAGATATGTGCAAATAGCCCCAGGTAAAATTTTAATTAATAGCCCAGTTTGAAGATTATGACAATTAGATATGAATACTATAATGTTCTTGTAGATATTCTGGAAGCTTTATATTCACTTTTAACAATCATCACTTCTCTTTTATAATTGCAGGGTTTCCAGCTGTTTTTGTTGTGGTGTGGGCGGTGGTGCGTGCAACTCTAGCAGATGCAAGGTAAAACATGCACCTACACTTGTTTTCAGCTAACACAATCAAGTTAAACGTATAACATAGGATGTATAATGTGAAACATACAAACTCATTTTGTGTATACAAGAAAACCACAAATTGTTGTTGTGACAAAATTTTACATTGAGTAACAGAATATACTTGTATTTGATGGCAATCACTTTTTTTGCATACAAGAGTAAAGTAAAGTAAAAGCATATAAAGGCATAAACAGTAAAGGTGTGATATACTAAGACTAGAAGTTAGATCAGTAGGTTTAATGTACATGTAGCTATGATTTTTACAGTATAAGTATTATGTCATCTGTGCAGGGCTGTGCGAAAAATTTTCACAGCGCCCAACCCTCCCCAGTCATACACCTTCATCCATGTATATGTATTTGTATAGGGGATTTATTACATTACTTATAATTTAAAAACAAAAATTAATTCTCCCTTCCCTGTTACCTTGCAGTAAAAGGGAAAATGCTGATCTCTGGTGTTCCAGTGTGCTGGGAATCTGGTCTGCCCCTTTGCCGGGTGCAGAGTACGAGTAACTGCCTCATTAGCTCAGGCATTTATAGTGTCAGAGATTTTCTGTTGTAATCCGCAGCAACGTACTGATTGGCCAGAGTTTTGAAGACAGCTACTTATGGTCTACAGCCAGCAGAAGTGCATGCCCAAGGTAACACACTGCTCAGTTACACGCAGACAGTCAGAAACAAACAGTCACACACATAGGCATAGTTACAGTCACACACACACACACAGAGTCACACACAGGCAGACAGTCACACACACAGTCACACACACAGAGATACAGATACAGACAGACAGTCTCACACACACACACACACACACACACACACACACAGTTACAGGCAGACAGTCACACATACACACAGTTATAGGTAGACAGTCACACACACTCAGTTACAGGCAGACAGTCACACACACACAGTTACAAGCGATCAGTCACACATACATTTACAGGCAGACAGACACACACACAGTTACAGCAGACAGTCACAGAAGCTCAGTTACAGGCAGACACTCACTCACGCACAAAGGCAGACAGTCACACACAGTTACAGGCAGACAGTCACACAGGCAAAAAGTGACACAAGCTCAGTTTCAGACAAACAGTCACACAGACACACACACAATTACAGCCAGACAGTCACACAGTTACAGGCAGACAGTTACACAGGCAGTCTCAAACACACACACACACACACACATGCTAACAGTCACACAGGCAGACAGTCACACACAGAGGCAGACAGTCTCACACACACACACACACAAACACACAGGCAGACGGTCACACACACAGGCAGACAGTTACACAGGCAGTCACAGACACACGCAAACAGTCACAGATGCAGACAGTCACACACATACACAGGCAGACAGTCACACACACACACATGCAGACAGTCACACACACACACTCAGACAGTCACACAGAGGCAGGCAGACAGTGATACACACACAGGCAGATAGTTACACACACACACAGGCAGACAGTCACACACACACATACACACACACAGACAAACAGTTACACACACACACACACACACACACACACATACAGTCACACACAAACACACTTACCTATTTTCATTATTGGCTGAAAGGGAGGAGTGGAGGCAGTGCAACTGTAGTCCTGTTGTTGGGGGAAGCAAGGACTACTTACTGCTTCTCCCTCCTGTGCAGCAGTTACCAGGAGCTTCTGGGAGCTTTTAACCCCACCCCAATGTCATGTTAGCCCCACCTCTGCCTTGTGATAAGCTCTGCCCCTGCCGCTCAGTAAGCTCTGCCCTCACTGCCTCACTATTTTTTCCATAGACCCGGGGTGGAAAATAATGAAATCCTCCATCTGCACAGCTGTCACATGACGCCCCCTGCTCCATGGCTCCCTGTGCTGCCGCACAGCTTGCACACCCCTAAGGCCAGCCCTGCATCTATGCCATAGGTATTTAGGCAATATAAGTGAATTATCATATTTAGCTTACTGTGTAAAGTAAGCAGGTTTGGTTGTTCTAATTAAATCTTAATTTTAAGTTTCAGTTTTTTCCAGTCTTTGGAATTTGGTGACTAGTGGAATTTAATTATTGCAGACCTACCCACTGTGTGTGGTAGAGCAAAATGGATTTATATATGCTCACTGCAGATCATTTAGAGCAGGAGTGCCCAAAAGGTAGATCCCTAGATGTTGTAGAACTACAACTCTCATAATAATTTGCTTGCATTTAGAAATGACAGAGCATCATGAAAGCTGTAGTTTTAAAACATCTGGGGACCTACCTTTTAGATACCCCTGATTTAGAGCAATGAGTGATGATAGAATTTTGGATAAAAGAGTAACTCTGTATATGTAAAAACATTTTCTAGAAAACTGCCAGTGCTAGAAGGGTTAAAGAACAAGTACAATAGTATTCTAGACATTACTGGCTTCAAAATTATTTCAAACACACAGCCAATCACCAAGGAAACAATGTGCATGACAAAGAGTCCAAAATGTAATAATATGCTACTTCTTCACCATACAATGTAACTCCTGTTGATGGTTTCAATGGACTTTATCCAGGTTACAAATCCAATTCCAGCCATGCTGCATATATTATATGTGTGCCTATGAAAGATACTCAGGTGTATAGCATAATACTGACAGGTTATTAAGCCACAAAGGGTGCAATTAAAATCCTTACAATATGTAGTGGTGACACTTATTTCTTAGGCTCACAAGAATTGCCCAGCAGGTCCTGTCAAAAATATTTTTCATGTTAGCTGGGAAAAATAAACTATAAGTCAGAATGAGCTTTTTGCCTGCTTGAATATTTTTACATTGTTACATGATGCAATCCAGCAAGAAATTAATATTAATACAGTCTATAGGCTTCAGGAATCCAAATTCAGCCTAACATGTATGTTATCTTATGGTTTCAGCCATATGAGGTATGCAGTTCTTAAGCAAAGAATTATACTTTATTCTGACAGAAAAATGCAAACATATATTGTTCTTTGTAGACCCTCCACTTCCTTTCAATGTCATATGTACCATTCACTCAATTTTTTGTAAGGAAATGTCTGTTTCTTAAAGTCTCTTCAGATAGTTTCTTACCCACTCATGGAGACTAACACATATTTAAAGATATTCCCCATTAAATCAATAATCATGTAAATTAGCATAGTCCATGTAGAGATGTCTCCAGCGGAAGGAGCCAAATTACTCACATCCTGAGACATAAACCAAAACCATCCACTCAATTTTTAATGATTAATAGCCGGTTTCTTAAAGTCTCGTGAAAAAGATTCTTGTCCACTTTTGGAGAATCACACGACAAATTAAATTCCTGGCATGAAATATCATTACCATTAATTGGTGGTTTGCAATGTTCGACTGACTCCTAAATATGTGGACTGTTATGTTCATTTTGTCAACTAGAGCTAACTACAGATTATATAATTATCTATTATCTACAGGCAATTTGTGATGTCTCAAAATAAACGAACAATCATGTCTTATAAAATGTTACTGAAGATTGGCCCATATTAACACTATGAGAGGTCTCTGTACAATCTGTAGAGACGATGTCATACATGCACAACACTACTTAATGAGTTTTACCTAGCATATTGAAACAGCACTCTGTTTCACAAAAGTAATACACACATGCATATTTTGCGTTCAAATTAGTTTTTTGCATTTTCAAATATTAACACTAACTTTGACCAGTGTTTGACCAAGTGGCTACTAAAAAAGACTGGACGCCATTTGCAATACCTTGGGTTGTCTACTTTTGCAAATGGTATGCCAGCATGGGGGTAATTCTTATTCCTGGGCTACCATATGGTCTCAAAGGCAGCGTAACCAATCTGGCAAATTTCAATGTGAAAAAACTGTAATATGTAAAACGCTATATTTGACCCTGTAACTTCCCAAAACACCATAAAACCTGTACATAGGGGGTACTGTTTTACACGTGAGACATCGCTGAATACAAATATGTGTATGTTACTGCAGTAAAAGCAAACAGTATTTTGACATTCACAGTTAAAATGTCACGTAGAACTAAAAAATTTTTTTAAATTCTTATTTTCTCCCATTTTTTAATATTTTTTTCATATTAAATTATGTTCCATACCTAAATATTTGATGTTAAACGAAAGCCTTGTTTCCCCTGAATAAAATGATATATAATAAGTGTGGGTGCATTTAATATTAAAGAGGTGAATTACGGTTGGACAGACATACAGCGCAAATGCCAGGTTTTGTTTACGTTTTGTTTTGATCACAACTTGTACATTTGGCTGTGGTCTTAAGAGTTAGCATATGAGTTAATATCTAGAGTAATTGTCACGGCACAGCCCAAACCCTGCAGACCGCAAGGTGTGACCGCCCTTTTAAGAGACCTGGCTGGGTTTGTAACCTTTCCTTGAAGGTTGTATCCTGCAATTCATGGACCAGTTTAGTAGCCCTTCTCTGAACTTATTTGTTAAACTAATTTGCATATGCCCACCCAGAATCCTTTGCGGTTGTAACATCACTGCAGATTTGGGATTTCTGTGGGAAAAGCAAGTCTTATGGCTTGACTGGTGTGCAGATGTTTGTTTAACATTGTATTAACTATCCACAGACTTAAATAAAATAGAAATACACATCCACTTTTATTATTCAAGAAGTGGTAAAAAGGATGAATTGGCATTTTTTTTTTTAAAACAGAATTGAAGCACAAATCATATTGGAAAGAGGGGTTCTGAAAGAGCACAATGGATGATAGTGATCTTTCAGGGTAGGTGAATGACCTTCTTTGAAATTGTTTTTGAAATGGTTCTCTTGTGTAATCACTGTGTAGACAGTTTATGGGATCAAAGATCCCTCTGCCTCTTTTCAAGCACAACAAGGTTTTTAGGTTTAACCTCTTCAGTATTATTCATATTATTTTCATTAAAATACTGGAATGATTAGCAAGCATGTAAACAGAGGATAATAAAATAATAATAATAATAATAATAATAATAAAACAATAATAATAATAATAATGATGATGTTGAAAACACATATATAACGCAGGTAAGGAATACCTAGACATTTTAAATGAGATAAATTTAAATAATGCACGATTGTTTTTGAGATTACATGGTATTCCGGATCCTGAAGCAATTAACAAATGTTATGAAATGTTAGCATAGCAACATAATGACACTTACATCACATACAGCATTGGTGTGTTGATAAATAAAAATGGTCAAAGATCCTGTTTTCGAGTATTTATAGGGATCTGATCGCATTTCTTTAAAAAACTGGTTGCTTAAAATGTCTCTAGAATGTAAAATAATGAAGCTAATTATGCATTTTCATTCAGTTCAATTCTGTTGATAAACATTATTCACTGACAAAATTAAACAGCCAAATTTCTGAGCAGTAATAAAAAAATACTATTGTAAAATTCGGTTTTGGAGTGGGGATTTAGGGTTTGAGCTTTTTTAATGGGTAAGTTTAAATTTAGGGAGGCAGGTTTACAGGCAAAATTTAGTTGTTCATTTTTAAGGGAGCTGGATTAAATGATTGTGATTCAGTTGTAAAATAACTGTTAGTAAATAGTAGACCTTCGCACAGCAGAAAACTTTTGTTCTTCTAAACCACTTTGGGCAGAAAAGTTTCAGGATGGCAGAAAGGCAGAATTTAGTCAAAGCAATAGAAAAAAATAATAAAAAAGAATCAGGAAATCAGTGGGGGCAGCCAAAAAGACAGGACAATAGTGCTTATGACTTTACTGACATTCAGAAATGGCTGCAATATTGCCTGGTGTAATAAATACCTAATATCAGCAATTTTAACTATGGGTTGCCAAAATTTGATTACCAGGGTTATTCACTAAAGTGAGAACTTAATGTGAATTTAAAATGAAGGATAAGCTTTAAAAACATAATAAAATACAAAAAAACACATCATATATAAAAAAATATCAAAATGTTCAAAATATTTTTAGAATAGTAAATTATTATAAAAGTTTTTCCAAAGTGATCAAATCATTTGGATTGGAGCCTTAGTTTTATAATGATTGACTATAACAATGTCCCTTTTGACATTTTGTTTTAAAAAAAAATGTGGAAAAATATTTTATTATCATTAAAATATCTGAGTACCCATTTTTCACAACGATTAGATCACTACACGTAAGGGTTGAGGAACACTGAAGAAATATTGTGCATAAGATTAAAACTTACAGTATTTCAATGCATTTTAAATGAAAAAAAACAACTCTAACCAAAAGGCATCCAATTCTTTCCTATTGAGAAAATAAAAAAGGTATTGGAGAGGGGAAAACGTAGTTACTAATTTAGGTCTAAAGGGAATGCACTGGATGTTTCAGCTGAACACATTGACACCTTATTATCTAAATGCCGACTTTGAGTTGTACCATATTTTAAAAAAAGAAGAAGAATTTATCATTTTTTATCTTTCTTCTCTGTGGGAATTTTTTTTTTTACTTAAATAGTTTTAAGGATGTTTTAATCTTTTGTCTTAAAGCCTTTTTTAAATGTATCTTTTCACTCGTTCGTATTAAATATTCCCTTATTTTATAATAGCCAAAATTAAAGCCTGCCTTAACCCTTTAGTATAACTAATTATCTGCAATATTTTTTAACCATTAGTATCTCTCTCTAATAAATAGGATTTGTGTGCTTCTTATGTATACCATGTAAGCACAAAGTTGAGTAATTGTCTTTTTTGAATAAAATTTATTAAATAGTACTGCAATAGTACTGAATAGTATCTATCTAGAAAAGGGGTTCTCAACGTTAGTCCTCAGGACCCCCTACCAGTCCATGGTTTAGGGATTACCTGGGTGTGTCTCAGGTGTTTAGAAAAAGAAAAAAAACACACCTTAGAGTCTTAGAGTGATTTCCCTCTTTAATGTCTTCTATATAGTATTGGTCAATACAGGACATAATTACTAGTAATAATAGAATATTATTTTTTATGTCATATAATGTGTGATTGGTGTCCTACAACCATATTCAAAGCCCCACATTATGGCAATGTTTATGTTATAGATACATGATACATAACAATGCACTAAATATTATCATATATTATGTGAAAACAATGATATCAAGGGGTTCCAGAGACATGATATACCAGGAGCCTGAGGCTGAATTATTTTCCCCAATATATGTTTTTATAGTACATGATATTTGTATTTTATGTTTAGTGCTAATTGAAGTGGTAGTATAGTATAGGGGTTAATGGTTGATATTTGTGTAGCATATGAGTTAATATCTAGAGTAATTGTCACGGCACAGCCCAAACCCTGCAGACCACAAGGTGTGACCGCCCTTTTAAGAGACCTGGCTGGGTTTGTAACTAACAGCTCCAGCATCTGTTGTGGATCCAAATTAGGGCCAGATTAAGAGCCCAGTGGGCCTGGTACTGACAATTATGAGGGGCCTAATTACAGGATCTTAGCGACCAAAAACAAAACTAAAACAATCATACCTCCCAAGCGTCATGTATCTGATCGAGATGGTGTTGAAGGGAAACTCAAAGGATGCAGCTATACGAAAACACTTACTTTTTGCTAATCTCTCTCTAATTTATGCTTTCATCTTTCAAGTAAATCCATACCCCCTAACAGCAGTGTCCAGTGAAGCAGAAAGTCAATGGATAGGTTAAAGGGTGGGCCACTGGTGCAAATCACATGACCAGACCTGCCAAAAGGGGTGAACATGCCCAAAAAGGGGGCATGTCTGTCCAAAGAATTGGAAGGCCAGCCTGGCATGAGTTCATTAGTACAAACCAGAATATAGGTCGCGCCAAAACTGTAATAAAACAACATTAAAAACAATGCGTACTTACATAAAATGAATAAAAAAGGAATAATGTCCTGATAAAAAGTGTAAGAGATAATAGTCCAAGTTTGATTGAAGAGATAAGTAGAATCAATAGACCTTGTAGAATCAGAGGAAGTCAGGTATACAGATGATATGGAAGCATGCAGATAGAAGAGAGAAATTCCAATAGTGTGAAACTGTAATGGGAAGATGACAGTGGTGGTAATATCAGTCCTTCTTACTCACCTATTTCAGAGCTTTGGCAAGCTCAGGAGTGTGTAGCATTCAGTGGCGTTGATCCCCCACTGGTAGGATATAGGTGTTGGTAGGTACAGGTCCTCTGTATAGAGAGAAATAAAAACAAATAGTGCTCTCTGTATATGGCAATAACGGATAGGTATATAAAAGGTGTATAATACTCACATATAAGTGAGCAGGAATATACTGCTCACTATATTGGCGTAGGTGGTATAATCCCCACCTAGGATTCTTGAGTGAGTGAATAATCCAAAGTGTGCAATGGCCAGGTAAGAGTTAAATAAAATGACAAAAAATAATTAAAATTATAATATATAATATATATTATTTAATAGGTGAGTGGATTATCTGCCTGCTGTTTCCTATTTTCTCTACGTGTCGCCTTGCAGTTTGCACTATTGGAGTATATTTGTGTTTTCTTATATCCACATATCTACAATTGAGCCAAGACATCTCCAGCACTTGAAGATTCAGTACTTTATTGGATTCACTTCACATTCAAGTCTTCCACAGGTTGATTCAATATAAATACCAGTATTGGGACTATCATTTTTATTGATTTTATGTAGATATCTTTTCTTTATATTTTTTCTGTTGTTTTTATATCGCGGCCTATATACCATCTTTGTTTGTTTACTTCTTTTGAGGGCTCGTGAGGGAACCTCATATTTACAGGTTGCTGCTCCCCATTCACTTTTAGCTTTCTTTAGATTACATAGCGCTGATCCATTATCTATCTGATCCACCTGTAGTCCTTTTCCAATTAGGGTCAGCTGCATCTTTTTAGCAGGCTGTAAAAGCTACCCCTGTCTGAAACCTAGAATCTGGTAATTTTGCCCGTTTGGTTTTTCCTGACGGATCTTTGCTACACTACTGACTGATTTCCTGGACCTCTGCCTGTTTTACCGATTACGTTACTCCACTGCCAGTCCTGACTTCTGCCTCTCGTCTGACCCTGCCTTTGGATTTCCCCTTAATCTGTACTGCGCTTCTGGTTTTTGCCACCTCCCTGTGCCATCTCCTGCAACTGGGCTCTAACTCCTGGTGAACTGTTACATAATGACCAGATCTCTACCATGGAGCCTGCGGAAATGTTGAATGTCCTGAGTACCCTCACACAGCAAGTGACCCTCCTGTCTCAAACCGTAAGTGAATTGCAGCGTGGCTATGCTGATTTAAAGGGCAATACACAACATGCTACTGAACCTGATATTGCATTGCCTGAAAGATTTACTAGTCGCAGGGCTTCCTTCCGATCCTTTTTCACGGACTGTGAAATCCTGTTTGTACTTAAACCCCGTACCTATTACACAGATTTTGTTAAAGTAAGAACTGTCAACACCCTGTTATCCTGGCAACCCAAGACCTGTGCTCATCAACAGCTGTATGCCAAAAGCTCTGTACTGGACACCTGGGAATCCTTTGCTACAGCCTTGACCTCCTTGTATGAGGACCCCTTCCATGCCTCCACAGCAAGGACTTCTCTCCATTCCCTTAACCACTTAAGGACACATGACATGTGTGACATGTCATGATTCCCTTTTATTCAAGAAGTTTGGTTCTTAAGGGGTTAAACAAGGAAACCATCCTGTGGAAAATTACATCACAGAGTTCCGTGGCTTGTCATCAGACACTGGACTCAATGAAACCGCCCTAGTGGACCAATTCCGCCTTGGTTTAACTGAAACCCTTAAGGATAAACTGGCACGAGTGGGAGTTCCAACCTCCCTGGAAGAATTAATGGTGCTAGCCACCCAGCTGGATTGCCAATTCAAAGAAAGAAGGCAGGAGCAATTTGAAACGAAACCCTCTGCCCGATCAATGCTCCATACCTGCTGGTGAGACCTATACCCCTATCCCCACCATGGACATATGCAGATTGGAGCACTAAATACCATGCTTACAGTAAATGAAAAGGCCAGAAGGAGAGTCGAAGGCCTTTGCTTCTATTGTGGCAAGGGAGGCCACTACATCAGCTATTGCCTGATATGTCCCCCTCGCCCTAAACATAGCCATGTTGGGGCTCTGTGTCACCATCCAGGAAGTCCTCCATTCCCCTTTTTTGTTCAACTCTGTATGCTACTGGACCGAAAAGACCACCTAAACAGACCAATGGAACCATCATGGTCCTAGCTAACCCTGCTCCTGTTCCAGAGCCTCAAAAGGCTGCATTCAGTTCTTCTTTAGCTGCCTCCATTAATATGGGGGCAGTTGTCAATCGGGAGTGTAACACCCATTTATCTTGGCAGACTGGGACATATATGTACCAGTTCTACCCAAGATTTAGACTTCCTTACTGCATGGAGGTGACCTGGGGATTATTGTCCATTCATTACATCATTCATTATGCATGAATGATGTCTTTAGTTATGGAAACCATTCTCCATAGAAATGGCATGGAAATATCTGTAATTCATTATCTATAGCATACACAATAACTCATACGGATCGGTATAAGGGTGAATAATTCAAGCTTATTTTTAATACAAAGATATTCCTCTAGATATGGATATGAATGGTGCATCAGCTAACATATCCAGTTACTATTTTTGAAATGGAATGGACTTTTTACAGAATTGAATAAAAAAATGACTAATTGCTAAATGTAAAAGGACAGATAATAGGCACTCACTACAGTATGACACAGGGTGAAACTGGGCTACAGTAACTAATACAAGGTTTCCTAGACCTTGTGAGTAATGAAACTTGGGAAAAAAAAGAAAAAGAGAAACCTTCCCTCAAAGAATATGTACAAAACTTGATACGTACACATGTCTCTTAAGGTTGTATACACATTTGACCTCAAAAAGAACAGAAGAAACAATAATAATGCAGTACAATATGTACAATGAATGAGTGGTGTGTAATCTTATGTGATTACACTCACATTTGATTAAGTTATCTCAGAGCTCTGCTGTTTTAGTGCATGGACGGAACAATACCCGTCTAAGGATATGTGGTGGTATGGACGTCCTAATTGACTCAATTGAAGTGCAGTTTGCAGAACATATATAGGAGTAAATATAAAAAGGATAGTAATACCTTCAAGGCAGTGTGTTCAGGAGCTGGTTCACTTTGATATGGCTTGATTGATGGTATAATAGTTATGTCGACATCTAAGACAATTAATAGTAGCGGAGAGAAAATATGTGTGGTGTGTATACCTTTAAATCTGCTAAAGGATGCTCCAATGGTGAAGTAAGTATAGGTGAATATGGAGTAAAAAATAAAGTAATGTACTTACATTTACCAGAGCAAAACTTGCTCTGGTATATACAGCTTTGGTGGTGTAATCCACACCTAGGAATAGGATGCTGCCAGGAAGTAGTAGATGGAAAAATAAAAGTATAACTATAAAGTATACTATTTATTTACCCTACAAAAAGCAATAAAAACAATATAACATAGTATAGTAGTATAAGGAGTCCCACTTTACGCGTTTCACCTTTCCAAGGCTTCTTCAGAAGTGTGGTATGATCCTCATAAAGTTCAATTTTTATAGACAGTCTGTTATATTGTTTTTATATTGCCAAATACAACACTAAGGTTAGAGGTGTGGCGATTCTCCTACACTCCAGCCTGCAATATGTGACCCACAGCTGTGATATTGATTCTGAGGGATGCTACATTATTTTATGTCTTACCATTAACAAGTGTTATTGCATTGTCAATGTTTATGCTCCAAACTCTTCTACCACCCCCTTTTTTTACTAAGCTTCTTACATTTCTCACTCAGATAGAGGTTGATCAGCTTATAATGGGGGAGACTTTAATGCTGTCCTTGAACCCCTCTGAAATAGATCCTCAGCAGGATCCATGCCTCCCGTAGACAGTGATCGTAGACTTCACTTCACAACTTCCTATAATTTGCATGACCCCTGGAGGATACTCCATGGTGGTGAGACAGATAACACATTACATTCTGCAGGTCACAACTCCTTCTCTCGAATTTATATGTTCCTGATTACCCCAACAGTTTACCATGTGTCTCTGCACCTATCACACTACTAATCTCCACACAGCCCTCACACCCATTTACAGCACACTGGTTATTCCCAGTGTATCTCACTAAAGTGTATCTCTATCTTTCTAAGGTCATTTACAGTCTAGTTGGGCTAACTTTGTGAATGATAATCTGGAACACGTGGATAACCCTAAATTTCTGTGGGAGACAACTAAGGCGGTTTTGAAGGGACAGATATTGTCTTAAACATGCAGTTTAAGACAATATCAGTCAAAAAACAATGGAAATGGGACTTCACTTTGCTTGAACAGGAAATCAAACAGGCCCACAAACACTACTTGGCCAACCCTTCTGATACCCATAGGCAGTCAGACCAAGATGTCCAACACACCCTAAATATATTTATAGCGAACCATGCACAATCAAAGCTAGACTTTTAAACACAACATTTCTTTCAGTGGAGTGGAAGGTCTGGGAGACTGTTGGCTTAATTAGCCTATCCTAAATCCAAATTCAAGCTTATTACAGCAATCACCTCTCCCAACAGGACTAGATGTAATTCCCATGTTGCCATCAATAAACTATTCTACAATTACTACCAAAAACTAGCTGGGTCCCAACTGGATAACCATGAGCATAGCATGGCTTTCCTTAAGAACCTTGACCTTCCCCAGTTGAGTGATGAGCCCAGGGAGCTTTTTAGTGAATTTATATCTGAAGGTGAAATTCACATAGCAATAAAGACCCTCAAGACTAGGAAAGCATTAGGACCTGACAGCTTTACCTCAGAGTACTATATATCCTTGAAACAACAGATCAGTCCCACTCTCAAAAACCTGTTCAATAAAATATATTTAGAAGGCCTGCCAATGGATGAATTTAATCAAGCTCGCATAATTCTATTACCCAAACCTGATAAGAATGTTGAGACTTTGGCTTCCTATCGCCCAATCTCACAACTTAATCAAGACGTCAAATTCCTTACCAAAATCATCATCCTGAGAGTGAAATAGTTTTTGCCACAAACACTCACCTCTCATTAACTGGGCATTGTGCTGGAAAGGCAGGAGGTTTGAAAGATAACGGAGGTTTGAAGAGCTCTTGCGGCTGTGGCTTATGCCAAGTGCAGAGGACTGGACTCATACTCTCCATCCCTTATTCGCCTTAACATAGAGAAGGCTTTTGATAGCATATCCTGGCAGCACCTGCTTAGGGTGCTAAAGTTGCGATATTTAAATCACATATTCGTACATTTTATCCAAAAGTTACATCACCCTACAGCCTCTATCACCACAAATGACCTGGAATTGACATACTTTGCCCTGGGGAGGGTTGTGCACTATGGCTGCCCACTCTCTCTGTTGTTTAATCTTGCTATTGACCCATTACTGAAAGCTCTTGAGAAACTGCAGGGGTTTAGGGGCATACACATTTGTGATGTTTCACTGAAATTCACAACATTTGCTGATGATCTTTTACTCTTTATCACTGACCCACAACACTTCCTACCACCCCTTGTTGACCTGCTAGAGACATTTCGCGACATGGTGGGCCTCAGAATCAATTGGGCCAAATTATGTGCCCTTCACTTGAGTGAAGGCTTCCTTTGCGGTGACAGTCAAGGGCACTTAAATATCTTGGCATTGAAATCCCTAGGTATCTCTCCCTGTTATACAAATTCAATATTCCACCAATTATAACTGCCATTGAAAGTTTGCGAACTTCAAACATTTGAACAAGTTGCCCTTATCTTACATTGGTAGGACCAATCTATAAAAATGTTTTCCTAAACTGTCATATCCCTTCCAGGTGCTCCCAGTACTCATCTCTAAAAGTGATGAGTGTTTGTTGAACAAACATCCTAGACAGTGTCTCTGGCAGAGACATAAAGTCTGCCTTATCCTTACTAAATTGTACCAATAAAGGGCTGATGGTGGTCTAAACCTACCTAACAATAGCCTATTTGGTTTTGTAAAACTTATTTTGTTCTCTTGTGCGTATGTTGAGGAAACTACAAAATAGTGACAGTAACTGATTGAATATCACTTTCCAACTGTCATTTATCCATGACTGCTTTTAAGTTGTTGGTGTAATTTGTGCCATATTTTTGTATCTTGCATCCACAATAAAAATTGTTTAAAAAAAAATGCTAATTGCCTTATTTACAATTTGTGTATCATATTAACACACAGACCACCCTCTCCCTTGAAAGAGGGGGGTAACAATGGCATAATACACCAATGCCCACACAAAACCACTCACCCCCATCACTGGCGGCAGTTTAAACATTCACCCCCTCAACCTCCCTCCCTCTATTTTGTCTTTTTGCATCCCCCCCTCCTCTGGTGTGCATATTCTGATATACTGGCCATCCACCCTGTCCCCATCTTCCCCAGTCGCCACTGCCCCCCCTGGTGGTGACAATGGCTAAACTCCTGTCTTGTCCCAGAAGGGAGTGTGGGTTAAATATGGTCTGCCACCAGTGATGGGGGTAATTGAGTGGTTTTGTGTGGGCATTGATGTATCTCGCCTGTGTTACCCCTATATATATATATATATATATATATATATATATATATAAAGGCAACTACAAACCCAAACACCAAAACCATACTCCCAATAATCACAGAACACAAGATCTCAAACTAGTGGGATGGCTGGAACACACCCTAGCCCACCCAAAATTTACAGCTCCAGAAGAGACGGCTCTGGCCGCCTCTCTCTCCCTGCTTTGCACCTGCCAAGCCATGTCTCACACACACCTGGAGTGGGATGCACCCTAGGGCCACCCCAAACCATGTCCCAAGACATTTTGGAAGATGGATGTGCCCGCTTTCCCTAACCCACTAGGCCTGGCACAGGTCTTAAGCCCAGGCATTTACTTTTATTTGTTTCTTCTTTCTTGTTGTTAAATTTTGTCTTCATCAAGTCATTCCCCAGGGGACCCTTATGTCAGGTCAGGGGACTGCATGTTCCTTAGGTTTTGGTCTCTCTACCTCTCCCACACCAATGCAGCACACCCGCTCACATCACAATTCTTACTAGTCTGACTTGCTTTTCCATCATCTGCAAAGGGCTAAATAAACCATCAAAGTGTCACCAACTTATATGCTGGGCCATCCATACCAAAGTGTATATAATCCTCTTGCAGGAGACACACTACTCTGATACAAGCCTGTTCCCTCTCCTGAGCCCACACTTCAGGGCCTGTCACCTAGTAAACTCAAACTTAGGCAAAAAAAACAAAGCGGCAGTACTACTAAGAAAAACATGCACTCTCCAAGTCAACAACACACATAAAGACCCCCAAGGTCATTTCCTCACGATAGCAAGAACCAGTGGCCCATCCAAATTAGCAATTACGTCCATTTACATACCCACAAACCTGGACCCACAATTCTGGCTCACTCTACAATGTTTTTTGTTGTGTGGGTGATAGAGGCTTAGTTGGGCACCTTTACCCTACACACAACAAAATCATTGTAGGGAGAGCCAGAATTTAGGAGACTTAAATGCTACACTCTCCCCAGCAATAGCAGGCGTAAACAACCCTCCCAGTCTCTAACTCAAACTCAACCCTCCAGATTGGATAGGCTGATGGCAGACTTTGTATCCCAGACCAAGGTGATAGATATATGGAGACTACACCATCCAACAACAACTGACTACACGCTTTACTCGCACCCACAACAAACATACTGCCGCATAGACTACTTCCTTATCTCCCCATCCCTCCTACCACTCACAACTACAACCTTAAACAGCAACATAACGTGGTCAGATGACATCAAAATCTCTATGACGTTCCAACCACCACAAATTTCACAACCGTGGTCCTAGAGACTAGATACCATCCTACTCCATGATCCACAAACAATAAAACAATTCATGACCAAACTCACAAATTACTTTACCACAAACAAAGATCCAGTCCAATCACACGGCGTCCTGTGGGCAGCCCAAAAAGTGGTAATTAGGGGATCCATCAACCGCAGAGTAACATCACAAAAAAAGAAACGCCTTGCACACAGAGAAACCTTACTTGTGATGATCGAAAACTTGGAATCCCAGCACAAACAAACTCCCACACAGACCTCACTACCCAACTCCAAAACCAATGACAAGCTCTCAAGACAGCAATGGCCACAAACGCAACAAAAGCCCTACAATGGACAAAGCAAATGTTTTATGAAAAATCAAATAAAGCCGACACACTCCTAGTACAAAGACTACGCAAATGTATCAAAGCCAAACAAATCATCAACATTCGCACTCCATTGGGACACTCCACAGAAATCCCTACAAAAATTGCTGAAGTATTTCAAAAATATTTCTCTGATTTATATGGCCACTCCCCCAAGCACAGACAACAGAACACTAACCTCCTACATAGACAACATACATCTAGCCACACTCACATGAGATGCAATAACTCTGCTTCTACAGAGATCTCTAAAAAGGAGGTTGATGGGGAGATAGGCAAAACAAAACCCAACAAAAGTCCAGGCCGAGACGGATACTCTGGCATCTACTACAAAACATTCCAGGATATTTTCATACCCCATTTTGGATACCTGTACAACTCCTTACTGCAGGGTGATCCACTGCCAAAATAAATGCTACTAACGAACATATACCTCTTACCCAAGCCCAACAAACCCCACACAGATCCAGACCACCACAATCCCATCTCTCTAATGAATGTAGGTGTGAAACTATTCACCAAGATCCTGACTAACTAACTCCTACCATACCTTACCACGCCAATCCATCTAGACCAGACTAGCAACAACACCAGACGGATACTAAACCTGATCTAGGTGGTCAATCGCCACTCTTTCCAACTCTATGCTTATCCCTTCGATTAACCGATCCTTTCCTAGACGATCTGAGAATAATATACTCCACCCCCACAACTGATACCAAAAATGAACCCACCTTCTTTCTCCATATACAATGGAACAAAGCAAGGATGTCCACTATCCCCCATTCTCTTCGTTCTTTCTCTGAAACCGTTACTGCACCGCATCCACTCCACACAATCAATAACAGGCATTATGATATGCAATACATATAAAGCAGCAGTCTATGCCAATGATCTCCTTCTGACACTCACAAACCCAATGGACACCCTCCCGTCACTCCTGGAACTCCTGGGTGAATATTCCAAAGTTTCAGGATACAAGTTAAATCTAGGCAAAACTGAAGCAATAACGCTGAACATAGCGATGGAAGACAAAAACACACTGAGCAACACATATGCACATTGCTACAAAACCTCTCATATATCATTCTTAGGTATTACTCTGCCAGCAGAACTATACCAGACTTATGCTCTAAACTATACCCTGATGCTACAATGAGCCACAGAGGACCTCAACAGCTGGAATGACTTGTCTTTATCTTGGCTGGGATGTCTACTACCCTGCTCACTTTACCTATTTCAAACCCTCCCTATGCGTATCCCAACCTCAGACTTCAAATACCTACAAACACAAATTGACGAATGCATATGGTCAAATAAATAACCTAGAATGAGACAAATGATCATGTACATCCCCAACAGAAGAGGAGGACTGGGACTACCCCACTTCCAATACTATTACCATGCCACACAACTCACCCACATTCAAAACCTACACTCCCCATTAGGGGTCAGATGCTGGGTAGAACACAACCTCTTTGGATTTTAATTTCCATAACTCAACCTTTGGGTACTCTGAAAATTCTGCACTTTGCCACCTCCCATACCCCCTCGCCAACTACATAAACATATGGGACAAGATTACCAAAACATTCATAATCACCAATGACCCAACACCAATGACCCCCATACTGTGCAACAAAGCATTCCCCCCTGGCATGTCACCTAAAGATTTTGCACACTAAGAATATAATGATCTCTACAGGCTCTATCACTTCTTCACAGGAGGGAAATAATCCCATACTATGATCTACCGTGACATAACTCAACCTACAACATACATGATTTTTTCAGATATATACAAATAAAAAGCTTCCTAAAACTCCCAGAAAACACAACTGCAGCCAACACTAAACTCTTGACTTTCAAACGAACCTGCATACACAGCCCAACCCACAAATGGCAGATCACTAACAACTACTTACTTCTAATCACTAACCTGTCCTCAGGGGCATTGGCTTACTGGGAGAGGGTCCTGGGATCCCCAGGGGAACCATCAGACTGGCAAGACATTTGGGAGGCCACAGTCTCTATATCTATTTGTGCAAACTACTAAGAACTGGCCTACAAGTCAATGCTAAGATGGTACCTAACAGCTACGCGACTCTACCACATGGGCAGGTCAGACCTATCTACACCTCTGGTGGCTATGCCCCAAATTGGCCCCACTGTGGGTAGAAGGTCGCAAAACTGATCTCTGATCTACTCCAGATAACCATCCCCCTGGATCTGGCTCCTTTCTATAACTTGGGACTCCTTAACCAGAGCCCCAAATAAACTAACAAATATAGCAGCCCTAGCAGTGAGAAGAGCTATAGCAGAACTCTGGGGCTCACCAAACATACTCACACTATGAGCAGTCATCTGTTAAACCAAAGAGGTGATGGAAATGAATAGAATCACAGCAAAATTTCACTAAACCTCGAAACATTTCTATAAGCTCTGGGAACCGTGGCTAAATAAGCACTATAAGCATATTACACACCAGCACCACAAGGGGGGGAAGACCAAATGTCCTTTTCTTTTTGGAATGTGGAGGAGGGAGTAGAAACCTCATCTCGCTTTCCACCTTCTAACCTCCCTCTCTCGTTATTTTGTAATCCATGTATTTTAACCATCAGACCATCGTAAAATCCAATCTGTGAGAAATTAAGACCTGCAGCACCAAAGATTTTCGACCCAGGTAATGACTTGAAGCACACAAAGGAGCACACCAATGACCTCTTCATTAGCTACCCACAAGGATCTTCCCCTTAGTCTTCTCACACAAGCCACACGATTTAATCCTCACTGTCTTCACACACAGAAGTAAGGCCTTAAATAGAGCCCCCGATGAGTCCAATCAAAGCACAACTCAGCCCATCATACTACTGGCTACATTTGTTAATGTAATTGCATAATTTTGTTTCTTGTTTTGTATTTTATGTTATGTGTTTTGATAATAACGACCTCATAGCCGCAATGTAACCTTGCCATAGGCTTGAAACGCCAACCCTTGAAATCTAGACCCAGACTGAGAGCAATTGAATTATACTAATCAACTAAATGACCCCAACAACTACTCTTTGTACCTGAATAACAGTTGAAACAGTCTGTTACTATATATGCTCTGCCTACTAAACCATTTCCTTTCTGTAATGCTTTTTTTTGTATTCTTTATTTTTGTTGTGCATAGTAGTACAATCAGGCATGCAATACCCCAACAGCTTTTGCATGCATTCCAGAGACATATCAGAACAGCTACAGGGTATTTCAATGATACTGCACATTTTTGGAAAAGTAACAAAACATACATGAGGGAACTGGTGCATTGCTAGTGAGAGAATAAAATGGAAAACAAAATAAGAAAATAAACATATGCACTTAGAGTAAGTGGTATTGCTCTAACGTTAAAGGACCACTATAGTGCCAGGAAAACATACTCGTTTTCCTGGCACTATAGTGCCCTGAGGGTGCCCCCACCCTCAGGGACCCCCTCCCGCCCGGCTCTGGAAAGGGGAAAGGGGTTAAAACTTACCTTTTTCCAGCGCTGGGCGGAGAGCTCTCCTCCTCCTCTCCGCCTCCGTTCCTCCTCCTGGGCTGAATGCGCACGCGCGGCAAGAGCTGCGCGCGCATTCAGCCGTCTCATAGGAAAGCATTTACAATGCTTTCCTATGGACGCTGCGTGCTCTCACTGTGAAAATCACAGTGAGAAGCACGCAAGCGCCTCTAGTGGCTGTCAATGAGACAGCCACTAGAGGATTAGGGGGAAGGCTTAACCCATTCATAATTATAGCAGTTTCTCTGAAACTGCTATAATTATGAAAAAATGGGTTAACCCTAGAAGGACCTGGCACCCAGACCACTTCATTAAGCTGAAGTGGTCTGGGTGCCTAGAGTGGTCCTTTAACCAAGATGTGAACTGTCTAGAGGGCATCCATCAAACTATACAGGCTGAAATAGCCTCCTCAGTAGCAAGGAATGTGGGGTCCATAGAAAAACAAGGACAACAATATTGTGCATAGGAATTAGAGCTACTGCAGGATTGCTGTCAGGCGTTAGAGTTAGGTGCTGGCCAAGTCACTAGTGTTTCAGTCAGCCTATGCCCTCTGTGGGTAGAACCCTGTTCCCAGGTTTATGCCGGTCTTCCAGCCTTGTGCCATGCAGTTAGGAAAGCAGTCATCCAATCTCACGTTGCTCCCATTTAGTTGCTGTAGCTTCAGATGTGCTCCATGCATGCTCTGCTTTGATGTCTGCTGTAGCTTCAGACGTGCACCGTGAGTGCTCCACTTTGGTGTCTGCTGTAGTTTTAGACGTGCTCTGTGATTGCTCTACTTTGGTGTCTGCTTGCCTATTTCACTCCTCCAGAAATGCCGATGAAGCCTCCACTACCTCATGCGCATAGCTCGAGCTCTAGGGGCTTCCTGTTTGTGCCTGCGGCGTCGGGAGGAACCGGGAGGTGCCTGGGTGATTTGTGGAGCAGGTGAGTATTAAGCAGCATTCAGTCTCTGCCAGAACACAGCAAATATATCATCCTGATGGGCCATAAGAGATACTGTCTCTCCAGAACAGATGGGAACGCACACGGTGGCCGCCATTTTTGGTGTTTTGATGCACAGAGGTTTTGGCTTCACCGCGTGTCTCCTGTATAGGTACGTGGCTCACCCCGCTGGTCCAGAGGGGGGGTAGCAGGGCAGTAGTATCTAGTAGCCACTGGTCAGCATGCGCAGGGCCGGGAGGTCAGCTGCCCCTCCCCTCCACAACGCTGCCTAGGCCTGCTTCATGAGTAGTGGATATCCCCAGCCGACATCAGCTGGCAACCACTGGAGGCAATCCCGAGCCAATCAGTCTGTGCAGGTAGCCAGGGAGTGTAAAGCAGAGCATTATGGCTTGCAGAAATCGTATTGGACAAAATCGTATTCTCATGAGGAGAGCTCGGAGAACACATCCAGTCGCCATTGCAGTCAGGCCCCGCCCCCTCTGTGATGCTAATTTTAACCATAATAGCTCAATAAAAAAAACAACAACTTGAGAGTCTAGTACCTTAACATTAGTAATTAGTGCAAATAAAACAAACTCATTTAGTAATAATAGTATATTAACTGAAGAGTTTAGAACCTGTTGTCACTTTCTCTGATGTCTCTTCATATGTTGTGAAAACATTTGTAATATCTGAAACTATTTTGTCTACCTATCATCTGTCAAAATAAGGTGCTGGAATCTTTAGAAACAACAGATGCAAGTAAAAAAAAATCAAGGTGTTGATCATAGTAGGATGAATTGAATTCAAATATAACTTGTGTTATTTTACATATAACTTAAATCTAAAACATGCCATGACTCATTTATTTACGTTCTTTCAAATGTTCGGCTAATTCTCAAATGTAATTTTTCTGGTTTTGCAATCTTGAACTTAATTTGAAATTCGCTTTGAATTCTCACTTTATGTGAATAATCATCCATACATTATCTATCTCATTGCAATGTACACAGTGGGCAATGCTTTTAATTGACTATATAATGGTGAGAAAGCTGTGAAGAGGATATATCTAATCATGGAGAAGGAGAGGGAGGCATCCATATATATTACAAACTCTACTGGGAGGCAGGGCTGGATTTCCCATGAGGCTGTTTAGGCATTTGCCTACAGCACCTGACAACAAAGGAGGTCTTATATTCAGCGCTTATAACATGTCTTTTTTAACTTAAAAAGGCTAGGGAAGAGATACCAGGAGTCTTGGGCATTGTTCTCTGTAGTGTAGTCAGCCTTAATGGCAGCGCTTCAGGGACATTTATAAAACTCGATTGATCTGTTACAGACTTACCACTAGCTCACTGCAAAGTACCTGAACTATGTATTCCTTAATTTCAGAGTTTCATTGCAAAATGTTTAAATCCCCAAGGAAAAATATATTCAAGAAATCAACACTTTGCTTGAATAGTAACTATGAGCTTTGTTAAATAATTAGCAGTCTCAAACTGCTACATAAATTATGTACAATAGAAGCAATAAAAATAATCAGCATAGAGCTGTAATATGAAAAATAGTAAAATAAATTCCATGCCAACACACACTGTAATAGAAAGAAAAGCTTTATCTTAGTTGATCTATTCTTTATATTTTTATATTATTATTATTTTTGTTTGTGAGGGGAATTGTAAAGATCGGTGTATATCAATTCAACCCAGCATACCTGCTGATTGTTAGCATGGAGTGATTTATAGATACAATGTCAACTCTTTCTTTAAAGGAAATGAAACATGAAACTGACTTGAGGTGCGAAGACGTTAATGGTAAACATGGCAGGTGGCCATGATGCAAATGTTTGAATTTGCCTAAATTGTCTTTACTTTACAGAATTCTGTGCCCACAATTCATTTTGAAATTATAGAAATCTGGAAGGCTGATTCAATGTGTATTACAAGTATACACTATTGTTCGCTTAAGAAAGTGTGTACTATATTATTTTACTTTTCTGCAACCCATACAGATTTTTTCAGTAGGATGATGTAAAATAAATAAACTAATGCAAGCTTTTCTGTTTGCTGCAAATGTAGAACTTTGTGTTTACCTGATAGACATTTTAGATAGTTTGAACAATGAATAGAAGTTCAATCTTTATTGTTGCCAATGGTACTAGTCTATGTACAGAGGTAAACTTAAAGACTCAGCAACAATGGACCAATTAATGTGTGTTCTGTTAAAAAAAAAAATTACTTTTTCTAAACATGAACTATTATTTCTATTTTTGAAACTGATTCACTGATGGCTGCATTAATCAGACATGCCTAGCATAGATTAGCATTTGTTGTGCCTAGTTAGATAACTTGAAATTTAGTCAGATCTTAAAGGAACACTATAGGGTCAGGAACACAAACATGTATTCCTGACCCTATACTGTTAAAACCACCATCTAGCCCCCCTCCCCCGCCACCCTTGCTCCCTCTTGCCTTTATAAATATAGTAAAATCTTACTTGTATTTAAGTCTGCGGTTGCTGACTCTTCCCCTGTCTGCCTCTGACCTGCCTGCTGTCTGCTGACATCATTAGAAGTGGCTGTCTGAGCCGATCACAATGCTTCCCCATAGGATTAGCTGAAACAGGCAAGGAGGCAAATCAGGTGCAGAGCCAGCACAAGTCAAAAAGAGATCTAGCCAATAAGCATTTCGTCATAGAGATGCATTGAATCAATCCATGCAGAGGGAGGAGACACTGAATGGCACCAGGAAGCACCACTAGTATAAATCTGAGGAGTGGCCAGTGGAGTTATCACAAGGCTTTTTCTCTGAAAAGACAGTGTTTAGAACTTGAAGCGACTGATTACACAACTGATAATACAATAAGCTGTAGTTGTTCTGGTGACTATCGTGTCCCTTTACATTCTCTTAAAGGAACATTATATTGTCAGGAACACAAACATATTCATGACAGGTGCCTCACTTACCTCCTATCTCAGTAAAAAGCCGTTTAAACCAACCTTTCTTCCCAAAATTTTTCTTCCTAAAATCATTAGTTTTGGTGATCTTAGCCAATCCAATACTTCACCATGAAAGCATTGTGAGGCTATTGCGCATGCGCCACACTGCACCAATCAGTATCTCAATGGGGAACGTTCAGTGCCTTCATGCAGAGCATGAGACGATGAACTTATATGCTGCACACTGTGCAGCACTGATACAGGAAGTACTCTAGCCATCAAGTTCAGACTTTAGATTAAAAAGCCTCCATGGTCATGCTACAGACACCAGAACAACCACATTAACCCCTTAAGGACCAAACATCTGGAATAAAAGGGAATCATGACATGTCAGACATGTAATGTGTCCTTAAGGGGTTAAGCTGTAGTGGTTCTGGTGACTATAGTGTCCCTGTAAGTTATGCCACAATGTTGTTTACTAAGTTCTGCTCTTGATACTTACAATAAATCTGTAGCTAAAGGCTTAATGCAAGTTTCTAGAAGTGTACAATATAGAAATATAAATTGACAATCAAAATCCTATTAGAAATGGAACTGCACAAGAAATACATATAAAAAATATATATTTTCATGAATCAGACTTCCCTTTTGCAGTAATATTGACCTGAAGACTTCCTCAATCTTCAAACACAAATATATATAGGCAATAGTGGTAGATCTGCTAGGGAAAATAAGAAGAACGGCACAAAATAGTGCTTAAATGTGTTATTGGTGAAAGAAGTGTTAAATACAATTGGCCACTCACACTTTAGATGTTAAATTCAAGCTTTCAGAGTATATTTAAAGATGTCATTGGTTCTTCCTCCTGTTGCTATGCAGTCTTAATGGCATTGACCATAGATATTTAGAAAAATAAATTGCACAAATTGGATGCAAAGTACAAACAAAGTGCAAAGATAATTTTAATCACTTATATGTCAGTGAAAAACAGCATATGTGGTAGTATCAATACCAGTTCACCTGTCCTACGCGTTTCGTCCTGCCTAGGGACTTATAGCTGTGCAAACCAGCAATACAGTAAAGTGCAATAAAATCCCCTCTTCCCTCCCTCCTTGTAAGTCCCCTTAATTGATGATTGTAAGATCCGATAGGCTCCTTTGCTCCTCCAGGAGTTCTTCAGAGTAGATGGATTATTTCCGGATTCCGTGTCTCTCCGCCGTTATCACGTGTCTGACACAATGACGTCATGCATGCCAGACGTGCATTTCATCCTCTCTCTTCTTTGGGGGGTTTTCCACTTCATGTTTCATCCTGATTGACAACACCGCATGCCAGGCGTGGTGATGATCGACGTATGACATAATGCGTTCCATTTGGGCACCATATTGAATGTGCATTCCAAATTCAAGTCCGGAACGAAATGTCTGTATTGATGCTCAAAAATTACATGAATCAAGAGAGGGGATATGAGATAAGAAGGAGGGATGGGTTTAAAGTTAAATCTAAATGTAATTCTTGGAATATCGTCATATTACTTTAAAACAAAAATATATAGATATACAGTACAGTAAATTACTTTACATCCACATCCACATATATTGCAATGCAAATGGATATTTACAAAAAAAATATTGTAATACTTATTGCATATGAAAAATATTTTGGGCACATTTTTATATGGATCCCTATATATAGCCACATATAAGGGTAAAATGAATACTAATTAAAATAGTGCCAATGGGTTGAATGTTCATTTTTGACCCATCTGCATTCCCATATCTGAATGTGGACAAAAAAATACATAAAACAGTTTTCAAAAATTCAGAAAACAATATAAAAAAAAATCTAAAATAAGAGAAAGTGAAAGTGGAGGGAGAGACTTAAAGGTTAATGTCAATATTTAACCCCCCTGGTTGTAAACTTTTGAAAACATTTATCCAGTAGGTTTCTCTCTGGGACAGTTCCTTAATAATATTTCCTCCCCTCCAAAACATTTCTACTTTTTCTAATCCTGTAAAGTAAAAATCCTTTCAATTAAACTTTGGTCATTGGTTGCAATGTATAGAGTCTATATGTTTTTATGATTTTTTTCTTTATATTGTTTATGTGTTCCAATATTCCCACTTTTAATTTTCATGTGGTATACATGCTACAATGCCCATGTGGCAAACAATATGTTGGCAGGACTAGCAGAAAATTAAAAGTGGGAATTTTTGGTACTGCAATTACTATTTCTTTTTATCAGGAATTGTTTCCCCATTACCGTACTATGATTTTTTTCGATTCTTTGATGGTTTTTTAATTGTGCATGCTTAACAGGAATTACATGGATGAAAACCTTTCCTTTCTCTTAAAACATTTGAATGTGGTCTCTTAAGTGCGTAACTTTGTGCTAAAATGTTTTTTAGATTTTTTGGGTAGTACAGGGCTAAGAATAGGGTCTCTTAAAATAATTTCCTAATGCCTATTCAAAATGTTGGTGACTTATCAATGTTGTGTGTTGAACTGAGTAATGAAAGTGAACTTAAAATAATCTTTTTTTTTTTTTTTTTTTCATAAGGTCCTTTCTATCTAAAGTCCCAATTGCTTTTATTTCCTGATCCAGAATATTAGCATTGTATTTCTTAGACATCAATTTCTTTTTCAGAATGTTAGCTTAGTCTTTATAGTCCAGATTTGTGCAATTACGTTTTATACGGATAAGTTGACTCTTTGGTATTAAGTCTAGCCAATTGTTATGGTGGCAACTTTTTCTATGAATAAAACTGGTGCCCTCCGTTTTTTTGAAAAAACATTTAGACTGAATGTTTTCCTCTTCTGTATAAAATGTGATGTCTAAAAAATCAATGATATTTTATTACTATTATGCGTAAATTTCAGACTATACTCATTTCTATTGATATAATTTAAAAATTGATCCAGGTACTTCTGGGGGCCTCTCCTAATCAGCAGAATGTCATCAATAAATCTTTTCCAGAGGACCAGGTTTGCAACCCAGGCATGCCCTTGTCACAGAAAGTTGGCTTCCCAATCTCTCATATATATAGTGGCATAGTTGGGGGTTGTACCTGTTTTTTGTAAGTGAAAAATGTCATTAAATAAAAAGTAATTATGTTATAAAATGAACAAAATGCTGTCAATTAAAAATTCTCTGAAGGTGTGTGAAATTGTGTCTTCTTGTATGATTTCTCCACTGCTAAGGTGCCTAAATCATGTTTTATAATTGTATATAAAGAGGTGTCTATTGTAACACAAATGTAATCTTGCTCCCATTTTTCTGATTAATTATTTCCAATATGTGAGTGGAGTCTCTAAGGTATGAAGGTGCTTCTTGTGCATATTTCTGTAAATGATAATCAATGAATTTTGATAAAAGTGCTGTGATTGTATCAATTCCACTGATGATTAGGCGTTTTGTGCAGCTTAGGCAAAAAATAAAAGACTGGGATAACAGGGTGTTCATTGAAGATATATTCTATATTCTTTTTTGGTAAAATCTAATGTTGATAAGCAGAATCAACAAAGATTTTAAACGTGTATTGAATTTTATAGTAGGATCTTGTGTTAGTACTGTATAAGTTTAATGATCCCCTAAAATTCTATTTGCCTCTTTTAAATAGCAATCTTTTGACATTATAACTATTGCACCACCCTTGTCCGCCTCGTTTATAACAATATTATCCATCTTTTGTAGTTTGGTAATACTCATTGATTTTTCCTTGCTTAAGTTGTACTTTCTTCTTTTAGAATTTTGTTGTATCACTAATTGTTCCAAATTGTGGCATACCATGGTATTGAATTTGTCCAAAAAGTGACCTTTATGTCCAATGAGGTAAAAGTGAAATTTATTTTTAAATGTATCTATTTCTATCTCTTCGTTTTGAATAGATGGAAGATTTTCTCCTCTTTTAAGAGAAAATATCTTTAAAGTAATTTTTATTATATATTTTTTTAAGTCAATATATGTTTAAAATGTGTTCATATTTTTGTTTGGTGCGAACTTAAGGCCCTTCCCTAATGCTTTCAGGTCCTTGTGGCAAACCTAGCCACTTACAGAGTATTATGTATATATATGCCTGATGTTTTTTTTCCATTGTGTCTCTATTCGTGAGCAACTTAACCCCTGTTGAATTTATCTGTTTGTAAAGATTTCACCTAATGTTCCTATGCATTCGTGTGTTACAGCACACGAATACCGCTAACACGCTGTTGCAAGTTTCACGAACAGTAGAGTCCAACCCTGTTCATGAAACGAACAAAAGACTGAATGGGAGACCACCCCAGAAGGTCGTGTGCCACTCGTTAGTAAAGCCGAAACATTGTATCCGTTAATGAGCATTCTGTGTGTGGCCACCGTTCGTGTACCGAACACGTGGCAGCGGCCATCTTTGCTTTGTTAGAGTTCAGCGGTGTTTGGTCGTCGAGTGCCTGGAACCGAAATCGGCTACTTGATTTCCAAACATCGCTGGCCTTTCATAACGGTTGGGAAACTCTCTTCTTCGGGAAAATAAACCCATTCGTGAGTTTTCTATGCTAAAACCCAGTTCGTGTAAAGGTCTATTGCGAGCCGCGTTCGGTTATTTCTGCAGGGATCAGAGCAGTACTTTGTTATATTGTACCGATCGATCCCTGCAATCTAATGAGGGGTCATTCGGGAAAATATGTGGTGAATTGCCAAAGTTAGTGAATTTAATGTAAAATGTTACTTTTTCCTGTGCCTGTTAATCATGTAATTATTTCTCTGGTACAGCAGTGTATGCTGGGTAATCAGCCTGTAAGTTCAGTCCCCCATGTAGTCCACTACTGGACAACCACTGTAATGTGATTTGGGAAACACCTTACATTTGTAACCACATAAATACTGTGACCTGTGACTAAAACCTCAGTTGACCTCCAAGCTATGTGTCGTCTAGTTCTTGGAAGAAAGGGATTGTAACTACGCTACCTGGATTTTGCCTACTTTATACCTGCTTCACTTTGTCTACCAGCGGAGATACTGTGGATAATACTACTACTCCGCTACAGTCCTTCTCTGATATTTCTATGTCTGATAGATTATAGATACCCATTTGTTTTTCTAATTCCTTCTTCTCCCATTTTCCTCCATACATTTTCTTCTTGATCTCTTTCTCTTTGGTGGGGTGTCTGTTAAGTCTTCCAGTGGTGAGAACCTGTTTTCCTATCTGTTATAGGTGAGCTTTCAAGGGAATATATTTGCTGAAGGAGCAAAGGAACCTATCGAATCTCACACTTATCAATTAAGGGAACTTAAAAGGAGGGAGGGAAGAGGGGATTTTATTGCACTTTATTTTATTGCCAGTTTGCACAGCTATTTGTCCCTTAGGAAGTCCCAAGGCAGGACAATACGCATAGGACAGGTGGAGTGATATCCATACTTCCACATATGCTGTTTTTAACTCACATGTAAGTGATAAAAATTGTAGATTATGCTAGCTTTAGTGTACCTATAATCTTAATTTTATTAATGACAGGAGGCAAGTATTTGCTTAAGTCTCTCTTTACTAGAACTCCACAGCAGCACAGAAAAAACAACCAATCAGAAAAAAGTTAGGTACTATAAAACTCCCCTCCCCATACATCATTTCCTCTTTCAAGCTGTGACAAAACAGAACAAAAGGCAGAAAATATAATGGGGAAGAAACGAAGTCCTAGATACAATGAACACAACAATGTCCACCATCCGAGAAGAACAGCCAAACCAGATAGCGTTGATGGACTGTATACTGAAATGAGAGAAAAAACAGAATCGAACAGGTTGGTTAGCCAATGAAATGTACTCTGAACAAACATGTAGGTACCCCCTATAGCAACCAAAATACCTTAATATATAGAGATCCCAACCCTACTTATGAAAAACAGACATAAGAACAAGTGACAGGTAGCAGAGACAACAAGCAGAGTTGCATACGTACCTGATGAACCCAAACTTCTAAAATTAAACAAGGGAGGGATAAGCATGGGCGGGAAATACTCGCCTCCTGTCATTAATAAAATTAAGATTATAGGTACACTAAAGCTAGCATATTCTACAATTTTATAACATGACAGAAGGCTTCCTATTTGCTGTTTTAACGCTCAGCCAACAAATCCAACGCTGTTTGTTTCGCTGGTACCTATTCCAAGAGATAACTAGAGCAATCCCCAATGGATCCTCCAACTGTGAGAAGTGACAGTAGACAGATCAATGAAAACGCCAGCTGTCGATGTACCCCAACCTACGAGCAAACTCCATCCACTGTTAGCCACTGTACGTGGGGTTACGACCTGTTTTCTAGTAGATGTCCATGAACTGCAAATCTGACCTATTAACCATTTCCCGTAGGTGTAAAACACTGAAGGTCTTTCGTAGAGTAAGGATCGCGAGAAAACTGCCACCAAGTCTCGACCTTTGATGTGGAAGATGGCTTCTTTGATCGTGCCAGAATCACCAGGTGATGTGGCCTTGTAGACAAAATTCCAACCTCAGGTAATGCGTCTGAGTCTACCACCAATTCCGTAACCGAAACGAAGAGAGTCTTATTGTTCCCTCAGTGAGCGGTCTCGTCCGAGAATGAACCTATTATTCAGGTAAGAGTGTCTCCAGTACTCCAAATGGACTGTGTAACCCGCAACTGTGGTAGAACGAGGTACTCCCAAGGGACGTCCAATCATAGTCCCAACACTGAACTTGTGTAGCGAAACGGTGATCAACTACTCTGGGGAACGTAGTCCTGGATATACCCAAATGAGGGGAACGTAATTAGAGGTTGAGGTTACCATCCAAATGTATCATCGTCGAGGAGTGATAAGTGGTCCGGATCCAAGAGTAATTGGGACCTGCACAAACGAAGAAGAGTCGTTGCGTGCTGTAGACGCATGGCAGGCCGCAAAGGATTCGAAAGTGATTCGAGGAGTAGGCAGGCTGGTGAAAAAACAGAGCCGGCCCTGGCAAAATTATCTGATAAACGTTTGTACCATCCTGCTTCTGTCATGGCCTGCCAAAATCCATGGTCTGTATGCCACATAAGATATAATCTACTGAGACCTTTAGGTCCCTGACTGTCCGGGTATGTATCTCCAAGTGTAGGCCTTAGGCCAAGGGACCCAGGCATAGAATTCGAGGTCCGAAGTCTAGGTATCCCCATAGAGGAATATCTCCCATCATGGCCTGGATACCCATGAGCTCTAATGAGCTCTAATATGCAGGTAAGACGTAAAATCCCTCATAAACGACCGGTGACTCTCGAGAACAGATATAGCAAAAAACAAGGGCCTAGCTGCAATCGTCCAAAGCAGGGGCCGTCCAGATCGAGAGCATTGGCAGTCTTATCCGAACCTGATACCGATCCTGAGCAGTACTCCCACGGTAGGTTGCGTCTCGACTTTGTTGGTGTCTGTTTGGGAGTCGTGACACCCCAGGTTCTCCCATAGAATCCAAGTAGGCCTCCTTGTCGGTAGTTGAATAGGTGAGTAGCGGAAACCAAAACCCAAGACGGTACTCGTGAGGGATAGTGCATAGAAGGAGGGCTCTTCATGTCCGAATTGTGTTCTCCTGATATGTTCTCAGTGGAGTGGAGGTAATCTTCTCCTCCGTCCCAAGACTAGGGAACCCAAAGTCGACCGGATATTCCGGTCTTTCCATGAGATCCATGTGTATGGTGTATCTGCAGACCGGGTTGTGGGACTTCCCCAGCCTTGTTACCCACGTAAGGCAGTGAACGCTTGCTCTATGAAGGCATCAGAATCTCCTGCCACCTAGACATGGGAAAAACTGTCTGAGCAGTGCATTCGCAATGGTCTCTGTAACCTAACAGAGTGCTTGATATAGTGCAGATTATGCCAAAACCTACATTCTTGTAAGTGGTGAGGCTCATCCATTAGCCGTACAATCTCCAGGAGTACATCCAATAGGGAGGTCTAGGGTCACCAACAAAGTGGGCCACTCCTGGGAGCTGTACCCAAGATAGTCAGTTCAAACAGGCCCTATACTGTCTCATAAAACCTCAGGGTAGGGCCACGTGGAAATAAGTCGGGGATCTCCCCCAGTAATACTTCAGTGAGTATTTCCTGAGTGGGATACAGTGGCACAGATCCAATAGATCCATTATAGGAGACCAAATAGAGAAATCCAGTCTAAACGTGAATACCATGCATGATCAGGTAGCCCTCTCTAGCGAAATCACTAGCACGGTCGTTAGACCTAATGGAGGGGTTCTTTACTCTTATACGGTCATTGCGAAGCATCGTCTCCCCTGTATAACGGTGAGGTACTAACCCCTGTTACAAGAGCTGAAGCATCGGCGGTAAACCCGGTATGTGATACGTACCTCCATCTTGAATATACTGTAGGTGGGACGCCCCTCTATGAAGTCATCGGTGTGAGGAGCAAAGGGGAGGCACAGTAGTGCGTTAAGTGTATGAGAGAGCTGCACTCTCTAATGATGTAATCGAATTCCGTGTCAGCATCAGGCTGATAGCCTGAGCGGGCCGTACCCACTAGTAACTAAATTAATGTCCACATCTGTGTCTGGCTCCTTCCATGAAGGTGGGCCATACTCAAAACCTGTCATCTGCATCCATATCAGCATCGGACTGAGGTTGAGGGAGGGTCGTGTCCTCTAATAACAATTCAGTGTCCGGTTCAGTATATGAGAGGCGCTTGCTCTCTACTCGAATAGATTAAAATCAGTATCGGGCCGAGGTTATGGAGGGCCACACCCTCTTACCATCCAAACTAGAGTCCGTACCAGACTCAGGCTGACCGAATGTGTGGTTCACCCCTTAATAATATCAGCGTAGGACTGAGGTCCTGAGAAGGGTCCCTTTCTAACCACAAGATTTCTCTCTGAACCACTCATCTGAGAGGTGGGATCAACTGGGAAAAAAAACAGACCAATGGTAGACAGTAGCATTCAATCTGGGGCTTTGCCCATCGATAGTAACAGAAAGGGAGGTTGAGAAAAACCTAACATCTGGGAAAAAACTGAATCTACCAATGGACTGCCCGGATCCCGCGCATACGCGCGGGTCTAGGATGACCACCGGTAGCCTGAGGAAAGCTGGAGACGTACTCCGCAATCCACGAGAGCCCGGGAGGTCGGAAGAGGTCATGTCAGGCCTCTCGACGTCCCGGCGAGAGGAAACGGAAGACATGAAAGAAAGAAAAGGTGACAGAACCAAACTAAAGTTACAATAGAGTAAGAATACGTACCTCAGAGGGACAAAAATATAATGGACGGGAAAGTCAAAATATAGGGAAAAAACTGCAGAAATAGCCAAGAACTTGTGTGACCTAGATAAACTGCCTAGATATAAAAGGACATAGGACTAGCAGTAAGGGAATAGGATTTTAAAGGCAATGAAATCCTGTCTTCGTGCATGGATGCCTGAGCACTGGGCATTGTATATGTTTCCTCACAAAACTCACCCAGGGGATACGCCTCTGCCGGGTTGGTGAAACCTAGACTGTCCGCTACGGGCGATTCGTAGGGTTTGCCCTTAAGACATAAGGTTCAGGGTCTTCACCCTTCCCATAACACCCAGGTGTATGTGGTCCTGTCTGGTGAGTCCAAGCCTGACTACTTGCGCGCCCAGAGTATCTCCTTGCCTCTATATTGAGGTAGTAATGGGAGGCTCATGCCATTGCGTTTCCAACAGAAGCAGCCTCAACCGCAGTATTTCCAGCCTATAGGCTCTCCCGGGTCGGGTGTAGAAATGATGACCGGTGTCATCCCCTCTAGACCGGCAGACCTCAGTGTCTGCAGTGAGTATGGGGGGGTGACTCCCCAGTAATATTCCCCCAGGCCAGCAGCTAGATGGGGTTTGGGCCCAGGTAGAAATCGGCCTATCGAAGGGGCACAGAGTGAGTAGGCCAGTCAAGTGGGTACTTGTGGGACCTAGCAGGCCAATCCAGTGGGCACAGACAGAGCAGGCCAATCAAGGGGGCACAGACAGAGCAGGCCAATCAAGGTTGGTGTATTAAGTCAGTAGTAAGGGACTCTGTGTTCGGGCAGAGTCCCATAAATAACTGTAAATCCTTAGGATATCCTGTGTCACAAGACCCTAAAAACACCAACACTTTTAGACAGTAAGTAATACTGCGCGATAAGTGTTAACACGAACTGGCAGTTCCTTTAATGCCCAGCAGGCAAAACAGTAATATTCCAGCAGTAGAGGGTAAAAGCTGTTTACAGTGATAGTAGTGTCCCTTTAAAACTAGAGGCACTGAGAGAATCATCTGCAAAACTGTGAGATCACTCCATGGGCGGGGGAGGGGCCGCGTTTGCAAGCACACCCTCCTCTACCCGGTCGGATGCACATAGCTCGTTGACAGGGGCCGGCCGCGGCGAGGCTGCCTCGTGTGAGAGCGGGTCCGCGCATGAGAGCAGGTCCACGAGGTGGCCGCGTGTGAGAGCGGGTCCATGAGGCGGCCGCGTGAGAGAGCAGGTCTGCCGCCGGGTACTCGCGTCTGAGCGCGAGTACCCTAGATACCGGGAGCTCACACAGGAGCTCCGGGAATCCGAGGATGCAGCCAAATGGCTAGCCTCCTGAAACCCTGAGCAGAGCACCCGTAGCCTGCGGTGGAAATGGCGTGGAAAAAGTAAACACAAGTGAAACTAGATAGTGGAGTAACCGTGGGGAGGGGGAGGGAAAATCCCAGTAGGAAGAGGCAGACATACTGGTTTTCCTGGCACTCTAGTGCCCTGAGGGTGCCCCCACCCTCAGGGTCCCACTCCCGCCGGGCTGGATGACGAGGAAAGGGATAAATCTTACCTTTTTTCCAGCGCCGGGCGGGGAGCTCTCCTCCTCCTCTCCGCCTCGTCTCCTCCTCTTTGGCTGAATACGCATTCGTGGCAGGAGCTGCGAGCGCATTCAGCCAGTCTCATAGGAAAGCATTCATAATGCTTTCCTATGGACGCTGGCGTCTTCTCGCTGTGATTTTCACAGTGAGAAGCATGCAAACACCTCTAGTGGCTGTCAATGAGACAGCCACTAGAGGCTTTAGAGGCTGGATTAACCCATTTATAAACATAACAGTTTCTCTGAAACTGTTATGTTTATTAAAAAAAGGGTTAATCCTAGAGGGACCTGGCACCCAGACTACTTCATTAAGCTGAAGTGGTCTGGGTGCCTAGAGTGGTCCTTTAAGCAAATACGAAGCCTTCTGTCATGTTATAAAATTATCTTTGCACTTTATTTGTATTTTGCATCCAATTTGTGCAATTTATTTTTTAAGTTACTAGAAGTAACTCAAAAGGAAAGTTGTTAAGAAAATCAGATATCATTTTTACATTTTAAAAGACAAGGAACTTGTCCTTGTCTTAAATCAGATTCATAAAATGATATCAAGGTATTTATTTCTTTTTTTTTTTATTATTGTCTTTTTTCTTTATATATTTATTTTACATGATACAAAATAATATAAAGTAATATATTGTCACAGTTTACATTTTACACTTTTTGTACAGTCTGTACAACTACATTTTGTCATTCATTAGCAATTTAAATCAACTTATATAATTAAAACAGTGATTATCCGCAACAATAAATAATCATACTATGCTTTGTACGAATTTATATGGCTTGTATATATCCCAGTTCTCATTCTATTGATTTATGCTCCCTCCTAACCAATGTATATATTAAACTAGTTAATAATACTTTTAGTCAAACATTTTGCATTGTGACTCTAAATCAATTGTAATCAAATAAATAAACAAATAAACAAACAGCCAAAAAATAAAAGGCTACTGTGATAATAATTTCTCCCATAAATTTACCACCACATTAATTTGTATCAGATCCATTAAGACTCTTATTTTGGTGCTCGTGCACTGCTTTGACCCCTATTAGTTTAATACCTTATAATGCTTTGTATCACACCTTTTGATGAGTATTAAATATCATTAATCATAGAATCTAGCTGATTAATTAATTAATTAATTAATTTCTTCTCCCTTCTTTTTATCTCTCTTTTTCATCTCATTACTCTTATCCTACATGCCATCTCCTCATAGATTTTAGTATTTGAAATCTTTTCTCTTATTATATGTATTGATGGTACTTGTGGTACTTGTGTGGTTTTCCATAATTTAGCTATAGTATTTTTTGTGGCCATTAAAATATGTGTTATCATTGCAGTTTCCTGTTTCAATAGCCTCTCTGGCATAATATGTAATAAATAGATATCTGGTTGTAGGGGCACCTATATATTTAAAAAAATAAATATCAATTGTTGAATATGTTTCCACATTGCAGTAATTTTTACAGTACCAAAACATATGGGCAATGGACCCATCCACTTCCCCACACCTCCAGTATATCCCTGTATTCCCTGGGTATGTACTTGCTAATCTTTGGGGTGTCATATACCATCATAACCACATTTTATGTGTTGCTTCTATATGTTGTATATTATGAGTGGCAATCAGTTTGTCGGGTTTTATTAAATGTACTAATCCTCTATAACCTATTAAGAGAGGCTTGTCCTGGGATTGTCCCCTTAAACATAACTTTCCAAATTTATGTAACTCAGATATTTCCACTTCTGCCACTTGAAGTTTTATAAGGATGTGTTTCACTCTGAGATACGAATACAGCTCTCTGTTGTGTAGACCGTATTTAGTTGTATATCTGGGAACTGGTATATAACTGTACCTGTTATTATATGTTTAACTTTTGTTATTCCTTTATTTCCCCATAGTAATATATTTATATCGTTTGTATAGTAAGTTAAACTTTGCAAGGTTGTATAATAAAAACAGTTTAAAGGCCCAATTCCTCCACATCTGCAAAGAAGTTTGTATTGTGGATAGAAAGTTAAGATTTGCAGGTTTGACACGGTGTGCTATCCATATAAGGTCTAATATCTCATGGGGGAACAATAGATTTTTCTAATGTGTGCCATAAAGGTATGTTGTTCTTGTCTATTCGCGCTGCTGTTTGTGCCAGTATAGATGCTATATAATATTTCTGAATATGCAGTCCTCCCATACCACCCTCTATAATTTTGTAGCTCATTGTTTACATTGGGGGTTTACGTTTACAGATATGTGCATCTATAGTATTCTGAAATGTTATTAAAATTGACTTTGGGATCATTATCGGTATTGTTCTAAAAAGAATCTGCGGTAGTATGCACATTTTAACTGAGTTAATTTGACCCACCCAATAGGTAGTTCCCTTTTCCCAACGCTTTAATGTGTCTTGTACCTGTCGCATTAATTTGCAGTGATTATTCTCTATCATAACCGGTTTCGAAGCTGACAACTGGATTCCCAGATATTTTATCAAATTCTTTCTCCACTCAAATGGGTATTCAATTTTCAGCCTCTGATTGTTGCATATTTATAGGTAAGACTTGGGTTTTGGCAATATTGTTTTTAAAGTATGACACTATACCCTACTCCTTTAATAAATCCATTAGCGATTTTATTGCATTACATGGATTTGTAAGTATTATCAGGACATCACCCGCAAATAAAGCCAATTTTTAGGGTCCCATATGTGTGCTTAATCCCGTTATTTGGTCATGTTTATTTATCTTAAATGCTAAGGGTTCAAGGATCAAAATAAAGATGGGGAGAAAGGACAGCCCTGTCTCGTACCATTAGCAAGGCAGAACTTTTGTGACAAAAATTCTGAATTTATAACTTTGGCTGTTAGATTTGTATATAAAGAGAGGATACTTTGTTTAAATTTTTGTGGGAATTGGAATTTGTCCAGCTCCTTTTCCATGTATTGCCAATGTGGGCGATCAAACGCCTTTTCCGCGTCAGTTGCCACCAGAAGTCTCTCAATTTTTTGGCTTTCCATTATTTCCAATATATCTAGAAATCTTCTGGTATTGTTCCTCTGCCTCATTCTGAGTAACACACGATAATACAACATCTTCTAAAAAAGTGGAGATTGTTTCTAGTGTGGGTTGGGTTGTATATGGGACCTCTTTTAAATTGTACAACTATTCATAATATGAGGATAATTCATTAACAATTTGGTTTGGATCTATCAATTTAGCCCCTGCTGAGTTTACAAATAGAGAATTTTTGTTTGGGTTAATTTCTGTTTAAGTTGAGACGCCAATAATTTACCTGCTTTATTCCCCTGTGTATAGTATTTGAATTTTCTCAGGTTACGTTCTGTTACCTGGTTTTCCAAATTTTCTAGTTGTTTTTTAAATTTATAAAGTTTATTACGTAAGTGATCATTAGGCGTTTGTTTATGTTGTTCCTGTATTTCTGCTATGGCTTTAAGAATTATTTTATGTTCTTCTCCAAATTTTCGTTTTGCCCTTGCCCCCTGTTTTATAAATATTTCTCGCACTGTGGCCTTATGGGCCAACCATGTAATTGCTAGTGAAGTGTCAGTCTTAATATTTTCTTTGAAAAATTGATTTATCTTATTTCTAATCTCTATTTCACCCTTTTAACTATCTAATAGTGCTTCATTTAGGCGCCATGTGCCCTTGCCTTTTGCCTGATATGAAGTGTCAAATGCAGAACATACTGGGCCGTGATCTGATCATGTTATTGGATCTATAGATACTTTTAATAGAGACTGGAGTGTAGATGCATCTTTTAAACACATATCTATCCTCAAATAATTAGAATGCGCCCTTAAATAAACAAGTATATTCCCTTACTTGTGGGTATTTAGCCCTCCATGTGTTGTATAGGCCGTGAGATAGCAGTAAATGTAAAAAAAAGCAGTTTTTCTAGGATGTGGTAACTCCTGTCCTGAAACATAAACCATAACTCCTGTCCTGAAACATCAACCACTGGGTCCAACATGCAATTGAAATCTTCACATATATATAATTTGCCATGTCTATATTTCTCAATATGTTTTAATGTTTTCTGTAAAAGGCTTATTTGGTTGGTATTAAGAGCATATATGTTTGATATTGTTACTTTATCTTCACATAAAGAACCCACCAGAATAAGTATCCTACCCTCATTATATTTATGTTCCTTATCACATTTAAATGGCCAGTCTACATGGAATAGTGTACTCACTCCCTTTGTTTTATTCTGCACATATGTATTGAAAGTGCTTGGGTATCTAGGCGAGGTTAGAGCAGGGGGTCTCCGAACACTAAAGTGTGTTTCCTGCAAGCACGCAACTACCACCTGCGATTTGCGTAGTTGCTGCAACAACAATCTTCTTTCATGAGGAGTATTACGTCCACTCACATTAAATGTTAAGATATTGAATTGGTGAGTCATTAAATTTAAAGTTGATATAATATAGCGTTGTATCCCCTCACTTCCATATTCCCATTTAACTTTTGCACTTGCATGGTTAGACAGATCTGTACAGTTGTTTACTATTTATCTTGATTGCATTCAAATGTATGAATCTTTTTACGAAGAGAATATCACATAGCAGGAAAAAATAAAAAAAAATAAACTCAAAAAGCAAAAAAAAGACCACAAAAACCTATAAATACATAAACCAAAACAAAACATCCTAATTTGCAGGATAACCCTACAAAACAACAGGGGTTGAATGATGTTAGTGCCTTTGGGGTTCAGCCACCTATTTGAGGGGTGATGAAAAACAAAAGAAGATATAGGCTACAAGCAATTGCCTACTTATATATTATATCATGCCTGGCTTGGAGTGTAGTTTATTTTTTTTCTTTCTTTCCTTTCTTGTTTTGTTTTTAGGGAGGAGGGTGTTTTTTTGCCCCTTTTTACCATTTTCTTCTTTCTTTTTTCTTTCCTTTATTTTCTCTTTTCCCTTTAAAGGTATTTTTTTCTAAGTGTTCCAAAGATTTACTGTTCAATCTCCCACCTGGGAGCATCATAGATTTCTGTTATAGTATCCTTAGGAAGCCCACCTCTGTGGAATGGTGGAGTTTATCCCATTATCCACTGCATAGTCTATATAGTCATATAAAGAGTATCAACAATGCAACAACAGAAGTACTGTGTTAATCTGCTGCCACATATCATGATCATGACCCCTTATATGGTGAAATTGAAGGATGTGAGAGGACTTGAGCAACTGTAGAGTGCTGTCCACGAATATATACTCATAATACACCAAAATGAGACAAAGCAAGCAGGTATAAGGGGACATCACATTTTTCCTTCTTCCCTAAGTCATGGCCTAAAAATATACACACTACACCAACTTCAACCATCAACTTCAAGGATCAGACATTAGGTGATGCCCTCATAAATAAAGACAGCAACTGGAAACATGGATTATTTGGGAACAACAGTCTTGGTTTCTATAAGTAACCAATTAGATTACTCATTGTGCTTGCTTGAATACAAGCCTTGGACAGTGCACCTTCAGCATTACTGAGCACAATAGGTAAACAAATCAAAAATGTATTGTAATATACAGAAAAGCAGGTGAAGAGGGAATTTATCTAAAAGGGTAAGGGACTAATGCACAAAGGGAAAGGAGGGAGTCAAATGATATGTAAGTGGTGGAATGGGCATTTGGGATGAGGGAGCAGCGCCAATGGGAGACAACAGAGGAAGAGATGAGGACTTAAGGGGCAAGCTGATTGACCTCTAAAGAAGGACTGGAGAAATTGCTAGAGTCAAATGTGGTCTGGTAAGACATTTGATAGGGAAGCTGCAGCCCGGGAGAATATCTAAAGATGAGTGTCTTATTTTTTTTTATTATAAATATTTTTATTGTTTTCTTATATATTTAATTTACATAAACAAACAAATATGCATTCACATACATAGAAGAGCATATCATAATCGTAATATTGTCTTGTTTACAATTATTTCTTAGAAATGTATTACATAGAAACATAGAAACATAGAATGTGACGGCAGATAAGAACCATTCGGCCCATCTAGTCTGCCCAATTTTCTAAATACTTTCATTAGTCCCTAGTCTTATCTTATAGTTAGGATAGCCTTATGCCTATCCCACGCATGCTTAAACTCCTTTACTGTGTTATTACATGCTCAACTATCAGACTTACTAATTACATTAAAAACATAATTACATGCCGGCAAAGAGTCGTTTGGGGGGTCCCTGTCTCTTAAATTTAATGCTCACTAGCAAGTGAATAAAGCATGTATACATGTACGCAATTATATTTTGATGTACTCAAAAACATTGGCCTATCTATTCATACGTACACTGTATATTTTTTAACTCAAGTTCTGCCTACCTATCCTAACTTCATTTTATCTATCCAAAACTCACTGACATCTTTTTTCCTTTGATCTGTTCCTTGTGACTTATAAAAGTGTGCTTCGATCTTTAGTTGAAAATTAACTTGGGGTAGCACCTTATCTAAAGAGAAGGATGTGGCATTTTCCCATTTACGCGCAATATTTAGCTTAACTGCTACCATAAAATAAATGAATATATATGCTTCATTATGTTGTAATGACTTAATATTCAAGCGCAGAATAGCATTCTCCGGGGACTTGGGAATAGGCTTATTTATTAAATTCTCTATTATCTCAGAGGTCTTAGTCCACAATTCCATCACTATATCACACTTCCACCAAATATGAACAAACGAGCCAAGTCTATTACATCTCCAACATATTGGCGAACTTGAGTTGAACATTCTAGCCAATCTGATTGGTACAAGATACCATCTGTTCATTACTTTGAATAAAGTTTCGAGTAAGTTCAAGCAGTGAATGAATTTGCATGCTCTAGGTAACACTGCACACCACTCCTCCTTGTTAATTTTTATTTTTAGATCTTTTTCCCACTTTTGACATGCCATAATGTCTAAGGGTGCTTCTAATTTTAATAAACCATTAGTAGCCACATAAACTATTCTATGTACTTGTTCCTTTTAAGCAATGCGTGTATCATCTTAGTGCCTTCATGGGGATGACTTGTAATATTTTGATTTAAATAATTTTTTACTCTCAAATAAGTAAAAACTTTGTTATTTGACAACTGGAATTCTTGAATCAGTTGTGGGAAGGGTTTAATTGTTTCATTATACATTAATTGATCTATTAGAGTAATACCTTTTTGAATCCACCTCTTTAAATTTAAATATTTTACATAATATGAAATCAGTTCTACTTTAAGATTGTTAGGTATTTTATTTTCTATAAAATAATTTATAATCTTCCATCCTTCCAATATTGATTCCAAGCTTATATTAGTTTTTCTTGCTAAGATTATTTGGGGGTCTGTGCTCCTATACCAGAGTGTGGAGCTCAGATCTTTTATACTGCATATCTCACTTTCCAAAAGATACTATCCCTCCTTTCTGACACTGTCTTGTTGAGTTCTAAATAAATGAAAAAACACATTCGCTAAATATATAGAACCTATACTCGGGAACCCAAGCCCGCCGTCTTTCATTTTTTTGTGCCAAAAGGGTTTTATTGATCCAAGGTCTCTTACTCTTCCATATGAAATTAGCAACTGCGTTTTGAATCATATCTAACCAGGATCTGGCAATTTTTAAAGGGAGCATTCAAAACAAATATGCCCATTTGGGAAAAAAGTATGCCTTGATAATATTCATTCTCCCCCACCAAGTAATTTCTACTTTTCTCAATTTTTTTCAACGATTTAGTCACATCTCTAAAGCAGCTTAAAAAGTTGATCTGCATTAATTCGGAAAGTTCTCTAGTTAACAGAATACCAAGATACGGAATGTTAGTATTAGCCCAGTTGAAATTAAAACTATTCTTTATAAGGTTCCTGCTTTCATTATCTAGATTAATGTCTAAAATTGTTGATTTATTCTCATTTATTTTATAGTTGGAGATACGGCTATACATCTTTACTTCCTTCATAAAAGTATTTAGGGATGTAACAGAGTTGGTTAGGGTCATGATCAGATCGTCCACATATACCTTTTAGTTGGTGATTATTTCTAATATTAATTGCCACTATCTCCATAGATATAATGTACAAAATTGGAGACAGCGGACAGCCCAAACGCTTTCTCTGCATCAACTGTCAATATGAGCAAGGGCATAATTGTTCTATTAGCTAAATCTAAAATATCAATGATACATCTGGTATTATCTAAAGATATTCTACTAGGAACAAATCCTATTTGGTCTAGGTCAATTATACTGCCTAATGTGGTTTTCATCCTATTTGCTATTATAGCTGAAAAGATTTTAACATCAGTGTTTATAAGAGAGATTGGCCTATAGCTTTCTACTTTGCAGGGATCTTTATTTTGCTTTAAAATTGGTAGTATACTCGCGCTTAACATTTCATTTGGAAATTGACCCATTATATTATTAAATGTATCTACTAGATATTTTATAAGCAAGTCTCCAAAAGTTTTATAAAAGAGATTTGAGAATCCGTCCAGGCCCAGAGTTTTCTTATTTTTCAAATTTTTAAAAACCTCCTCCACCTCTTGGGCCATTATCGGGCCATTAAGCAAGTCTTTTTGACTCTCAGTTATTACCGGGGCATTAGTGTTATCTAAATAGTTATCTATGTCCTTGTCTATTGTCGAGAGGGCATAAAGTTTACTATAGTATACATTAAAGCAATTTCCAATTGACTTAGGGGAAACATGTACCTCATCATGCATGACTATTTTAGTAATTTTATTTGTTACAATTTTTCTCTCAACTTCTTGGTTAGCAGCTTATCTGCCCTGTTACCGTTACTATATTCCTTCATCCTTAATTTCCCCAAAATCTTAAAATTTTTCTCCACAATGATTTGTTTAATCTGGCTTTGAATCACACTGATCGCTACAGAGTTAACCCTAGAGGGAGCTAGTTTATTATTCATTATTAATAGTTTATTTATTTATTTATTTTTTGTGCTTTTGCTTTTTTCTCTTTCCTAAGTGTATATATGAAAAGAAGTTCACATTCTAATAATTGGTGTTCTTTTAAAGTCACAATGAGAGGAAATTTTATAAGCTTAGATGCTCACTTCAAAAAAGATAAAAGAGCCGATCTAATAACACTTCATGATAATCTTTCGAAAATCTAAAAAAAATAGAGATGAGTGTCTTAATATTATATTAACATCAAAATAATTATAATAAACATTCCATCTGCATCTGTATTTACTGTCGGATGACATTGTCAAGGACCAAACTTCTGGAATAAAAGGGAATCATGACATGTCACACATGTCATGTGTCCATAAGGGGTTAAAGAGCATTAAACTTCAGACACAAAAGCTGAATTTTAGAGATTGTAAAAAGTGAGGTGGAGGCAAATTAAATTAAAATTTAAAACAAACAGCAAATTAAATTCTCAAATAGCCCATCAAAGAGCCAAAATTAGAAGATATTATATGAAGTAATGAATTACCCTAAAAATACATGAGGTACTGTATATACATATATGTAATTATAGCATTCATGAGCCATTGTAAATGTAGAGGTAAAACACAACTTGTTATGTTTAAACATAATGATCACAATTCATTCTGTACAGAGATGAGAGCTAAACAGCATTAAAGGGACATTATAGGCACCCACACCACTTCAGTTCATTGAAATAGTCTGGGTGAAGTGTCCCTGTTGCACCTAGTTCCAGAGAAACTGCAATGTTTACATTGCAGCACTAAGTTTGCTACCAGTGGCTGTCCACTAGAAGCGCTTCCTGGATGTTAATGGACTTTAGGTCCACTAACTGACACTGGACATCCTCATGTTCTGCATGGGTAGGCCTAATTCGCTTGCAGGACTTGTCGCACATGAGCATTTGCACCTACCTATATGTGTGTCTGTGTCTGTCTGTATGTACGTGTGTTTGTCTGTATGTATGTGTGTGTGTGTGTCTGTCGGCGGTGGGGGAGATAGAGAGGTGGGCCCATGGATCAGTTTTGCACCGGGGCCCCATGTGTACGCCCCCATGTGTACGCCACTGCTCTGATGCTTACCTTAAAGACATCTTTAGGGCCTGAAACTGTCATCAAAATAAAAACACTAAGCCCTCAATGAATACTATCCTAGCAACCTACTTTTCTACCCTACCCTTACCTTTTGTGTCACTATACCACACTCCCTCTAGCATGTAAGCTCATTGAGAAGGGCCCTCAATCCTTCTGTTCCTGTGTGTCCAACTTGTCTGGTTACAAATACGTGTCTGTTAGTCCACCTATTGTACAGTGCTATGGAACTTGTTGTCACTTTATAAATAATAATAATAATAATAATAATAATAATAAATCACTGAAGTGGTAATGGTGCTTGGAGTAACCCTTTAAACTATTGAACCTCAAAAATAGTTTTACAGTTTCTGATTTTCTATTGTATTTTTTTTTTAAACTGCGGTTATTTATTATCTTATATGATTGTACACTGTACTATGTTGATGTTTTAGCATAAATACAGACTGCCAATGAAAAAACTATTTCTGCCTTGATAAAATATGTCAAACATTAAATTGATTAACATTTTATATTACTGGACTCTTCATGTGAACATTCTATTGCTAGATATTTGATTATGGTGTTGAAAACAATAAATATATGGGAAACATGAGATAATGTATTGAAAATACCAAGGAACTTGGTATATACTTTTGTGTAATAAATTCAGCAACATAGAATGGGGCAATAGGTAGAATGAGTAAAAATACAATGAAGATGAATGATTTAACAGGTTCTTAACACATTTTTTAATGGAAGAAAGTTGTTTGTGATGCATATTTACAGAAATGTTGTATAAACAATTAGATACAATTATGATTAAACTCTCCTACACTTTAATGCAACAGATTTAATAATTTTGATTATTTTCACGGGCGCTATGCTATGGTTGTTTTACTGAATACAATTGTAAAATAAGGAAATACACATTTGATTTATATGAAGAATAATGTTCTGCCATTTGTGTAAATATACATACACGTTCTTAAGATTTAAGATATTTGATATTTAATTATTTTTTTTTTGCCATATATTTCCATCAGGGTAGATAAAGCAATTTCCTTAGCATTTTGTACAACATTCTGCAATATTCTGGCAAATTGAATATTTGTTTGACAGAGTACAGTTATATATATATATATTCTGTTATAGTATCCTTGAAAAGCCCACCTCTCTGGAATGGTGGGGTTTATCCCAATATATATAACATTATTATATCATTTGCTCTAGATCATTTTTTATATAATGTGCTTTAGATCATTTTCATATCTATAAATGTTTTTGTGGTTTCAGCACTTTTCATTACCAGATAACATAATATTGCTTATTACAATGTGGCACACTAACCAATCTGGTTATTTAGTCTAAAATGATAATTCAATATTATATTATTGCATTTTTACAATAAGAATACATTGCAACCAGTAGTCATAGATTGTCATAACATGCGTGTGAAATATATTGTTAAGATTATACTTAGATGATGATAATGTCTTCAGGTTTAAAAATAGGTTTAAAAATAGTAAAGCATTTTGTCAAGTTGTCATCTGGGAACACTCTTGGTCCCATTGTACTGGTTTATCCCATAATAGGATGTTATATAGTTCCACATAAAAAAAACAAAAAGATCACTGCTCTTTTATTCTGCAAAAAATGGAGATGGGTCTAGTAATTATGCTGTCCCAACACATGGGGTGTTTTTAAATTGTTACCATCAAGGTTATATAACAGAACCTCCCTCCCTTAAATATACATTATATTGTAAAAACAAAAATTAGTTTTTATTTTGTGTCTTATAAGATATTTTAAAAACTTGGGAAGGTTTTTTATTGTATCTAGCAGCTTTCCAATTTATTTTTCTTGTGGAACACTAAGTTTGGGGCATTGTCCTAGAAATTCCACTGTATTATTCTTGACGTGCGCTCTCCATACTGTGTTTTTGTATACATTATATTGTGTTTGCTCGTAAGAAGGTCAGGGAAGTTTAGATTAATTTAAACACTATTAATTATTATTATTATTATTATTAAGAGTATGTGTGACATTACTAAAATAGTCATGGCACTCTGCTCATTAGTTATTTTATATTCATTAGAAATGGAAACTTTCATACTTTTTAAGTTATTGTGTGTATGTGTTACAAATAGCTTTGTCCCTCTTTTCGTGGATCATAGTACACAGAGGTATCTCATCCATCATTCCCTTGCTATCTAAAAGAAATATAGTTACAAGTTATTATGTGCGCGATTCTTGCTATTCGGTTGTACAATTACTTTATTTCTTTAAGAAGCCGGCATGAGTGGAAGTGACTACAATAATTTATTTATTTATTTACACATTTTGGAAATGACTGAGCAAATGTAAACATCTACATGAGAATCATTTAACCCCTTCAGGACCGGACTGTGGTTTTTTTTTGCGATGTTTCTACGTTAAGGACCAAAGCTATTTTAACACTTTTATGGTGTTTGTGTTTAGCTGTAATTTTCCGCTCTCTCATTTACTGTTCTGATACAAATTATATATTGTTTTTTTTCAGGACAAAAGGGGCTTTCTTTACATACTATTATTTTTATCATGTCATATAATTTAATTTAAAAAAAATAATAAAATATGGTGAAAAATTAAAAAGAACACATTTTTTGACTTTTACTTAAAAAATCTTTTAGTGATCTACAAAATCGAATGAAACAAACTGCTAAATAGATTCAAAATTTTGTCCTGAGTTTTAAAACACCCAATGTTTACGTGTTTTTTGCTTTTATTTGCAAGTTATAGGGCTATAAGTACAAGTAGGAAATTGCTGTTTCAAAATGTACATTTTTCAAATGTATCAATAGTGACATTGTAACACTGTTATGTCATAAATCTCAAAAAAACACCCCACATGTATATATTTTTCTTAACCCCTTAAGGACACATGACGGAAATATTCCGTCATGATTCCATTTTATTCCAGAATTTGTGTCCTTAAGGGGTTAAACTAGATAACCCAGGGTATTCATCTAAGAATATTTTGATACGTTCTATGCAGCCATTTTACCACAAACCTTTGCCAAACTTTGCATAGGTAGTTTATTTTTTTTTATTTTTTTCACATACATTGCAATTCAGGTATGAATTCACAGATTCTGTTAGGTGTCACTGCCAAACAACACCCCAATATGTGATCAACAACATCTCCCGAGTACAGGGATACCCCCCATGTATAGGTGTGTCGGGTTGTTGGGGGGCTAAAAGGCCACATTTGGCAGGTGCGCATATAAGTTTCCCAGCTTGGAATTTTGACATGTAGTCAACCTGCATGCCATGCATGTCCTATTTGGGACATTATTGAAGCCGGCCAATATATTTTACCCCCATCAAACCATATATTTTTGAAACGTAGACACCCTAGGGTATTTCACATGGTGGTATTTTAACACTTTCCATGCACTAATTCTACCACCAGGCTTTGTCAATCATTGAGGTAGTACATTTTTTTTTCAGTTTTTTTTCACACACATTGTAATTTAGGCATGAAATAACAGATCCTGTTAGGTGTCACTGCCAAACAACACCCCAATATGTGTTCAGCAACATCTCCTGAGTACAAGGATATCCCCATGTATAGGTGTGTTGGGTTGTTTTGGGGCCTAAAAGGCCACATTTTGCAGGTGGCATATCAGTTTCCCAGCTTGGAATTTTGACATGTAGTCAACCTGCATGCATGTCCTATTTGGGACATTTTTGAAGCTGGCCAATATATTTTACCTCCATCAAACCATATATTTTTGAAAAGTAGACACCCTACGGTATTTCACATGGTGGTATTTTAACACTCTCCATGCACTAATTCTACCACCAGGCTTTGTCAAACATTGAGTTAGTAAATGTTTTTCTGTTTTTTCACACACATTGTAATTTAGGCATGAATTAACAGATCCTGTTATGTGTCACTGCCAAACAACACCCCAATATGTGTTTAGCAAGATCTCCTGAGTACAGTGATACCACCCATGCATAGGCTTGTTGGGTTCTTTGGGAGCTAAAAGGCCACGTTTGGCAGGTGCGCTTTTCCGTTTCCCAACTTGGAATTTTGACATGTAATCAACCTGCACCCATGTCCCATTTGAGCCAATGTATTTTACCCCCATCAAACCATATATTTTTGTATAACCCAGGGTATTTTAAATAGTGATATTTTAACACTTTTCATGCACTGAATTCTACCACCAGCCTTTGTCATACTTTTGGGTAGTAATCTTTTTTTTGTTTCTTTGTCACGCACATTGTACTTTAGGCATGAATTAACAGATCCTGTTATGTGTCACTGCCAAACAACACCCCAATATGTTCAGCAACATCTCCCAAGTACAGTGATAACCCCCATGTATAGGGTTGCTGGATTGTTTGGGGGCCAAAAGGCAACAATCAGAACTTGTACATGTCAGTTTTTCAACTTGATTTATAGGTATGCTTGGTCTATCTTCAGTTTGACATATTTTTGCACCCCCCAGTTAATGTTACCATCATGAAAGTATATATAGTATATATTTTTACAAAGTAGACATCAAAGGTTATAGAAGATGGAGTGTTTTGACTTCTTTCCCCCAACCATTTTGCCCCCCAAAAATACAGAGAAAGTGTAGTGGTAATTTTTTTAATTCTGGTTTTTATGCACACGTCATCTGGTTTTGGCCAGCTGGTTATGTGTTACTGCCAGAAAATTCATTAGACCAACTGTGCAGGTAGCAAATGTACATTTATCAGCAATCTTTAAACTGACTCTTGCAAATAGAATCTAACTGGAGATTTGGGGGAAGGAAACTGACTAACAAAAAATGGCTGCTTTCCAGAGAAACAAAAAATAAAATAAAAATTCAGGAACACTTCTTACAACTGTTCTGTGTGGTACAGCTTGAAACATGTTCCTACACACAGTCCTGGTTTTGAAGGGCAATCAGGACAGTGAAAAGGGGTGTCAGTCCTTTTCCCGTTTTTAAAACAGAACCGGCAACTTTTCTGGGGGTTTTTTTCCTGCTGTCGGCGGTAACTTAAAAATATGTCAGCATGTCTGGACTCAGCTTGCACTGTTGTTGGAACTTGTCCATCTCCATAAATTGTTAAAGAAATTATTTTCAACTGAAATTGGAGAAAGGTGGGTTTTCCCTGGATTACTTTTTTTTAAAAAGCAAAAATGAGTTGTGGGTTGCTATTTGCATCAGATAGATAGCCACCTTTTTTATACCATGTTTTGATTTTTCATAAAATAAGATAAGATAAAATAAGATATGGCTGCATCAGCTGATCAGCCAAATCAACACCCCCATACACTTTTTATACGCCCTGATGCAAACCGGTTTGGACTCTACTCTACCCCAGACAGAGACGTCTGACATGCGTTCGTCATGGATGGTGGTTAGCATGTTGACATCCTTCCTGTCCCTAAATTTTAGTGCAAACACTTCAGCATTACATTTACCTTTTTTTAATTTTGCCTCTATGAGAGATCGTGGAAAGTCTTTGGAATTTTTTCTGGCAGTGACGCAGGCCAGTGTCTGTAAACCATAAAGCATTTTAAACAGACTGACACTACTATAAAAATTATCCACATAAAGGTGGTAACCTTTATTAAACAAGGGGTTTAGTAGGTCCCATACAAGTTTCCCACTTGTCCCCAGGGAGTCAGGACAGCCAGGAGGGTCCAGTTGACCATCTTTCCCCTAATATACACAAAAGGCAAACGTGTATCCACTTTCGATCTCGCACAGTTTATACAGTTTTATGCCATACCTAGAGCGCTTTAGGGGATGTATTGTCTAAACCCTAATCTCCCTTTGTATTTCATTAGCAATTCATCTATGGATAAATTTTGTTGGGGGGTATAAACATTAGAAAATTTGTCCTGAAAATGGTCTAGCAGTGGGCACATTTTATTAAGCCTATCGTATTAGGGGTGATCTCTAGGGTGACAGAGGGTATTGTCACTGAAATGTAAAAATCTCAGCAGTAACTCGTATCTGGCTCTAGGCATGGTTTGGGAGAATACTGGACTAGACATTATTGGGTTGGTGCTCCAGTATGAGCGAATCGATGGCTTCTTTATAATCCCCATGAGCATTGTAAGAGCCCAGAATTTATTAAGCTCTGGGACATCTGTGGGATGCCAGTCATGCTCCCTGACTGTATAGCTACCTGGATTGTTATCAATAAATTGGGTAGTATACAAGTTAGTCTGGGAAGCAACCTCCTCCCAGATGGTATCCCCTAAAAATAGTTCTACATACTGCATTGGGGAGAAGCCAGCCACATTAACATTAATGCCTGCGTTGGCACTAAAAGGGAGGACGTTGGGCTCAGCTAACTGTGGAGGTACCCAGTCCTCCTTCACATTCAGCGTAGCAGAGGAAGCTTAGCTTCTTTCTTCAGCTGGATCACACACAGATGGCAAGTCGTCTTGACTAGACATGTCAGAAAACTGACCAGGGTTAAAATCTGACGCAGTGTCAGTGGCGTCAGAGTCTGACGCCAAGAAGGCATATGCCTCCTGCAAGTTATACATACGCTGCATGTTTTACAAACGACTAAAACAAATTACAAACACACAAAAAAATTTTTATACTTTTCTTTTTTATACTTTTTATTTTTTTACTAAAACAGACTAAAAGCAATCCCTAAACTAACTCCTGTCAAAAAAAATCTAATGGAGATTTGGGGGAAGGAAACTGACTGACTAAGACAGAGAAAGACAGAGAAAGACAGACCAAGACAGCCCAAAACAGACCAAGACACAGATTTTTAAAACAAATTTAACCCTTTAAGGGCAAAAAAAATACAGACAGTACAAATGCACTGCTGTAACGGATCTGGCAGGGAAGGGATTAAAAGGTGATTTTTTTTTTTTTTTTTTTAAATAAAATACTGATACTTTCTGATGGTCACTGAACACTGCTGCAACAAACTATCACGATCTCTGTCTCTCTCACCTCACAAAATGCTACAGAGGAGAGAGGGGCAGAGATCACTGTCAAAGTGAGTGTTTGTAACACCCACTTTTACAGCAGCCAATTGTGAGCAATCACGGATCGCTCACATACCGCAATTGGCTGTTACTATCTGCCTGGGATGTCTGGCAGATAGTTACAGCGTTATACTGGCGGGAAAGATCTTTGATCGCTTCCCGCAGCCCGTTTTTCGCTATGACGGTTCAGGACCGTCACCGTTCCAAACGCACTTTTTCCTACTGACGGTCCTGAACCGTCAGCGGTCCTGAAGGGTTAATCAATTAATTGCTCAGGTGTTTAAAGGACCTATTTTATGGAGTTCAAATGTTCACACATTTAAAGTCTCATGTAACTTATTTTCTGAAGCACATATTCATGAAGGTATTTTCCTATAAGCAACAAAAGATTGGGGAGACTGAAGAGATTTATTCACTAAAATACACTTTTTGGAAAATTACAACTAAGTGAAATGGAAATACACTGAACAATATTATAAATACAACACTTTTGTTTTGCCCCCATTTTTCATGAGCTGAACTCAAAGATCGAATACTTTTTCTATGTATAGAAAAGACTTATTTCTCTCAAATATTGTTCACAAATCTGTCTAAATCTGTGTTAGTGAGCACGTCTCCTTTTCCTAGATAATTCATCCACCTCACAAGTGTGGCATATCAAGATGTTGATTAGGCAGCATGATTATTGCACAGGTGTGCCTTAAGCTGGCCACAATTAAAAGGCCACTTTTACTGTATGTTATACTGTATTTACAAAATGTTTTACTGTATTGGAAGGGGCCAGTGGTGGTCCGAAAACCAGTCAGAATCCAGTGTGACCACCATTTGCCTCTCGCAGTGCAACACATCTCCTTCACAAGTTGATCAGGTTGTTGATTGTGGCCTGTGGAATGTTGGTCCACTCCTCTTCAATAGCTGTGTGAAGTTGCTGGATATTGGCAAGACCTTGATCACGCTGTCGTATAAGCCGATCCAGAGCATAGTACAAGCACAGAATAAGTTGATTGATAGCCTAACACAGATTTGTTTATAATTTTGTTTAGTGTATTTTCAATCTCTAGTATGTGTAATATATTGTGGAATAATGTATTGATTGATGCTGAATAAAATTGTATGCGATGAGGCAGATATCAATAAGCAGGCCACCCTGTCTTACTTTTACAATACACCCCAAGAGGTCATTTAAGATTATTTTACTTTATTCCTTACTAAAAGACAGTTTTTTCAGTTTTCACTTTATTTAATTATCAAAACTGTTGCTGGTGATCAGGAATATCCTATATTATTACTCTGTGTTTGGCTATCAATCAGCTTATTGTGTGCCTGTACTATACAAAGTGGATTTATCAACTGAATGTGACACTTGATATGCACAGTAGTCCAATGAGAATACACATTTTAAGTAATTATTGCCTTCAACAAATGTTAAAAATAAATGGATGCATGAAAAATATAATGCAGTAGTTGAACACAATCAGTTGTTCAGTGCTTTTAACAGCCATTAGTATTAATATTGAGTAATGGTATGTAATACAACATATACAAAAACAGAAGCTTAAAAACATGTTAAAGTCAAGTGCAATGCAAACATTGTCAGTGATTTAGCAAAGAAACCTATACAATTTTAATAATGTCTTGATTCAATTAGATCAGTACTAATATAACTTCATTGTATATACAGAGATCAGAAATAAATCATGCTTATACTCCCATTTAGTCACTGTTGGAGAGGAGCAATGCAATGCATGCTAAATGACTATAATAAATAACATAAATACAGAACTTTATAAATACTATAAATGCAAAATCTAAATATTAAAATAATAGTATTAAGTACATTGTTTTAATCTGGCTGAATGTAACATATAAATATCCTGCACTCACGTTTTTTGCTCCAATAAACCTGCTTTCCTGCAGCAATCCTGAGTGCCTGGACCTAATTTATTTTATCAATTCCTGGCTTTATTTTTTTATTTTGGAAAATGGATTTCTTCTGAAAATAACAGTGAAATCAAGAGTACTTCTTTTCGTATAACTATAATCAGTGTGCTGTTTAGTAATAGTGCATTCCATACATTATTACAGAGCACATGTTTGTGATAGTGAGGGTAATTTTATTTCAATAACAAAAAAGGTGTACAGTTTGAATTCCTGATCAATATATGTCTTTCAATGTTGTGCATTTAAGCTAAACCAATCTTCAAAGCAGAACATATGACATAATGCTGAATATGGGGTTGGATTCCATCTAGTAAATATTTTTGTGTATAGAGAGAGCTTTATTCTGTTTTGAATGTATCTTGTATTTTTTTTCTTTTAATTCAAGAAAAGTGTTTATTGAGTCACGTTTGTAAACAATAATAAACAATATTGGTATATATAGTAACCAGTGTGTAGTTATTACAGAGTACAACATGAAGATTTGAAACATGAGCATAATTGTATGTCACATCATTTATACCGAGTTATCGTATAAATCCGTATGAACATGCAGAGCGTAACAAGCTATGGTGTTTACTACCATCTCTGTCGTTTAGTAAATTGGTTGCTCATTGGCAGGTTGACTATTGAGGAAGATATTGGAGGGGGAAAAGGAAAGAAGATAAAATGGAAGTAGAAATAACCCCAGAGTCGTAGCACCTTCTGTCTACCACTGGTAGCGATGAGCATGGCATCGGGGGGTTGAGTGGTCTACGGCTGTAGGTAGGCAATGATTAGAGTGAGAGAGAAAAAAGGGGGGAGGGCATCAAGAGGGTAAAAGAGGCGGTTAGAGAGGGGGTGTAGGAGAAGAAGTTGGAGTGAGAGATGGAGAGAGAAGGAGAAGAAGGAGGAGAAAAGAAAAACGGGAAGAGGGGGTATGCTGGGTAGGTTGTTGGGTATTTCCCCCTTATCTCTCCACCCCCATATCCGAAGCAGCCGTCCCCGCTTTGCTTTGGTCATCAGGGTGAGGAGGAGCCTGGTCTAGCATTGTGTGTTACTGTAGGGTCTGTGATAAGGTCGGTTCTGCTGTGTCAGGAATTTACGAATTAGACTCCAGGTTTGGTTGTTTAGTTGTTAGCCGTTGCATCCAGTGACACCAGATCTTCTGGTACACTTGGTTTCTCCCACCTGCCGACAGAATGAGTTCCTCTATGCTCCTGATGTCTTCCACTCTAGTGATCCAATCTTCAGTGGATGGGGCTGAGGCTTGTTTCCAGAAGGTCAGGATGAGGCTACGTGCAGTGTTAATCAGATATGGAGTGATTGTTTTTTTTTGTAGGTAGCCAACGGCAGGGCGGTCAGGTGAAGCAGGTAGTTCTCCAGGGAGAACTCAACCGAGTTATCTTTGAGTGTGGATACTATCCAGTGTATCTCCCTCCAGTAGTGTTGGATCTGGGGGCATGTCTGGTGTATGGAGGCAAGTTTCTCTGGTGTTTTATACCAGTGAGATATAATTTTGTATCTGGACTCCTGGTATTTTGTATTGATGGAGGACTTATTGCGATTTATGCGTCAATGTACCTCTCCCAGTGTCTAACAAAGTTTGGGAGTGTTTGGTTATCTTGCGATGTAATCAGAAGGCGATATTGCAATGAGATGGCATGGGATGGGGGTGAGGGTTGAGTGCATAGCGTCTCAAACATGGTCAGCATTCTTGTGACTGAAGTTAGGTTCGGTACTTGATTGATTATGTGTACTAGTTGGTTATATCTAAATCTTGTCATCAGGTCTGGGGGCTCTGGCATGTGCAGTTCTGAGAGTGGAGTAATATTGCTATTTGTAAGTATGTGTTGTAGCCTGCAGCATAGTGGTAGTCTGAAGCTAGTCATGATCCGAGCTGAATCGATTATGCGGAATTGCCTGTGATGGGACACAGGGGGCAGGTAGGTGGTGAGAGGTCTGGTCCCGCAGATAGTCTCCTCCAGATGTTTAGGGTGGTAGCTATTGTGGGGTGGCCCCTATCCTGTCTGGTTGGTTGACTTGGGGGTTGCCACAGGAGCGTATGCAGAGGCAGCGCTGAGAAGCTAGCTTTCTATGGCGATCCAAAGTTTGTCCGGTGAAGCTAATGACCATTCGATGATGCGCTGGAGGTGGATGGTCTAGTGATTTTTAACTAGATCAGGGAGGCCCAAACTGCCCTTCAGTTTGGGTTTGATTAGAATTTCATATTTGACTGTGATGGTGGAGAAAGAGGTGGTAAGAGTGCCAGCCAGATCTAGGGGTTATACTGTGTTGTAGAAGTTGAGGCGGGAAAACAGCTAAAAAAGTAAGAGGTGAGTCGTCTACGACAACCAGTTTGTCTTCTTTTCAGAAGATAGAAAAAGGGGTAGTTTGCTTCAGGAGAGGGGGATCTTCAGTCGGGTTAGTTCCCAGCGCCCAAATCCTGTGGTTTGGCAGTAAAACCATGGGGGTGGGGGTGGTGTGCCTCTTAGCATTTGTGATAAGTAAGTAATAGGTTTTTTCCATCAAATTTTAGGCTCGTCCGAACCCTGCTGCCAGTGAGCAAATAGATGAAACAATAATAAAGATAAAACATCAAAGTACTTGAACAATATTTCTCAGTGACCGCTTAGCAAACTAGGGTATTTGTCTACACGTAGAAAACATATAGCCTATTGAAACCAATCTCTAGGAGACATTTTCTCTCTCTTACATATATTCCATAGAGGTAACAGATAACAAATAACTTTGTATGTTGAATAGGATGATAGTGCTTAGAAGAATCAGGGGAGGGAGGAGAAAAGAAGTAGGGAAAGGAGAGGAGAGGAAAGAGAAGAGATAAAGAAGAAAAAAAAGGGAGATTTTTGCTCAAAGGGGAAAAATTAATGAGAATACCAATAATTCCATTGAGAACATCATCACCTGTGCGAACCTATGATCTGTGTACAGTATCCCATTCCCCCAGGATTCTATCAAGCTGTGTCCCTCTCCCTCCCACTAGTGTGCAGGACTTTAAAGAGTACCTGCACCTTTCCCATGTAGTGAAATCCCACCAGCATCTCAGGGTAGTGGTTTAAACCATTGCCTTTTAACCCTAGTCTCTCTGCAGGGGGCGCTGTCATTGATAGAGTTATGGGAGACACTAGGAGGTTTGAGGGTCATTTAGGTCAGCCCTTTACTTGGCATAGGCTGCAAGCAAGGAGAGGAGAGAGAAGAAGAGAAAGAGAAAAAAAAGGGCAAAGTCAATTAGGGAGATAGTCCCTCTGTCTTTTCTGTGGGTATACCTTTCCAGGCTCTGTCCAGATATGTCGAGGTGTAGACGTCTCAGGCAGGAAGGTGCGTGGGAAATGTCATGTGTACCTGGCATCCATCATTCTTCAGGGGCAATTTGGTGTGGTGGAGCCACTCCTAAGCCCTGTTATTCCACGGTGAGTGTTAGGGCCACAGGTCTGCCCACATTCCTTTCATTGAGAGAACAGTCAGACCAGTCCCGTACCTGAATAGGTGGCAGTCCTAGGGTGTCCAGAAAGATGGGGACATCTGCTGGTATTCTAATAGTGGCTTCCACATTGCCTTTTCATGCTGTGAGTGCAAATGGGAATTACCAGTGGTATCTGAGCTGGGTTTCATGCAGCGCAGCTGTGATGGGTCGGAGGGCACATCTCATTTGTAAGGTGAGGTGAGATATATCATTGTATAGTTCCACATTCTGGCCTTCAAATCTCTAGGACCTCTCCATTCTTTTCCCTCTCATGATGTCATCTTTCTGAAAATCTTGTATGTAGCAGATTACATCCTGTAGTGGGGCAGATGGTGGCAGTTATGGATGGAGAACATGGTGTGCTCTATCCAGGGGCAGCAGTGAGCAGAGCTGCAGACCATGTGTCTCGCGAGAACTGGCCTATCAGAGTGTTGCCACGGTTACCACAGCAACGCTCTGATGGGTCTTGGGTCCCCTCCCTACAAAGTCATCACCCCCCCCCCACATTTCAGCCTCTTCATGCATCCACACTCACATTAACCACTCCCAATCCTGTTAATCTCACCCCCTCCGAACTCACCTGCCCTCACTCTGCCACACTCACCCTGTCACATTAACCTCCCTTAATCCTGTCACACTTGTCCCTCCTACAATGCCACAATTGCCCTGACACACTTTCCTCCACTCGCCCTGTTAAACTCCCTCATCAAACCATGTCATACTCCCTGTCCCTCATTCTCTCTCACAACACCTCCTGTCCATTGTGAAGGAGGGTTGTGAGAGAGAAACCATGTCATACTCCCTTCGCCCTGTCACACTCTCCCTGCCACTGGTAACCCTTTACTCACCTTGTCACAGTAACCAGCTGAAGACATTCATCATACACACACAGTCAAGAAACATAGCTTTGCCATGAACACAATGCACAAAGGCTACAGGCAGACCCCCATACACACAAAACACTTCAAGCAGCTACCCCATACACATAGGGTCCCAGAAAAAAATGCAAACATGCTCACAGAGACATAAATTCACACACACAAGGATACTCTCTGTCAGACACACCTTCAGGCACATACACAGGTAAACTGTGCATCAATGTGTATATGTGACAGTGTGCATGTATTGCAACTCTATTTGTTTCACTTTTTTGTTAGTGGGGCCTCATGTTTGAGTTTCACCTAAGGCCTCATAAAGTCTAGAGCCGCCTCTGGCTCTATCTATATACAGGCATGCATCAGGAGGCCTGTTGAGAAATGGTTGAACAGTGGAATCAACTTCTCCCTCAGATCTTCTGGGCCTTGCGATTCACGCAGCCCCTGCACTCTGATGTTGTGCCTATGGCTCCTGTTGTCCAGATCTTCCACATGGAGCTGCAGGTCAGTGAGCTGTCTGGTATGTGTATCTGTGATCTGCATTGCTGGACATGCGGCTGCTGGGCCTGCGGTTTCTAGGGCCTTCACCCTCCCCTCTAATTCTACCAGTGAGGTGCGTAGTGTAGCGATCTCCGTCCAGAGAGTAGATTTTACCTCTGCCAGGACTGTCTGGAGGTTTTCTTTCTAGGGATTCAGGCAAATAGTGCATACCAATCCGGTGCATTGCGGTCTATTGCACAGGAGTCCATCGGCTGGCTGTCTTCACACACTGATGAGCCAGGGGAAGATGGCGTCGCGTGTAAGGCCTCGTGTTACAAGGCAAGGATACCCCCGGGTGTGCAGGTAGCTGCAGATGGATGCAGATGGAGCCTCTCCTTGTGTCCGGGATATTGAGGGGGTCATCTGTAGACGCTTCGTTTGACGCTTGGGGTCCTGGTTAATGCGGAATGAGGCTAATTAGGGCAGCAGAGTACGGAGCTCTTGAATCAGGCGGCCATACTCGTTCAGCACCAAGCCACGCCCCCGTCCATCTATTTTCAATACATTTTTATATATTTATCATTTTACCTTTTTCTTTTAAAAGAGTACATTCACTTTTTAAATTTTCTGTAAAATGATTGCTCATACAATGTATTATTTTGATGAAATTCAAAACCTGGAATGTAAAGAAATTAATTTGAACAATCTAGAACAAAGAGATGAGTATAATAGCATTATTTAACTCCACGTCTACAGCATTTTTTTTAAACGTAATTAAAATTTTTATTATTCATTTTGTATTTTTCTTTTTTCTTTATTCATTTTTTACATACTTGGACAATACTGGTATTTGGCACAAGTATAATTTCAAAGGCACTTTTGCAGGCTCCCCCAAACTCCAGCCTTCCAGATGTTGCTGAACTACAACTCCCATGATTCTATGAATGAAATAGATAGGCTGAGAATCATGGGAGTGGTAGTTCAGCACCATCTAGAGGGCCGGTGTTTGGGGAAGCATGTTCTAGAGCAGGTTTCCCCAAACTCCAGCCCTCCAGATGTTGCTGAACTACAACTCCCGTGATTCTCAGCCTATCTATTAGATTCATAGAATCATGGGAGTTGTAGTTCAGCAACATCTGGAGGGCTGGAGTTTGAGGATGCCTTTTCTAGACTGATGCATACAATATTAAATCGTTACTCCAACCTCCATGACAAATTCCACTTTTTAGAAGTCAGTATGGAGCAAGGAATCTGTATGTACAGCTTTTCTGATTGAAATGATAGACAAACAAAAATATCTACACTTTTGTGTAGCAGACTAGTTACACACCGGAGAAATGTGACTTAGGTATAATGTTAAATATGTGCATAAATTTGTTTAAATTCTTCGTGCGCATGCCCTGTAAACCAGGAGATTGGGCAATCAAATGCTTCTCTATGAGAAGCAGTTTTGTTGCCCTCAGAAAGGAAAGGAATGATGATGGACAGCATGAGGAAGGCAGTGAGAACTATAACTGGTAAGCTAAGGCTTATTTCTCAAGTTAATCTAAGAGGGTTAGAGGGGGATAAATATACTCCATAATTATGATACTAATTACTCTACCCCTATGAGCACCGTTCTTTTGGTTTACATACTTTAACATATCATTACAATCTGCTTTCAAGAATGGCAAAGGCAGAATAACATCTTAATCCATTTCTGACAGGGTTTTACAGTTTGTTTTTACAGGTAAAAGCACAACTTTTATATAGTAGATTAACATGTGCTCACAGCTTGAATCCATAAATATGTTAAAACAAAAATCACAATGCTATAAATGCAGACTGCATGTTAAAAATTCCAAATTTGAAATGATGGGTATTTAGTAAAAATAGTGTATACATATGGATATTAAGACCGGCAAATCTAATTCAGAGAAGTGCTGTGTCTGATAGCAATAAAAAAAAAAAAAAAGAAATAAAATGGTATGTCAGTAGTTAAACTAATACAAAGGGGGTCATAATGAAACAACTTTTTGGGCCACCTCCACTTTTCTTTTACTGCACTTAAAAGGATTCTCTGAAAATAATGTTTGACACACTCTCTGCCAATTACAACCTTTACATACTTATTAACATTTATTGGTCACCTACCTGAATGAAGATGGGCAGGGGACTAAGCACAGGTCCAGGGGGCTTACTGGAGGTCAAATGACGTATTCAAGCATTCGAGAAACAGTAAATTGCATGAGAATTGCCCTCAAGTTTGAAAGCTCAGAGGCAGATTTTTAAAAATTTCAGTAAGCCTCCTTTTCAGTTGTTTAATAAAATAAATAAATAGTGTGCTCACTGTTTTGTTTTGTGCAGCCAGAAAAGAGTGGAATCAATTTACTTACTGCACTTTGCAAATACAATTAGGCAAACTGAAATTTCCAATTCAGCCTCTAAATGACAAATCTAGTAGTATGCAATTTAACATACTATATGCATTATACAGTATAGACATTTTAGCTTTCTTTTATCATAATCACAAAATGCACACCATAATATGTTCCTGCTCATATGAATATTAAAATGTATATGACATTTATTTAGCAGATTCCTGAATAATAATTATTATACATATTGTTTTAAAATTTAGCAATTAAGATACACACAATTAACCCCTTAACGCAGTTACGGCGTTCTATGCCGTCCCGCATTAAAAGGGCTTTAAAGCCGCTGCGACGGCATAGAACGCCGTAATGGCTTTCTATCCCTGGAGGTGAGATTTACTTACCTCCACCGTGATCTTCTTCTGGAGGGCTGTCTGACAGCCCAGGCAGCCCTCCCCCTGCAAATGAGGCTCCAAATGTTTCCCCCTGCTGGTGGGAAAGTAATAAAAAAAGAATTAAACATGTGTAAAATTAAAATAGAAATTTATTTATATATATATAATATATGTATATCTATTTTATATATATATATATATATATATATATATATATATATAATAGATAAACATATTATATATATGTAACGTCATACAAAGTGTATTTTAATATTAATATAAGTACATATATTAGTATTAAAATATACTTAGAATGACGTTACATATATATATAATATGTATATATATTATATATATATATATATAATAGATATATACACATATATTATATATACGTATAATTACAATAATAAATAAATAAAATAATAAAATAAATAAAATATTGAAACAAAATTTAATATAAATTATATATTCATATGTAATTTCATTCTAACTGTATTTTGTTATTAATATATATATATATATATATATATTGGTAACAAAATACACTTAGAATGACATTCTATATATATCTATCTATATATAAAATACAAATAACCACAAATATGTATATATAGATAAATACATATAATTACATAAAAGATTACATTAGTATACACGGAGAATTTAACTACCCATAGTGGAGAAGCCTGGTTGCTCGCCTGCTGCCTTTGGACTATGGCCCCATGTTAAAGGACATCTTTTTTCCCTGCAGAAAATACTTATTCGTGCTTTTCTGCCTGGTGTTCGATTCAATCTACCGAACAACCGCACAAATGACTAGACCACCTGGGAGCTGGAGTTTGCCGGCAATTAACCTCCCTGAAGCTGCGGTTAACCGCAGCTTAATTGACGAATGCTGGGTGGCCGCCATTCGTATCACAAACGAACGGCCCAGTGTTCGGGAGTTTTACCTGACTATGTTATACCCCACATAGGAATCCCATGGAACCCATTCGTATGAGAACTGACATTGTAAAGACTTTGGCTCCATGGCGATTAAACTGTATTCGTGTGGTCCGAGCGCCATTCGCTTAATAATGTGCACTCAGACCTGAGCTATCTGGGGACATGTTAAATGTATAGTTTTATTGTAACTTGTGTCATACTGTGTATTTTAATAGTAATTCATGTTTTAGTATCCCCATGTGCATAATGGCGATTTGCCTTTGTCTTGGGAGATAATAGAATTACTTCTCAATTATCTCCAAGGCAGAGGGGAGGAAGCCAGGATGCATTGTGGGAATATAATGTGACTGTTTGTCCTATTTGTCTACTTGTCCGTCTTTTGTCACAGTCTCCCATTTGGTCCCCTAGGGGAGTGTCCACCAGGTGGGAGACCTGCATAAATACTGGGCAGGTAGCCGTCATTAAACAGACCACTGCTTGACCCATCAACACGGAGCCTTGTCTCGTCTTTGGGGGGGATTTACAGAATGCTGATAGAGACTGATTGCTAGGAGTGTAAGCCGCTTGGATGCTTTTCCTATTCGTCTGCTAGCAGCGATTCGAATGGTTCCAGTTCGTGTGTTTGGAGTGCTATATTGTATGCCGTTCGGGAGTTTGGAGCATTCCCTTATTGGGGGTTCGTGAGTTTGGTGTTCTACAGTAGCTGTGCCTGCATCTCGGAAAGAGGACGAACGCCTAAACGGTTTTTACCCCTTGTGTGCAAAACGGTCCGTTACACCTATAAATGCATATATATTAAAATTCTACATGTATATTTAAGTAATCTTTTAACATAATTATGTGATTTGATTAATTAAAATTTGATTAACATGCCTGACAACACAGGGAGAAAGTGCAGAGAATTGAATTCGCAAGCACTATATTTGACCCTGTAACTCTCCAAAACACCATAACACCTGTACATAGGGGTTACTGTTTTACTCGGGAGACTTCGTTGAACTCAGATATTAGTGTTTCAAACTGGTAAATTGTATTACAATGATGATATTTTAAGTAAAAGTGAAGTTTTTTGCATTTTTTACAAAAATGCTATATTATTGTTGTAATATGTTTTATTGTTTTAAAACACTAATATTTGTGTTTTGTGAAGTCTCCCGAGAATAACAGTACCCCCCATGTATAGGTTTTATGGTGTTTTGGAAAGTTAGAGAGTCACATATAAGGCTTGCATTTCATTTTTTTGACATTGAAATTTGCCAGATTGGTTATGTTGCCTTTGAGAGTGTACGGTAGCCCAGGAATGAGAATTACCCCCATGATGGCATACCATTTGCAAAAGTAGACAACCCAAGGTATTGCAAGTGGGGTATGTCCAGCCTTTCTTAGTAGCCACTTAGTCACAAACACTGACCAAATATTAATTGTTTGCTTTTTTCACACAAAAACAAATATGAACGCTAACTTTGGCCAGTGTTTGTGACTAAGTGACTACTAAAAAAGACTAAACATACCCCACTTTCAATACCTTGGGTTTTCTACTTTTTCAAATGGTATGCCATTATGGGGGTAATTCTCATTCCTGGGCTACCACACCGTCTTAAAGATAACATTACTAATCTGGCAAATTTCAATGTGAAATTGGAACGTTCTATATTTGACCTTGTAACTTTCCAAAACACCATAAAACCTGTTAATGGGGGGTACTTTTAAAACCTAACAGTATTACCACATTCACAGCTAAAATGTCAGACGGAAATACAAATTTAAAAAAAATCTTATTTTCTCACAATTTTTTAAATTTTATTCATAATAAATTATGTTCCATATATGAATAGTTAATGGTAAATTAAAACCCTGTTTCTCCTGAACAACATGATATATAGTAAGTGTGAGTGCACTTAATGTGACAGCGGTGAATTACGGTTGAACAGACATATAGCGCAAATTCCAGTTTTTGTTTACGTTTTGTTTTGATCAGAACGTGCACTATTGACTCCGTCCTGAAGGGGTTAAGCTTTAACTTAGAGGTATTCACAAAAGGAAAACAACAGATTTGAACATCAAAAGCTTCTTTAACTGGCTGTCTGGTTAAATGATTTACAAAGTGTTACCTTGTGTAGTGTCTTATATAGCTGTCTTCCTACATTAACCTCTGTATGTGGGTGTAAGCTGAAAATATACTGGATAATTTATGTGCCAGCCATAGATGTTTCAACATATTCTTATGTTCATCTATTATTCTTGTTCATATTATTCCTTTTAAATACTGACCCCCTTCTTTGAGTTGTGGAATCCAAAAGGGATATAGAATACATATAATTGAGCATCTCCTAGTCTTTTTTGTTTTGTTTATGGAATACTTTTAGTTTTGAGCAAAACCTGGTCTTACCTATATTTTATTTGGAGGGCACTTATTTGATTCGGTGTTTTCATCTCTGCCTTTTCAGTGATTGATGCCCCTAAAAAATGTTTAGATTATTTTTTAAGCTATTATTTGCTAATCTGGCAATGTGCATTAGATTGTTGTTGAAGCAAATATGCTTGTGCTAATGCACTGATCAGCCACATTGTGGTTACTCTTACTGTTCTGTGGCATACTGTGATGCACTGTGTGTTCTGACACCATTTTATCATGGCCAGCATTACATTTTTCAGCAATTTGTGCTACAGTAGCTCTTCTAGGTGATCGGACCATATTATCTAGCCTTTGCTCCCCAAGTGCACTAAGTGCACTAATGAGCCTTGGATGCCCGTGACCTTAATGGTGGTTCACCAGCATTTTGGTAGGTACTAACCACTGCAGACCAGAAACACCCATATGGTCATGGGTGTAACCCAGTCATCTAGCAAACACTATTTGGCCTTTGTCAAAGTCACTCATTTCTTTTCACATGCCATTTTTTCTGCTTCTAACACATGAAATTCAAGGACTGACTGTTCACTTGCTGCATGATATACCCCACCCCTTGACAGATGCCATTGTAATTATGTAATCAATGTTATTCACTTCACCTGTTACTGGTTTTAATGTTGTGGCTGATCAGTGTATATCTTGAGTTATTTATTTTCTTCGCTATCTTGATCCAAGTCCCAGTCTCTGCTCAAAGTAGCTGTCAAGTAATGTGTGAGGCGAAAGTGACCTCGCAACTGGTTTTTGGAGGGGCCTGTTTGCCAACCTCCTGCCCTGTGACTATGGCCCTGGGATGTATTGCCCTTTAAGGAACTGATTTGGGCATATTGTATTTTATTATACTGCTGCTGGCCCTTTAAGAACCAACTGGGGACATACTGTGGAGTTACTGGGTGGCCACCATTTCATGTATCAGAAGCACATGGTGAGAACAATGGATGAAGCACATGGTGAGAACAATGGATGGCGGCCATTTTAACTCACAGACACTGTTTTGACTTTTCTACACGGTGCCATCTCGCCAGTATTTGGTGCACAAAGACATTGTTCAGTAGTTTTAAACTAGAGAACAGGGGACACATTTAACAGTAATTATTTTTCATATAAACATGTATATGTTCTGCGGAATCTGCATTAAACCGTATCTTCCAAACTACTGAACGGATCTGGGTGAATTGTGGATATGTGGTTCACCCAGATCCCCCGGTTCCGAGGATATATTTTTTATGGGGTTATTGAATGTTTTGGGGTCCCTGTGATATGTTTTATAGTGCTGTATTTTCCTGTCTGTGATAATTAAGTTAGTCTATTGTGTTGAGATAATTGTATCACAAGCAGAGGGGAGGATTTCTGATGTAATGAATGCGAGTGTTAGCTGTGTTGATTGGTTGTGCTTCAAAACCCTGTGGGCAGTACTATGTTTGTAGAATGTGAATAAAAGAGGATGAATATGCCAGTACAGACAGTTCTACTTCACCCTCAATTTGGAGTGCCATCTCTGCTACAAGGGATTGCTATGCTCTGCATACTCTCTTGCTATATTCACTGCTAAGCTCTTGTAAGAGCTTCTTCCTGTCCTGCTCTCTGAAGGAGTCCACGGTGGTTATGGTGTCGGCTGGAGTGCTTGGAGCCCTCAGGAAGCGCTAGGAGCATCCTTCAACGGAGGTACCCAGTCGGGGTGCCAGGTGATCCGTTACAATGTGTTTCTGTTACTACATTACTTCTATGTGCATTGACACTTTGCTAACAATATGTCATATTGGCTTAGAGAATTGTTTCAATTGCGGACATGTGTTCTTAGTTGTATGAGTGGGAGTGAGTCTCAACTAGAAGTGGTCATGGATAAAAGCATTTTCCTTAACAGTGGTTAACACAGTCAGGATGATATTTTATTTGACTAAAGATACTGGTTTCTATTGATTGTCACTATGCTCCATTGACTTACTACTTTTTGACACAACATGAAGAAAATCAGTTTATATCCACGTGATTTTCAAATATATTTATTTAGAACAGTTCAAAAACTAAAGGTCATTTTAGAGCTTTAATGAATATTTACTGTCTGACCCAATTCAAAAATGTATGCAGGGAATAGTTATGTAATGACAAAAAAGTCTCAAAACCATATTCAGGAAATCTGTCTATAATCACAAATGAGTCTCAAAAAGGTATTCATGAAATGGGTGTGTAATCACAAACGAGTCTCAAAAACGTATAAAGGAAATGGGTCTATAATCTCAAAAGTAGTCTAAATTGGTTAGGTTTCATTGTCTTTTTTGTGATTCTAGCATTTGTTTTGCATTCCTGTATAATCCATGTAGGCTTCGATAATGTAATATCCGAAAAATGTATATCTTCTTATTACTCTTGCCAACACCTCTTGGGTGTATACATCTAATATTGTAAAATGCAGGGAGTGCATATCAATGCAGTATATTTCCACAGCTTATTTCAGATGAACTTTCCGGCTTCATGATAGTCTCAGAAATCTCAGTGGAAAAATGACATGCTCTTTACAACACCCTGGTTATACCATGTCTCTGCCACTTCATAGTAATATTTTTATAGTAGTAGTTCATAGTACCACATAGGTGGACTATTCTCCCCTTGGTACTCAATTTGTTTTATTTTATTTTATATTATATATTATTATATATCAAACAAAATTAAATTATCCCCTTAACATGTTTAGGACATGTCATTACATCTTAACAATACTGGCCACATATTGACACATCCTAATGTTTTGATGTGAGCAGGGTTAAATACACCAGTGAGTCCCATGTATCAATCAATACCTTGGGCTGTCCTTGAGGGCGGCATTTTTAGTGGCCCCAGATTGACAATTGAGCTGTATGCAGCTATCAAATGCCTGCTTACCAGGTAGATCTAGGTACCAATTGATAATATTCAGTACAGATATGGTTAAACACTTGAGTCATTCTCACTGTCTTTTTCTCTGTGAGAGAGAAGATCAGATCATTTATCACTTAGAGCACAACAAATGATAGAATTAAGGGGCTTTGGGAGAACTGACCTCTAGGTCAAATAGTATTAATTACACCAGTTGATCTAGTAGTCATTCCAAATGTGGGTCTGGGTGGATTTTTATAAACTCAGAACAAAATCAAAAGACTTTGTGTATCAGCCCGTATTTATACAGTAAGTTTAAAAACATTTACAGTTACATAAATATGTATTTTTCTCTATATTCCAGTTTATTTAAACATTACCATAGGTAGTATAGTTGGGCGCTGCCAAAATGTTAGTTTCATCTGAACCGAATTTTGTTCGTTTGTTCATTTGTTTTTGGATGAAATTAATACATTTCATACATTCTGACATTGTTTTTGTTTTGGAATTTAATTTGGGTAAATACAATTCCAATACGTGTTGTGGCTGCATCTTGCAGCCATTTAGTATATAACTCCCTAAATTGATACCCTTGTGGGATTGCCATATTTTTGGGAACAAAACTAGGTAGCTCTTTTTTGATATCTTATGGCAATCCCAAAATGATTAAGGAGCTATCTACTAAGAAGCTGAAAGGACAACAATATGAATAATTAGTATTAGTAATAAGTTCTACTAAATAAGGGAGGTTAAATTTCCCTCCTGCCACTACCTGCCATGCTGCGAGTAGAGAATGACTACTAAACAGTGAGCAGTCAGTAGCAACTGGGAAGCTATTGCCCAATCCAATGAAGGGAGATCAGCACAGGTTCCCCATGCACTGATGGTGGGGTACTTAATAAAACAATTAACTGAGGGGGGGGCATGCCCCCATCCATGACCTGTGATTAAAATTATCAGGGGCCCCTCTTATCCCCACCCATTGCCAAAAAAAGCCCTGCAAGTGTGGGCTGTAAAACTAAAGGGGGCCTCGTGTTCGTCTCCAGACCCATCCGTGGCCAAAAAAAGTGTGGGCTATTAATTAAATTGAATGGGTGGATATAATGTCCCCCTAGCTCCCACCCATAAGCGGCATGTGGGGCCCTAAATAATAACAGGGGTGGACCTATTGTCCCCTTGAGTCCCTACCATTGGTGGTGGGTGGGGACCCTAAGTAATAATGGAGTGTGGACCTATTGCCCCTTACAGCCCCCACTCACTGCCAATGGGTGGGTGCTAATTATAAAAATGTTTCCCCTTCCCATCTTCACTAGGGGTCCCTAAACCACTAGTCACTCCCCAATGAAAAATATTTTTCTTGGCTAGTAAGCACTGGCTTAACCATTCTTTTATGGTCTGTTGTGTTTCCTTTGTGATTTATCAATGTGGCGATTAGGAATTTTTGAAAATTAGTTGATTGACAAAACAAAAGCAACAGAATGCACAAGTCTAACCGATATATGACTTTTAGTTTCTGTTGCACGTTTATTAAAAAAACAGGTTGAAGTGAAGAACAGACCTCTAAGAGACTCCACATACCACCTTTGTCCAACTAGAAAAAAATCCATCAACAACTAAACTGCACTACAGCTTTTATCTAAACCACGGGGGACACTAGTTCTTCCCTCATTAATATTTAAAGTAGTTCCTACCCAATGCCCACAAGGGACATGAGTGGGACATAGTCCCTTCTCCCACATTATTTCCCAGGCCCCATCCCCACAAGAGTATTTTCTAGCAACTGTGCAACAATGTTTAGTAGACATGTTTTCACCATTCAGATGGCAGGTAGGAGCATATGAAGGTACTTTACCTCCATTATAACAATATAGGGTCTTATTAACTCCCAATATAATTTGTATTTATTTACTTATTTCTTTTTTTACATGTTTAATTTGGCAGCTGGCTAGCAAGCCCTGGCCAGCTGCCACATAATTAAACCCTCTACAGTGCTGCAAGCAGGCAAATAGTTCTTCAAATTACAATTCACTTGCAAACAACAAGTGAATGCTAATTTGTGTATGTGTATCCTACCAGATGCATTTGATTGATACCAGTGTAGTAAATTGGTTTGGAATGAGAAAATCACTGATTTTCCAAACTCATTGAATGAATGTTGCAGAATCTGTAGGACCAACCGAATCCTGACTTTATTTGACTTCAGTAAAAATGAGAGTTGCCATTAAGGTTGGACTTTGGTCGTTTTCCCTGGATTTTGTTCATTTTTACAAAATTCATTTTTTAGTGAATAACCCTGTTAGATAATATTTACATTTTGCTATTGTGACTTTAAATTTGAAATTCACAATTAATTCACTTTGATGTCTCACTTTAGTCAATAACTGTGTAAAGGTCGGCATGCTTTTATCAACATGAAATCCTTCAGCTTATCCCCGGATGCTGAATAGGACGCCTGTAGATATTTAGAAATTTTGGGGTTATAACATATAGCTGGGGATTGCTTATCTAAAAAGAGATCACGGGCTGGTATTTTTTCCATTTTTTATTTTTTTAAAGTATTTGATAAGCCTTCTGGTGGATTTTTATTTTTCCGATTTTTACCACAATGAGTGATGCAACAAGTATTTGTGTGGCTGAATAGTGCTGGACTTTTATTTCTTGTCAGTGTGGAATAACTTGATTGTCTATTTATGCAAACTTGTGTTTGTTATCTATTTGTGCTGTGACTTCTCCCTATGTGTTGGGCTCAGTAATGTAATTACTGGAAGATATAACTGTTAACAAGCCTATAGTTTTATGTTGGTAATTGCTTTACCAATACTGAATTATCTGTATTTTGTCTTGAATGACTGTGAATAACTGCGACTGAGATATTTTATTTTTATTGCATTATTTTCTGTAATTTACCTATTTCTACTCAAGGAAATGCATGAAGAAATTCTCTTTTTTTTAACATTAACTGTGGTGTGTGAATATTTTCCTAATTTTTTCATAGGTCAATGTTACTGCTGCTGATTACAGCAGCACTGTCACGCTGTACTTACCTTTTCCCAATCACTTCTTCTCTCCTTCTTTCCTATTCTGGCTTTTATTTTAAATTTTGCATCTATTTCTAACTTAAAACACATTACAAAGTATGGACTACTTTGACTTGTGTATATTTCATACGCCTGACACTTCTAGACACTGAGCAGAGCTAACAAAAATATAATAAATCTGTGTGTAATACAGGCACTTCAAAGTGATGTAATATACAATCCAAAATATAGTGAGCAGCTCAACACCTTAACACAAAAACATGCAAAGGAAAAGTGGAGCGTTATAAGTGAGACAAGATTGTCGCAACCAACAAGGCCCAGTGGAGCGCTGATATAATAAAATATAACTTACCCTTAAAATAAGGGATACATATATGTATATAATAGTATCTAGGGAAAAAGAGATAGATGGGAAAAATTTGGTGCAGTATGCTAAGAACTAAATGGTCAAAAAGAGCTTTAATTGTAGCAAACTCACATGGTTAAAAGCCTGGGGAGGATAGGCTCAAATCACAATCGCAGAGGTATTTAAAGAGAATACCTAACTTCTTCTGTGGTGGTTTTCAAATACTCAAAGAGAAAAACAGAGGAACAGAACCCTGGTGTAATATCCTTTGGACCAATATAATAATAAAAATAGATAAAGGTACTTGCTCACCTTGTTGAGAGCCAATCAACACTGGGCTCTCAGTTAAACCAGCACTGTGCCTTTAAGAGGGCACAACTCTTCTTTAGCAGCAGGAAATAACAGTTCAAGGAACTTGTAAAAATAAAATCAATTTATTACATAAACATATATAAATAATAAATAAAATACCATTAAGTAATGGTCAGTAAAAAAGTCCTTGCTGTCCGAGACGCGTTTCACCTTCTGCAAAGGCTTTTTCAATCGGTATCCTGCTGTCCGTGCTTCTCATTTTAAATACCAAAAAGTGCCTCCTCATTGGTTCTGTTGATCTTGTTCACCTGCCATCCATCATCCAATCGAGGTAAAGGTCTCAAATTCCTCCATTATTGGTTCTTACGAATCTCAATGTCCGCGACATCACTTCCGGTATTTCCGGATCGCCACATTTACTGCTGGCAATAGCCAGCCAATAATTATATCGTCCATGGATTCAATATAGGATATATAAACTATACCATAAGAAAGAGAAAAGGGAGGAAACAAGGAGGGCATCAGTCAAAAAATATAAATATAATCTGCATTGCATAGTCATTGCTCAGAATCCATTCGAATAGGTTTACTGAGCAGTGCTAAAACCACCTAGAAGTGTCAATCCCCCAGCTGTTACCAGTGATGGCTACAATTGAATTGGCTCAGTCTATGGAGGGTTCTGTGTTCTTGCGGGATCCTCCATAAACCTCTCTGCGAGAGAGGAGGATCAGTATTAGGATGAGGAAAGACAAGGAGTTCAGTTTTAGAGAAATTGAGTTTCAGAAAGCGCGAGGACATCCAGTCAGAGATGGAAGAAAGGCAAGCAGTGACACATTACAGAACGGCAGGGGAGAGGTCCAGGGAGGAGAGATATATTTGGGTGTCATTAGGGTACAGGTGGTAGTGGACTCCAAAAGAGCCTATAAGTTTGCGAAGAGAGGCAGTATAAAGAGAAAATAGAAGGGCACCAAGGACTGAGATAGGATGAGGGAGGAGGTAGCCTTGGAAAAGGAGATACTGAATGAGCGTTGGGAGAGATAAGAGGAAAACCAAAAGAGGACAGAGTCACAGAGACCGAGCGATTGAAGAGTTTGAAGGAGAAGAGCATGATCAACAGTGTCAAAGACAGCAGAGAGGTCAAGGAAAATTAATATGGTGACAGTGCCACTTTAATGCCATTATTGTGCCTTTAATTAGCTTTGTTAGATAGACAAATTCCTTATTTCCTTTTCTTTGCACAGTGTTATCTTTCCCTCAGTCTCCTACCTGCTTGAGATCCAAACTGGGTAGGCTTCTAAGGTTTTTTTTTTTTTTTTTGCACAGAGCAATGAAAATTAAATTCATGCTTGGTGTAACGGCACCCCCAGGCATAAAGGGGTTTACACCGCCGTTTAGAAGATCTTCCCCTTCCAGAGACACAGGCACAGCTACCGCAGAAACCCAAACTCCTGAACAGGATACAAAGTAGCACTCCAAACTCCCGAACTGGAACCTCACGAATAGCTGCTAGCAGACGAATAGGAAAAGCACCCAAGCAATCAGTCTCTATCAGCATACAGTAAATCCCCCCAAGAATGAGACAGAGCTCCGTGTTGAGGGTCAAGCAGTGGTCTGGTTTAATGAGGGCTACCTGCCCAGTATTTATGCAGGTCTCCCACCTGGTGGACACTCCCCTAGGGGACCAAATGGGAGACTGTGACAAAGGACAGACATGAACCAATGACAGACACACAGAGGTAAAACATCCCCACAATGCATCCTAACTTCCCTCCCTCTGTCCTGGAGATTATTGGGAAGTAATGCAATTATCTCCCAGGACAGAGGCAAAACTCCATTAACCACATGGCGGTAAAAGACAGTAAAAGACATAAAAATGTATAAAGTTACAACTGTTGCACAAGACATATACATTCTACCTATCCCCAGATAGCTTAGATCTGAGCGCACAAAAGTACCGAATAGCTCTCAGATCCTATGCATACAGTCCAATTTCCGTGGAGTTAAAGGACCACTCTAGGCACCCAGACCACTTCAGCTTAATGAAGTGGTCTGGGTGCCAGGTCCAGCTAGGGTTAACCCATTTTTTTATAAACATAGCAGTTTCAGAGAAACTGCTATGTTTATGAATGGGTTAAGCCTTCCCCTATTTCCTCTAGTGGCTGTCTCATTGACAGCCACTAGAGGCGCTTGCGTGCTTCTCACCGTGATTTTCACAGTGAGAGCACGCCAGCGTCCATAGGAAAGCATTATGAATGCTTTCCTATGCGACCGGCTGAATGCGCGCGCAGCTCTTGCCGCGCGTGCGCATTCAGCCCAGGAGGAGGAATGGAGGAGGAGAGAAGGAGGAGAGCTCTCCGCCCAGCGCTGGAAAAAGGTAAGTTTTTACCCCTTTCCCCTTCCAGAGCCGGGCGGGAGGGGGTCCCTGAGGGTGGGGGCACCCTCAGGGCACTATAGTGCCAGGAAAACGAGTATGTTTTCCTGGCACTATAGTGGTCCTTTAAAGTGTTCACAAAGTCTGTTCTCCATACGAATAGACTCCACGCGATTGCTATCTGGGGTAATGCTGTTCATACGGTTTAAACTACCGAATGCACAGGCATCCGGTTAAATAACCGAATGCAGAAGCAAGGAGGCTGACGGCTCAGCGGTGTTCATGCAAATAAGTGTTCGTTTCCAGTTCCATAGTATTGGTGCTGAACACCGCTGGCCGTTCGGGATTTTAAAATGGCCGCCGCCACGTGTTTGGCAAACGAACAAAGGCCACCCAGCATTTGTCAATTAAGCTGCGGTTAACCACAGCTTCTGGGAGGTTAATTAGCGACACACTCCAGCTCCCAGGTGGTCCAGTCATTCGTGCGTTAGTTCGGTAGATTGAATCTATCGACCGCCGGGCAGAAAGGCGCGAATAAGCCTTTTCTGCAGGGGAAAAGAAGGTTTTTAACATGGGGCCATAGTCCAAAGGCAACAGGCGAGCAACCAGGCTTCTCCAATGCAATGTGGCGAGATTGGTCTCGTCACACTTGGTATCCCACCATAATTTTAATTTATTGAATAGTATGCCTGTTGACTCATGAAATAAATAACCGTGTCTTGGTGGCAGACAAAGGTGTTTTACTCTGAACTGCATAAGGGGACTAGCTTGAGCTTCTGATTGATTGTAGAAAACTCTGTAGCTTTTCCTTTTATTAGTAGAGACCAAAAGAAGATTTAGCCATTCTCATAATTTTATTGCAATGCTTACATATTAAGACAGCAATTTACAAATGTGTTGATATCCTATTTATATATATATACTTACTGCCATATTGATCTACACATTCCGACACTGTGTTTTTTTAAACTTTACTATACAGCTAATTCATATAACCTTTGATATGCTCTCCATGAACACCTCCTTTATGAATGGTTTTATCAGTTGGATAGGATAAGGACTGCACACAAAAAAATCCTATTAATCCAAGAAGTCACTGTAACGGACCACCTGGCACTACGACTAGGTACCTCCGTCAATCGCTGTTTCCTAGTTCTTGCAGCACCATAAGCACTGCACTGGAACACCATAACCACCGTAAACCCCACAAACAGCCGCAGCATGGTTGGGGTCTCGCCCTCCTCCACCCAACCTGGACCCAAGACCAGGATCCAGCTTCCAGTGGGTAGACCTCTCCCAGTCCAGAGAGCGTAGCAGGAACAGCTCTTATATGAGCTAGTGATTATACTCAGGGGAGTATTGTGATATAGCAATCCCCAGAGTGACTGTAGTTCTCCAATACCCCAAACATGAGTCAAAACTTCATGAAAGGGTAAACAAATCTCTCTTTAATGGGAGCCACACTCGACCTTATATGATAATCCCCATGCAAGGGGTAGGCCCACAGGGACCTTTTGGGGGACTGATTTGCAACTTCACAGACCAATAACAATAACGTTACAAGGCACGACACTCCCACACACAGCACACAATCCCTCCCCTCTGCTTGGGAGATAATTGGATCAGAAACTGTACAAATTCTAATCCAATTATCTCCAAGCACAGAAAAAATATACTTTTTTAAAAACACCCCAAAAGTACCCTAAAAATACATAAAATCCCACAAATGTTATATAATATATAATCACCCAGATCAGTTCAGGGGTTCAGAAATTTTATGGAAGTCATAGTTTTTGACCGACTGTACACATGGTCCTATGCCCAAAACAGTTCCAGGGGATCAGGGCTAACGTTCGGTCTCTCTGTCTGGAGTACAAAAGTACATAACTCACATGAACAGAGCCTTTTCAAGTGCATTGGGCAAGGTATATTGCAGGGCACATAGTCCTGAGGCAAGAGGCTGGCCAGCAGACCCCTCCAGGAACCCATGACGAGGTTACTTTTGTCACAGTCACCTTTTGCACATTCATGACCAAAGATGGCAAACCTCATACACGCTGACGACACCAACAAAAAGGTCCATGCTCTCCACCCTGGGTGATAAGCAAACTTTATCACCGAATACAAAAAATATTGTTTCAGTCACAGAATGTCTTGAAAAAGGATACATTTGGTGGTTGAAACGTTGTTTCCTCTATCTGGGTATTCCAAATAAGGTCTGCTTATCTCTTCTCTTGAAACCTGTTTGCCAGTCAACTAATCAGAGCGCTCTTACTGATATTACATAACATGGGAAAGTTTTCCTTGCAATGTAATAGCTGACATAGCAATGAAAAACCTTTGTAAGGGCTTTCCCCATCAGAGAGCTCAGTCTACGGCCAGCCCGCACAAGGTGAAGATGGACTTGTTTTATTGCTTTATGTTTTGTTTTTTAGTTTTTTTCCATCTTTTTTTTCTGGCTTTTATATTTTAAAGAAATGCGCAATGGGATGATTTTTATTTGTCTTTTTTGTGGGCTGTGACAGTGATCTGTTAATCTTGTTACTTATTTTATGTCCTCCACCCAATGCTTGAAGGTGGGGATATGGGGGTACACTATGTCTAGGGTCTATTATTTAACTATGGGGAGTATGGCTGCCCAATCTCTAATTTTAAATGTTTATTAGACATTTGAAAAGTTTTTTCAAACAAATCATGTTTTTTTGATTAGCATATTAAAAAAAAAATAATTGTATCTGCCTTAGTAAGAGCCTTGACATAGGCTTGAACAAACTCATACCCTTGATGAATTGGCAGTGTTTACCTTCTTATAGTTCTTCACTTGATTGATTTTTTAAAGGAACATTAGTCTCCCAGGGGCAATTCATTTGCTGCCACCCTTGCGACATGGTACAGGAAGAGGCACCTTTCTTATCCTTCTTCTTACCCCATGATGAAGAACCCATGTTCCCCCTGACATTGATTTTTGAAATACAGCATTATCAACATTATTGCTTAAAGTAAAAGAAATCAGGACAACTGAAGAACCCAATGGACCTGTTAACTGATTGAATAGTAACTATTTTAGGTAAATATTTCCAAATAACCTAATACAAAATACTCCGACAATGACTACTTCCAGGCCTCTACACCATTTTTATTGGAAGACCAGGCCATGGAACCTGTTTTTGGCATGCTGAAATTACAACCTTAATAGTAGTCACAGAATCCAAAACCACTACAGAAAAGTATATATTCGTAGAAAGTACAACCCGCAGACTATGTAATTTAGAGAATTTTGACGCTCTTCATTTAACAATTTTATCACAACCTAGGTCAATTTAGCTAATTCTGTTTTTGTCCAAATATGTTTATTTGGGGGAAACTGACAGACCAGGCGTGTCCCACTACTCCAAACATCACATATTTGTATTCTGCTACTGTTCTCAAGTACAAAAATATCCCACATGTATACCTCTTCCCCTAATTCAACCCTTAATCCATCCTCTAATTCTACCCATAATCTGACCCTAATCTAACCCATAATCTACCTATAATCAAAGTCCTAATCCTACTCCCTAATACCACCTGTCAAGAGATTCCCTCTGTCAGTACAAGTTAATCTATAAAAGCCTTAAAGGATAAGAAAGGTGCCTCTTCCTTCATCTTAGCAGTAAACGCCAGTAAAGTCCAGCAAGGCTGCAGTTGTGAAAACAGGTTCCACGGCCTGGTCTTCCAATAAAAATGGTGTAGAGGCCTGGAAGTAGTCATTGTCGGAGTATTTTTTTGCCCTATCCAATAGAAGATCCAGATTAAGTTTGACATTAATCTTTTTGTCATTATTATCCTTGTTCTTCTCTGCTGACAAGCAAAATCTAGGTGTGTGTAAGAGTCACCACACTATGCGACCATCCTGCACTATGCCACTCCCCTATTACTGAATTGTATCAATATTAGCATCATGCTTGCATAGTTAATCACTTAACAAACCTAAATTAACTGAAATGGAGCCAAGGTTGCACCAGTAGAAATAATGCACTGGCTCAGCAGTTGTTATTAACCTAAAGTTATACTATCACTTTCCAATAAATTATATGATAGTTTATGTGTTAAGATAAGATTATTTTTATATATTTTGCAAGTTAAAATGTTTGATTTATTTTTCAGATGTTGGGAACTTAGTGCTGGAGACATAAAATGGATTTATCAAGCACCTATTTTAGCAGCTATTGGGGTGAGCTAATGCATTTATTTTAATATGTTTATAAAATATTAACACTTATTGGTATGGGCTTTTATATTTCAATTTATTGTGATAGCCAGCTGTTACAAAGGGGTCAAAATCATTTTTTTGTTCAGCTAAAGATGACTATTAAAAAACACAGGTCAAAGCTAATATAGCAGAACATTCAAAAAATATGCTCTATTTACATCAATTAGAGTCAAATGACATATATTTTATTTGTAGTGTATAATGTATAAATGTTCCATTGAAGACAAATCATTTTGTTATAATATTTATTGTATGCATAACATAATATACAGTTTCACATTATTAGATTTAAAGCCCTGTAGAAAATATTTACATCAAATTTTACTGACATGATAATTTCTAAGATGTTTAATTTGTCATCAGCTGTTGTAACTTATTTTAATGCATGTTTCATTAAAAAAAGGTGAACTACTCTAGGAGGTTGGTTTTCTCTGTCATCGCAAAGGTAATATTGCATTCATAATGATGACCATTTTGACATGGCTCTTCTTTTGCATAAAATGACTTACATTTGTTATTATACAATGAGTCATAGTATAAATAACATATTGATACTGCAAAAGTAAAGCTGCTTTGACCTACAAAGTCATGGTAGCTTTTACTAAATCAAATTATATTCCGTAGTGTAGCGCAAGCACATATTAGACAGAATTGTGCTGTGCTTAGGGCAATAGGACCCTGCTGAGAGCACTGAAACAGTGATCCCTGCATGGCCTACCATGAGTGGGCTGACCTGTGTGACTAGCAGGCAGCTTGGGTGCATTCATGCTAGGCTGGCCTGCCAGTTCTTTGGGCAGATCTGCCTGCATTCTGGGTAGGTCTTCTCTCCGTTACCCTAGCCATCGGTGTCCCGATTCACTGGACGTCGCTGTTGTTTACTTTGTTTAGCAAATTATTAAGGAGATTAGCCTCTCCCTGGGAGAAATCCATTGGAACTGATAGAGACTCAGCCCATTGGGACAATTAGAGACTTCCTATTAGAGACTCAGGACATCCTTTTTTATCAACAAGTACATTCCTTTTGGGCCAGCTGCACTATAGAATCTGGGAGATATGCTTTCACTAAGGGACATATTAAGAGTCTCTGTTGTTAACCTATATGTAGATCCCAGCGCTCTTTCAGTGTTTCTTTCTCTGGCTCTGCTTCTTCTCCCCAACTCCTCTCTGTTGGTGTCCCCCAAGGTTCAGTCCTTGGTCCCCTACTGTTCTCCATCTATACTGCCTCCCTTGGTAAACTCATTTGTTCCTTGGCTTCCAATATCATTTCTATGAAGATGACACGCAAATTTACCTGTCCTCTCCTGATCTATCCCCGTCCCTCTTGACTAGTGTCTCTGACTGCCTCTCTGCTGTTTCTAACTGGATGGCTGCCCACTTCCTTAAACTAAACTTGACCAAAACTGAAATTCTGGTCTTTCCTCCCTCAAGTGTTGTTACTCCTGTGTCTGTCTCCCTCCAAGTCAACGGTGCTACCATCAGCTCCACCACGCAGGCTCGCTGCCTAGGTGTTCTCTTTGACTCCGACCTCTCCTTCAAGCCTCATGTTCAATCTATCGCCAAATCCTGTCATTTCCATCTCAAAAACATTGCGCGCATCCGCCCCTACTTAACGCCAGATGCAACTAAGGTGTTGGTCCATTCCACTGTCCTTTCTCGCCTTGACTACTGTAATCCGCTTCTCAGTGGTCTTACGTGCTCCCAACTTGCGCCGTTACAGTCCATAATGAATGCGGCGGCAAGGCTCATCTTCCTGTCCGCCCGCACCTCCCATGCCTCACCCTTCTGTCAGTCCCTACATTGGCTTCCTATAAAATATAGAGCTCAATTTAAAATTCTGGTTCTTGCTTTCAAATCTCTACATAATGCTTCTCCCACCTATCTATCCTCCCTTATACACAAGTATGTCCTGTCTAGGCCCTTACGATCTGCTGAAGACTTACGTCTATCTTCTGTCCGTACTCCCACCTCTGATGCTCGCCTTCAAGATTTCTCGAGGGCTGCACCGTTCCTGTGGAACTCGCTTCCCTCCTCCGTTAGATGCTCACCCAATCTCCACTCCTTCAAAAAATCATTAAAAAAACACTTCTTCATAAAAGCGTATCAATTAAACTGTTAATAGCTCCCTACTGATTCCTCTGCTGCAACTGTCACTAGTCTCATACTATCCTTACCTTTTTTGTGTCATTTTACCCCACTCCCTCTAGCATGTAAGCTCATTGAGCAGGGCCCTCAACCCCTCTGTTCCTGTGTGTCCAACTTGTCTGGTTACAACTACATGTCTGTTCGTCCACCCATTGTAAAGCGCTGCGGAATTTGACGGCGCTCTATAAATATCATAATAATAATAATAACAGGAGAACCTTTTAAATCTTTATGAGAATTTTTCTCCAGTTGGATGCTGTCAGAGAGGGTAACCTAATAGCGGGTGAAATTTTAATGAGCACAACAATAGACACCACAACCCAGGGTTGCCATATAACACTAATCCCCACAATTTCTATAAGTGTCACTTCTGTATTCATAGATAGCAGCTAATGACAGTAGACATAGTGAGCATTGAGGAACCAAAAATTATTCATATTATTCTGCAGTAACCAGTACATACTCCTGAATAGATTATCATAATCTCATTATCATTTGCCTAAACTATGAAATACAGATATCAAAAATATAACATTGTTGTGCCCTGGCCATACTGAAACTATCCCCCATTTTACACACATTCACTAAATTGTAATCATTGCCTATATATTACATTATATATATATATATATATATATATATGTTAAGGCCGTTTGGCCTGTATTTGTGGGAGGGGCTTAAGTTAACTTACTCCCCTATATAAACTACACCTCTTACCTGACTCCTTACCGATCAAGGTCAGCGTCTGAATGCACTTCGGTTCATCCAGGCGCCATTTTGGAATTCTTCCATCTTCCCACAAGGTCGTCCACGCTGAAACTGTGTCCAGGAACCCAGCAGCAGGTTTCCGTCCGACCAGTTTCTAAAGCTTCTGTTCGTCGCCGCAGATTACATCCTAGGCACTCGCCTAACGTAAGTTTACCTACCCGTTCTGCCTGGCAACAGTCCCACGGCGTCGGTAACGGGCTAGGTACACACTGTATGGGCACGCTTCGGTTAACTAACAAATCACTTTCCCGGCTCTTTATTTATCACTATGTATCGGGCTTACATAAGCATACTCGTTCCGGTTAAACACATCGCAATTAAGATATAACACCGCACGCTTAAGCAGTTATGTATTCCATGGGTAAGCACATACAGCTACCCTCATTCATACATAACGCAGGTTGCTCGACGGGCATTAACAATCAACCATACAGCCAAATATCACTCTCGCACTATCATATAGTTAAACATATAAATAAACTGCGGCTCACATAACGGGATATCTTTTAAATTCCCCATACCTCTGTGAGAATGTATGTCACAGACGGCCGTTACACACCATTATCAGCCGCAATATTGTATTCGCCGAGAAACTACATTTCCCATAATTCCTCCATATGACACCCAGGCACATCCTATTTGCATCTCATTTCATCGCACGCCGACAAGCGCTGGTACGCGTGCCAATTACATTTCTAAGGGGGATTAACCCCAGTCATGCCGGTCACGGGATTTCCAATTTTTCCATTGTATCCATATCACATGTTCATACTGGCCACTCAATTTGCATTACTTTGATTATGCATTCCAAGTATTATCACACGTTACGTTTTCCTCCACATATGATCACTAGAAATCTCTTCCACACATAGGTTGCATTACGGAAGTCCTACCTACACTGCCACCTACAGGTCATGCCACATAATTGCATATATACATGCCATTTTATATATATATATATATATATATATCTATATACACTGACCCACAGGTCATATAACTAATGCAAGTATCACTTATATTAGATATTACATACTAATCCTGACACTAAGGTCAGTCCCTGTTACATACATCAGGCATAACAATTTCTTTAGACACACCACATAGGGCTACATGGCACGATCAAGCATTGTTAGTCATGGGTATTAAGTCATACAAGCATATGTCAACTGCAATACGAATGTTACATGGTTTGCCCAACTTGTCAGTTTGCTTATTGGGTTGCAAGCACTATGATCGTCTATGCGTATAAACTTAGATCAGGATCAAATCACTTTTTATGAACGTATGTCATACATACATCATCATATTACAGGGCTGTACAACTATGACCCTACAAATTACCAAAACGATAAATAAGAACACATATTTAGGTATAAATAGCGGTAAAAAAAAACAAAACATATTATTACAGATGAACGCTCTGATATTCTACGAACATCAACCCCATTGATCTCTCCAGGGTGAATAAACATTAATAAGAATGATTCATGCATTGTATTTTATTTTCATACGGTTTCCATCTATTTAGTTACAGGTATCTACTGCCACCTAAACGGATTGTCTAAAAAATTCTTTACTTATACTTTCAGGTACGTACACCTGCTCACAGTATATCCAATTATGATCCCCATATAATAGATAAGTACTGGCAGATAGGGTCGTAGGGGCCAATAGCTGGTATATCTCCTTCTCTGCATTATGCTTCGTATTAGCGGTCCCGCGAGGCCAACAAACCCGCCTCATACTTGGAGGCATACACCCCTCGGGCCACTCATGAGCTAGTTGCCTCGCAAGTTTCATAGAAAGGGCCTCACCAGTCACTCCCTTTCCTTTTTCTTCGTAATTTCACCGAGAGGCCATCATCCTGCCACTACGATCAGTGGCCACAAAAATCCCATCGCGCCAACGCATAGATAGAGCCTCTCAAGCCACTTGGCACTAGCAAGGCCTCACCAGTCACAAACTTAAGCATAATCGTTTCGCCTTACGGCATAGCTAGCAAGCCAGTACTAAAACACCGGGTTCAAATAATAATTTTACCTTTTATTTTAGTTAAGCATGTCTCATGCAAGTGGTGAGGAGCTATCGCTTCCTAGTACCCCAGCTAGGTGCGAAACACCTTCTCACAGAGGAGATATGGCCAGTCCAGCGTCAATCAGATCCTGGACAATACCGCGCATTACAACAGAGTTAAGGAGACGTCAAATTCCCTACCCGGCTACAGCAAGGAAAGCGGAGTTATTTAAACTCCTAAACACGACAACAAGCAATACGGAAGCAGGAGAAGGCCCCAGCACCACCAATTCTGGGGACATCTAGGCTATGCTGGCCTCGCTTATGAACTCCATGGGCAAAGTCAACGACAGACTGGCTAACCTCGAGGCGGTGACCACAGCCCTCACCAAGGCAGGCCTTCCCGACACAGTTCAACTGGCACCAATCGAACCACGGGCTACAGGTAACGTAAACTCGTCAGATTCCCAGGACGTTTATCCTGCACACACCATACCAGCCCACATCAAGAAAGACATCCTGGAGGGCAAAGATGTCAACCTAGCATCCTTACTAATTGCCTCCCAGGATGTGGTAGAGAACAAGACTTATATGTATGATGATGTATCTGTGGTGGTCAGATCTAAAGACTCCAGGTTGAACCGTAAACTGACCATCCCTGAATTTGTCTTAGCCTTTGGTATATTCAGAGATGTTATGTGTGTAGTGTACCCTAATAGAAAAGAGGAATTTGATCGTTACATGCACAAGCTGGTGGACCTTGGTAACAAATATGGTGGGTCGGCATTTTACGACTACCATAGGTCATTTTCCACCAAAGTGTCTGGCGCTCTCTCCCAGTATGGTACCCGTATCAAATTTTCTGCAGACACTTCGCAGGGCTTAAAACACCGGCTTGTGTATCCTGCTCTTCTACTACACACACCACAAATTTTTGTTCTAGCACGGCCGACGACCACAGTCAGGCACCCAGCACTAGCTATGCTGGTAGAACAGGGAAGAACGCCAGAGACAAACTGGGCCGTCCCATCATTTTCTTCGGAAAATCACAGATTTCCAATAATTTTAACGGTGGCACATGTAGTTTTAGTGCATGTAGATTGTTGCATATTTGTTCACAATGTTTCAGGGCACATGCCAAATCTATGTGTCCTAATAAAATGTACCCTAAACCATACCTAACATCTGTTAACATTGATGTTCTAGCAGCACTACTAGCCAATCACCCCTCCAGACATCTTGTAGAGTTTCTGATCACGGGATTCAAAGACGGGTTCCACACAGGCATCATACAGATGCCCACGGGCCAATTAGAATGCCCAAATTTACAATCTGCAAACCAGAACCCAACAGCAGTAAATACACTAATAGCACAAGAATTGGCAGAAGGGTATTTGTTTGGACCGTTCGCAACCCCACCATTTACATCATGGCGTACAAACCCCATCGGGACGGTCACAGGGAAAACTTCCCTCAAACAAAGACCCATTATTGATCTTTCAGCCCCTCATACCTCCACCACACCAAGTCTCAACTCCCTCATTCCCTCCGAAGAATTTTCCCTTCAATACGCCACCATTGATCACGCCATTACAGCCATCACACAAACGGGTGTGGGAGCTTGGTTAAGTAAGACGGACATTACAAATGCCTTCAAACTGCTACCAATCCACCCTACACTATGGCACCTACATGGTATAAAATGGGCAGGGAAATACTATTTCTTCTCCCGTTTAACCTTCAGGTCGAAAAGTAGCCCAAAATGTTTTGACACTTTTGCTGAAACACTTTGCTGGTTACTACAAAACATTTCAAGATGCCCCATAGTCATCCATTACCTCGACGATTTTCTAATGATAGAAGGGAACTCACTTCCGCCCAGTAGTCTTAAAGAAGCCATTAATCTATTTAACCACTTGGACGTCCCAGTATCCCTCAAGAAAACTGAAGGTCCAGACACCATCATTACATTCCTGGGCATACAACTCGACTCTGCATCCATGCAAGCAAGCCTACCACACGAAAAAATTGACAACATTATCAACAGCATCAATCACTACATTTCCCTGGGTACCTGCAATCGCAAGGAACTCCAGTCCCTTATAGGTTCCTTAAACTTCACCATGCGCATCATCCCTCAAGGACGAGCTTTCATATTCAGACTGCTTTGTCTTTTTCCACACTTCCAACACGAGAACCACAGACTAGCCTTGAATCCACAAGCCACAGCAGACCTACTAATGTGGAGGAGGTTCTTGACCAGGTGGAATGGGAAAAGTTTGTTCCTCCCCGCATTATAAGACACGTCCCCATCCATATGGTCAGATGCAGCATCCAACAAGGGTTTTTCAGCCATCTTTGGTAACAAATGGCTTTGAGGTAAATGGCCGGAAGAAGTCCAAGACTTAGAAGGCTTTTTTACAACCTCTGCTCTCTTTGAGATTTACCCTATTGTAGCCGCAGCTGTGGCATGGGGACACCAATGGTCAGGCTTGTCCGTACGTTGCCACTCAGATAATTAAGCCACATGTCACATAATCAACAAAGGCAGATCCTCATCCCTTACAATCATGAGGTTTCTTAGGAAACTCACGTGGTTAGCAGCATGTCATAACTTCCACTTGGTTTGCTTTCATGTACCAGGTATTAGTAATATAGCAGCTGACAGACTGTCTCGTTTTGAATTTCAGGCTTTCCGACAAGTACACCCATCAGCCGCTCAAGCAGCCACAGTAGCCCCTCCGTTCTCACAACTAGTCATGGACTAGACAGAATCATGGAACATAGTAGGGATCTAGCCAATTTAGCACTATCACACAACACTCACACTACATATAACAGAGCCTTTACACTATTCAACAGATTTTTCGCCGATCACGACATATCAGAACCATTCGTAATGACATCTATTATAGCGTTCACTTCCTTTTGCCACCTCAAATTACACTTATCATACAACACTATTAAGTTATATCTTACAGGCATACAACATCACATGCTAACCCTAAGACCTAACACACATAGCTTCATGTCATCATACCAGGTAAAGAATATACTCAGAGGTATACAAAAATCCGTACCTCCACGACCACCACAGTGATTAACTATAGATAAGGGAATTTTTCAGTCCTTATCCGACCTACTAGATTCCAGACCTTTCCACTCCACCGCCAATTCGGTCATTAAAACGGCTATGTACACAGCCTTCTATGGGTTCCTCAGGCCAAGGGAGTTCACCACGGTCACGGCTACTCAACCACCTACAAAAACATGGCGACCACTACATACTCTCTTTACCCCAGTCAAAGACAAGCCAACATGCGCATCCAGTTGAGATCACATATGACCCTACCCTAAACAAGTGGTGTCCAGTAGCAGCCTTAGATGCCTATCTTCTGAACACCACAGCGCTACCATCACAACCTTTATTCAAACTACAACACACAGTACTCACCACCTCTGCATTCATGAGCTATATACGATCCCTGCTAACAATGCTGGGTCTCAAACCTTCTCACTACTCTGGTCACTCGTTTCGCATAGGAGCAGCCTCCTCCGCATCCAGTGCTAACGTACCAGTACACGTCATCAAGTCATTGGGACGTTGGAAGTCATCCGCATATACTACATATATACCCAAACCAACACAAGAAATAAGAGATGCCTTTAAAGTCATATCTGGATAATTGTATATATTGTTGACTGTAATAAATATTTTGGTACTTTACTTTTGCCCTCTTTATTTACAGGCCTACCGTATCGTCGGTATCGGCACACCACAACCGACTTGCTCTTTGATAATATCCCAGTTCCTACTGGAACCACACTCCATATACTATTACTTAGCACCTTACACAAGTGTTAAGGCCGTTTGGCCTGTATTTGTGGGAGGGGCTTAAGTTAACTTACTCCCCTATATAAACTACACCTCTTACCTGACTCCTTACCGATCAAGGTCAGCGTATGAATGCCCCTCCCACCCACTCCTCATACTGACATAATCCATATCACATTTCTTATTTTAAATCCTACTCCTTGGTGGGCCCTCTTTATTTACAGGCCTACCGTATCGTCGGTATCTGCACACCACAACCTACTTGCTCTTTGATAATATCCCAGTTCCTACTGGAACCACACTCCGTATACTATTACTTAGCACCTTACACAAATATATATATATATATATATATATATATATTTATACATGTTTTAATATATAAGTGAATATTGATCTATCAGTTATCAGAACTGCATGCAAATCAGACATCTCATTTGGTTATTTTAATGCAGCTATTAATATAAGTGTATCAAACTAAGCATTCAAAGAAAAAATATAAAATAATATTTATTAACAAATTAAAACAGAAATTATATCTAATTTGGACAAATTACAAAAAACCAAGACAAAAGTTGTGGATAATAAAGATAGAAATGTAGCAAATAGAGATATAAATGAAAATTAATTTGGACGGACTGAAATGAATGGGACGGTCCAAGCTATAATGGTTTCATCTCCCTGAATTGAATGTGTTACATGGAGTCCCCTAGCACTGCCCCTCCATTCTATGTTAATCCAATTTAAAGTAGTTTTACACTAAATGCCTATCACTGCTTTCCCATGTTCTGACATAACCTGATCTATCATTCTACATTACCATTTGTCCATCTTTCATGCATCTTTTGCCACCGCACGGAAAATGTCACCCAAGGCAAAATGACTTGTTAGCCCTGTGGAAAAAACAGCACCCCCTAGCTAGCTTTTATTATTGGCTCATCCTCTTCTGAATTTCCTAATTCTGTTATTCTAACTTATCATCAGTGTCCTGACAACCTTTCTATGCCCTACTAGGAAGTTACTGTGGTCACTTTGGCTTACTGATACCCAGAGGCATAACTAGAAAGCAAGGGGCCCCGGTGAGAAAATTGCCCTGGGGCCCCCAGGCCCTCGATGTGTCTCATTCTTTCCCTCCCCAACCCCTACATGTGTCTCATCTCCCCATCGCGTTCCATGTGTCTCATTTCCCCCATGTGTCTCATTCCCTCCCCTCAGCCCTTCCATGTGTCTCATCCCCCCAAATATTGTATTTCCTCCCACCCAGCCCTATATGTGTCTCATCCCCCGCGAGCCCCTCCACGTGTCATACCCCCAGGCTACTCCATGTGTCTCCTTTTCTCCCCTCAACCCCTCCATGTGTATCATTCCCTCCCCCCAAACCCCTCTACATGTCTCATTACCCCAAACCCCCTTAATGTAACTCACTCGCCACAAAAGCCCTCTATGTGTCTCATTCCCAGCAGGAACCTACATGTGCCTTTCTCCTCCGTCCACTCTTGCCCCTCCATGTGTCTCATTTCCCCCATGTGTTGCATTCCCACCCCAAGTGTCTCATTTGCTCCTCCCAACCTCTCCATGTGTCTCATACCCAGCCCCTCCATGTGTTTGATTTCAACCATGTGTCTCATTTCCTCCCCTCAGCCCCTCCATGTGTCTCTTTCCCCTAAGTATCCTATTTCCTCCCACCCAGCTCTATATGTGTCTCATCCCCCTCGAGCCCCTCCATGTGTCTAACCCCCAGGCCACTTCATGTGTCCCATTTCCTCCCCTCAGCCCCTCCATGTGTCTCATTTCCTCCCGTCAGCCCCTCCATGTTCCCCCCCAAAGCCCCTCTATATATCTCATTCTCAGCAGGAACCTAAATGTGCCTTTCTCCTCCCTCCACTTTTGCCTCTCTGTGTGTCTCATTTCCCCCATGTATCTCATTCCCACCCCAAGTGGGGGCTCCCCCAGCCCCCCTCCCCCCAAGGACCTTCCATGTGTCTCATTCCCCCCAGTGACTTCCATGTGTCGTTCTCCCACCTCCACTCTTGCCTCTCCATTTCTCTCTCCCCTCTCCCCTGCAGCCCCTCCACCCTTTCTCCCTGCAGCCCCTCCATTTCACTCTCCTCCTCCCTTTCCCTGCAATCCATCAATCTATCTCTCCCCCTCCCCTCTATTTAATTCCCCCTTCCGGGTTCGCGTGTGTCCCTACATCGTCCTACATCCTTTGCCAGTTGCGTTGCGTCACTTCCGATCGACGCACGTGAACCCGGAAGAGTGCACACTGGATCAACATATATCTATTAATATCTCCTATATAATATGGATGGACACCTATACAAGTTAATACTTCTGAAGAAGCCCAAACCTGGGCAAAACGTGTTAAGTTGATGAGAGAGACTGACTTTTATGCATCGATTTTATTGGTGGGGATTATACCACCACAAGCTATCAACACCAGAGCAAGTCATTGTCATCTGTAAGTAGGATACTTACCTTTCTTTTACAATGCTTCCAGCTATCTCAGCCAGTTAGGGACAAATCTCATACTTTTTAGCATAGCTATCAAGAGCCTTCTCTTGACATCAATGGATAATAGTAGACTAGGACCGAATTAAGCCTTAGAGAGAAGGATCAGGTTGATAATTTTGGTTGTGTTCCCTTTTGCCTCCTGGCATGGTATGAATCCTTCTTGATCAGGGTGGACTAGTCCCATAAGGAGTGGATGCAGATGATTAGCCAATTATTATTGAATTGCTTCAGATCAAATTACTTTTTAATTGCTTCAGATTGATATGAATCAGCTAAATGGGTTGGTAACTCCCACAATTAGAGGGGTATTTTCCCAGTTTATGGATGAAGGTAAGTAGGTGGGAGTGTAATGTAATGAAGGATTTCGGGAAGGGTGTGGCTAGGGTGGGAGAGAAGACCTTAAAATATTTGGCTGGATGCGTTCCACCGAATGCATTAAACTTTTGCCGAAACCGGAAGTGACGTAGACGCTACGGAACCCGGAAGGAGTTCCACCGGAAGAAATTTGACCGCGATTTTCAAAATATTTAAAGAACCTAGAGGACACTACTATTTTATGCCAACTGAGGAAGCCACACTGGCGAAACGCGTTTTGGCAACCATACTGGACATTAAGAGATTTCACCTTTTGTATCACTTATATCCATTTTAATTTTTTGAATAAATAATTTTTCTGGAATATATATTTTTTATCTCCATTGCCTATCATTGAAAGGGAAGGAAGACATACTCCAACAAGCACCACCAAAGAGGTCTGGGGATCACCCAACTAAGATCCCAAAGGAGATCCACACCAGAGCCAGGTTTTATTATATGGCTCTCTCATTGTGAGTGCATATGATTTATATTTTATTAATAATTTGTGTATAGAAATATCTGCACTATTTTGTACCTCTCTATCTTTTACAGTGAGAAAGTTAGAAGAGAGGGAAGTACATTTTTATTTAATTATCACCACTTGCTCCACCTATTTTTCTGTGTGTTATATGTTATTTTATGTGAAGGTGTAGGGGATACCTCACTGGTGTTTAGAGCAATTATCACTTCTGTAGACATACCTGTTTTTATCATTTGAAAAATATCCAGTAGGAGGTGGGAGATTTCCCTGATAATTTTCTAATGTTGTCTGTCGGCTCTGCTGTAGGGCACAAGCAATGAGGAGTCCACATTCCCCACCCTGAGCATAAAAGTGGCTTTTAGAGATGAGATGCTTACACTTAGTTTGTGTACTTAGTCAAATTTAGAGTTACGTCATCTTAGCTGTGAGAGATTTGTAAATGTGGAGGGAGTATGTGTTCTGGTGTAAGTTTTCACATATTCTTATTTCCCCCAACAGAGAGCCGTTCAGGCCTTCTTAAGTTTTTTCTGCCCTGACCCTAATTTGATCAGTGTACCTTGAATTACACTCTTGTGTGCCTCCCACGTAACAGTGGGAGAGGTCTTCAGTGAAGTGTTTTCAGTAAAATACTGGTCTAGAGATGTCAGGATTTAGATGGCAATGATAGCGTCGTTCACGAGGAGATCAATAGCAATTTGTAGTGGGAAGAGAGGGGATGGAAACGTCAAGAGACAGGGGGGCATGGTGAGACCAGGTAATGGATCTGTGGGAGCAGGATTAAGCAAAATGCAAAAACCTGGGTGGTAAAAACATGTCAATTCTCGAGTATGTGCTTGTTGGTGTGGAGTAGAATGGATATTCTTAATCAGTAGGGGACGCCAATGGTCATACAATTGGGCCTGGTCAAGCAGTGTGTTCATACGTTTATGGTTTGATGAGGTGTAGTTCGAAGCAAAGAGTGCAGTGGGAGTGAGTTATAAAGGCTCATCCAAAAAGACCAAAGTCTGTCTTCATAGTCTGCTCTGTCCACAGCAAGTCCAGGTAAGTTGGTAGCAGCATAAAATGTAAAACTACTGGTCCCGATGCGCACAGGTCAAAGTGGTAAAATACCCACAGTAGACAATGGATGGAGGACTCTATTCCCTTGGAGGACAGGTCCATGATGGTGGTGTCTTGCGCCATGTGTGGAGACATCTGCTGGTCGCTTCTTGAATGTCTGATGCCATTTTTGGTGTTGTGGCAATTGTTGCGATGTATGTGGTTGCTGTGGAGAGTACCAATCCATATTTATTCAATAGAATGGATCAACAGTAGGAATAGAAAAAAACTCATAGTGTAATATCATGACTACACCATTCTGTAGTATTTTTTTTTCAATTAGAATTTTATTCTTTTTTTCAAACATTTTTATGGGAGGTTACAGAAAAAAGAAAAGGTAAAGGGTTACAATCATTCAAGTAGAACATCACAAGTCAAACATTTCACAGTATAAAGTTACCTCAGATTTTCAAATGACTCAGTTCACTTATTTGACATTATCTAATTTTCTCCTTTCTTTCTCTTTTTTTTTTATCACCTGTACTATCTAAATCTGGGGCTGTCATATATTATGTCTCAGGTTGAGTTAAAGGAAAAGAGCATATTCTTAACATAGTTGGGCTATTCCTTTTGGATAGTTATCCTAAGATTTAATTTACAGCCTTATGGTATTTGATATTAGTGTGCTACTATATAGTTCTAGTACCTTAACAGCATATATGGTTCGTAAGAATGAGGTCTAAATTCTAATCTTGACTATTGTTATGTTTTGCCTAGTATAAGAAAAAGAAAATAATAAAAAAATAAATAAAAAAAAAGAAGAAAGAAAATAAATAAATAAATTAATTAATAAATTATATTTTCGAGGAAGTAATCCTTGAAATATGAAAATGTGTTGCATCTCCGCATTGAGAATCTCCGGTCTTAGGGGTAGTTGGGTACCATGTACCATCTATACAGTATTTTCCGACAAATTTCAAAGTGTGCTGTAAAAATTTTCTCCCATTCCTCTTGTGTTATAATTTCTTGGGTGTCGGATTGCCATTCTGTCATAAATTTCCATATTGGTATTTCTTGTGAATTGGTAAGGCTATCATAGCAAATCAAAAGTGCTTTCTTTGGTGGAGAAATTGCTGCACATAACTGTTCAAATTTTGTGATAGAAGTATTTAAGGTTTGCTGTATTGTATGTATCTTGTTGTTGGACATGAGTGCTTTGATTTGGAGATATGCAAAAGTAAAGTGTGAAGGGAGTATAAATTCACTTGAAGATCAGGAAAAGGCTTTAAGCCATCTATTGTACAGAGATGGAATATATGTGTGATTCCCATTGTCTCCATTGTGAGTATGGGAATGTGACATTACAGTTATATAGAGTTTTAAGTGGGGCCGCCAGTGACCATGGGTGTGCCGAGCATAGACCTTCTCTATTGATATCCCAAATTTTAAGTTAATGCCTGGTAGTGGATAGTGTATCAGGCACTATCTTCCGATTATGCTGGGGCATCCAGATCAGAGAAGGTAAGTCGAAGTTTCCGCAACAGTTGCTCTCTATGGCTACCCATTGAGGAGTGTTTACACCTGAGATTGCGCTAACTATATTGGTTAGGATTGCCGAATGATAATATAGTTTCAGATTTGGGAACCCCATGCCACCGGATTTCACTTGTCTCAGTAATAATCCTGTTGGGACCCATACTGTAGTATTTAAGGTTGCACTCACAAATGAATATTGATTGAAGGTACATCAATTATTAAAGTTGGCAAAAGATCTTCCACACGTGAATGGGCATATGAGAGAATAAAAGCAAATAACAAATGCAGACTGTTTTTAACCTGGTTATGCGCTTTAGTTAATAACACTTACAAGATCGTAGTGATATAAATGCATATCAAATCCCAGGATATTATTGTCATCAGCAGCAGTTCACAGGCAATAGAGAAAAGGAAAACCACTTCCTTAATTTGCAGTGAGATTTATTAAATAAAACAACAAAATTAGAATGAAATAAAATAAAACCAAAAGAATATTAACAATAAATTAAGTTAAAAAACTCTCTAAAATAGCCTGGCCCTACTCGTTTCATCTGATAAACTTCGGACTTCCTCAGGGGTAAAAATAAAAGTCCAGTTTCCTGTGCATTAACTTACGTTTGCCACCTGGCTTCATTTTTAAATCCACCGATGCTCCTCCCGCGGATGGCATCAGCCCGAGAGAAGCTACAGGTGCCATCAGCCCAAAAGAGGCTACAGGTGTTGCTCGTTGCTTTCCATGTGCGTTCTGAGCCTTGCTTCAAACCTCCGTGCAGTCACGTGTGCGTACCATAAATCCCGGCAGAAGCGCTTGCGTTCCAGCTCAAGTGCTTTCGTATCGTAGTTGCTGTGTGTGTATATATGTATATATTAGGCAGTGTCTGAGTATGCATTAGGCAGTGTATGTGTGTGTGTGTATGTATGTATTAGACAGTATGTGTTTGTGTGTGTTTCTATGTATTAGGCAGCATGTGTGTGTATGTGTTAGGCAGTGTGGGTGTGTATGTATGAGGAGGTGTGTGTGTGTTTATATTAGGCTGTGTGTGTGTATTCACAGGCTGCTGCAGGTATTCTGTGACCCATGGGCTTTGTCCAGAACTACTGTTTCATCCACAGTTCTTCTGAGAATTAGATAAAACAGTTATTGGAGTATTGAATGCAAATTCTCATTTTCCCTTTCTGGTAGGCATCATATGTGCAAGTTGTTCCTATGGTCCCTGTTATCCAGCTCATCGAGGGAGAGTTGGAAGGAGGTGAGGTATGTTTTATGAGCCTCAAGCATGGTTGAGATTTGTAGTACCTAGGATATAAGGAGATTCCTATCATCTTCCAGGTCACGCACACGATTCCCAATATGGTGGAATTCCACTCCAAGTAAGTCAAACTTGTGCTGCAACAAGGTTTCCCAGCATGTTGACCATGTCTTCTCTAGATGGGAGATAACTCAGGAGTTCTCTTATGTCCGATACTTGGGAGCAAGTTAAGTTCTCCGATATTGCCGGGCTACCTGTGGTGACATCTCAAGCGACAGCGCTTGTGCCCTTTTGTGGTCCACATGGTCCTGGTCTCGGTCAGAGTTATGTTTAAAATATTTAATCAGCAAGGTAGCTTTTCCAGCTGGTGTCTTGGTAGACATGTTGTGGGTGCCCCGGGTTCTCTTGGGGTTGTCCATGTCGACTGTCGAGGCTCAATTAGCACCTCGGAACTCTACAATTATGCGGCCATGCAGATACAATGAGTGAACTCTTTTTCCATTATTATTTTTTTTTTGTGTTGCACATATAAAATTTTAATTCTTTTGGCAACCTCAAAATGGATTGAGTGATACTTCAACAGAAACAACTGACCAGTAAGAAAGTGGATTTAATAAATAAAAAGTATGTACAATCAAATATATAGGCAGCCAATTGTAACAAAAAATGTCTGACAATCATAATTTTGGATGCTGGGCTGCTTAACCCCTTAAGGACCAAACTTCTGGAATAAAAGGGAATCATGACATGTCACATATGTCATGTGTTCTTAAAGGGACACTATAGTGTTAGGAATACAAACCTGTATGCCTTACACTACAGTGTCCTTCTGTCTCCTTCCTCCCCTCGTTGTCATTTCACAGAGTTCAACTCTGTGCAACCACAGGAATAGCCTCTATTGGCTGTCTGGGGACAGACCCTAGAGCCAGTCTTAACCCTGCAATATAAACATTTCAACTTCTCTACAACTGCAATGTTTTCACTTGCAGGATTAAGGTTACAGGGACACTGCACCCAGACAACATCAATTAGATGAAGTGGTATGAGTGCCTATAGTGTCCCTTTAAGGGTAAAGTCTTAAAGCATAATTTTAACATAGTATGAATTGGGTGAACATAATAATTAAAAACAAGAAATGAATCATTAATGCACAAGTAGAATGGTTGATGTATTTGGATGTGAAAACAATCACAGACAAAGGCTACAGGCTACAAATTAACCTTCAAAATTATGCACTTTTGCTACATTTCAAAGATGAGATACAACAATCTATATATGTTTATATGATATCTAAATTAATAATCAAAATAATATGACATTGACATATGCTGGCAATGTTATGAAAAGTGAAAATAAAAATAAATAAATATGTTCTAGAACATCTGTAATAATGTACTTAAGGAACCTGACTGTAAGTCCATATTTAATACAAACAATGGCTGGTATTAAACATGTTAAACAATTTTACACTGTGGTGCACCAAAAAGGATATTTCTACTTCTACTGAAGATGCCCTTCAACTGGGACCACCAATATATCTATACGGGGTGTGACAAAAGTAACTTTGCCACTGGCTTTTGGAGGGGCCTGTTTGCCAGCCTCCTACCCTGTGACTATGGCCCCTGCAATAGACCTGGCTAAAATACTGTAAACAGGCTCTGTTTGTGCAAATGGGGCTATATGGTTAATTTACCGAACAGCCGCATGAACCGGAGACCACCCTGGAGCTTGCCAAGCTTAATTGATTCATTGTTGCAATTTGCACCTCTGTGGTCTAAGTGTTCATCTGGGTTGCCACAATTCCTATGGCCGACCACAAGGTGGCGGCCATCTTGTTCGCATGGACCAAAATCGAGAATGCCCTGGAACTATTTTCGGCATTAAAACTATGTGGTTCCCGGTTGGTCCTCCAGCGGCACCTAGCCGCAATTCTATGGAACTATTTTCGGCTATGGGACCATGCCTGCGGTCGGTAAAAACTATGACTTACATAACATTTCTGAACCCCTGAACTGATGTGGGTGATTTTTGGATATGCTTGTCACCCAGATCAGGGCTATCAGGGAAAGTAACGTTTGTGGGGATGTATTATGTATTTTTTGGGTACTTTTGGGGTGTTTTAAAAAAGTATATATTTTTTCTGTGCTTTGAGATAATTAGATTAGAATTAGTACAGTTACTGATCCAATTATCTCCCAAGCAGGGAGGAGGGATTGTATGTTTGTTAGGGGAGTGTCGGGCATTTAATCACTGTTCCTTTTGGTCTGTGTCTTTGTGTTGGAGTCCCCAACACGGCCCATGTGGGCGTATCCCTTGTATGGGGATTGTCATAAAAGGCCAAGTGAGGCTCCCATTAAAAAGAGATTTGTTTACCCCTTCATGAAGTCTTGGCTCATGTTTGGGGGATTGGAGAACTACATTCACTCTGGGGATTGCTATAATTACTATTCTCCCCTGAGTATAATCACTAGCTGTTCCTGCTATGCTCTCTGGACTAAGAGAGGTCTACCCACTGGAAGCTGGATCCTGGTCTTGGGTCCAGGGTGGGTGGAGGACGGCGAGACCCCAACCAAGCTGTGGCGGTTCGTGGGGTCTACGGTGGTTATAGGGTTCCAGTACAGTGCTTGTAGTGCTCAGAAGTGCTAGGAAGCAGCGATTGACGGAGGTACCAGGCGCCCCGTCACAGACGGTTATTATACCGTCCAGGCACAGACATCTGGAGCCAAAGACATGCTCAAGAAAATTGTAAGTGCATTTTATTTTATTTTTTTACCATCAGTGACCTAAATACTATACCATATCTCGTTTTCTCCTCTTAAAAATCTTAAAACATCTAAGTTAAAAAATAAGATATAGCTTAACAAAATAAATTTTAAAATGAACATGAAACACCACAATCCTGTAAAACACCAATCTCCATTTCCATTACAAATCACAATCATAATGGGAAAATGGATAAATACCAGGAAAATATCAAAAACAGACACATATTTACAAAACTCTAATAATATTACAAAAAGAAACCTGCTAAAAATAAAAACACTGAGATAGTAGAGATATGTTATCTGAGTGTAATACTGTTACATATAGACTAAACTGAGCTGTTTTGAATTTGTTAATAATTAACAACTTATTAAATAGGAAAAGTAACATTTCTATTTATGGTGCCAAAATTGGATTTTGTGGACCTAATTAAGTACAAATGCCTTACCTGTGATATATCAGTATATGTCTTTTTATATTTATTTACAATTTACATTTTCCTATAAAAATATTATTGTTTTTTTTCAGTTAAATTTCATCCTATTTCTGAACACAGTGCGGGTATTGGCAACTAAAATCTGGGAATCAAATTCAGTTGGTTATGACACCAGGAGACAATACAGGTAAGGCCCCAAAATTATATGTCAAATAAAATAAAATAACATGAATCGTGTGGTTCTATTATTTTAAACTCCATAGTTTATGCTGAATCAGAAAATGTGTTATAATGGTACTGACAGAATTAAAAATGGAAATGAGAAGTGCTGTAAAAACTTTGTGATAAATAAGAGTCTTTGATATTATATATATATATAGAGTGCCATATCATTCTAACACATGGAGAACTACTTTTATATATTGCTCCAACTACTAATAAAGTAGCTTGTAATATTATATATTAAAAGTGCTAGTGAAATTATGTTAATATATCATGTAAAGTGATTTTAAAGTGCATTATTGTGCATCTGTGACTCTAGCATAAAGTGCGAAATATTAAAATTAATAGAATTGTGTGTTAAACTAATTGTTGTCATGGAACTATATTACATGGGTTCCCAAATTTATATGAATATATACACAGGAAGACATAAGAATTCATAGATTCATTCATATGTGAAATATATGTCAATGGACTATATGGAACCTAAACAAAAAACAGAGAAAAAAATTAAAATGAAAAAGGGAACAAAGAGGTCCTTCAAAGACAGTGGCCTGGTATTTCACAGGTTAACTCCACTAAAGATCCCAGTGAGGCACAGGAACAAGTGATGAAAAATCCCATAAAGTAATAATTCCAGCAAAGCAAGGTAATCCACAAATATCCCCATACAGATCCCAATGACTGGACGACACACAGCATCAGGAGCAGAACTGAACTTTTAATCACTTCACCTTCTTTTAAAGCATGCTCCCATGCAAGGGAGGGGTTTACAATAATTATTACAGTATCCAACTGTACATGAGTTACCGCCCACACATTCCCTCCCCTTGGCCTGACTCATAATCCTATTATGCAGTACACACATTTCCTAGGTTTCTGGATGTACCCCTAAACATAGGGGTACCCCTTTAATAATTATATCCCCTGGTAGCCCTGATCTGGGTGAAGAACATATCCAAAAATCACCCAGATCAGACCAAAGGTTTGGGAGATTTGAGGAAGTAGTAAAAAGACCGACCCCACGGGAAGTAACAGCCGAAATTGGTTCCATGCATTTTGGCCCTGTGGTCGGTCACAGAAAAAGGGAATGAACTGCACGAATGACTTGGGCTATGGAGACTGGAGAGGATTCGAATGAATCCCCTTGTTCGTGGGTTTCTGTCTACCGAACGGGTAGCCGTTTGGTAGTTTCTACACGAATGTACGGGCAGTGTGGAGGTCTCAGCAGGGTTTGCCTAGCCGAGTGTCCGATTTGGATTCCAGACACTCGACGGCAAAATACCGCTGTTTGGGAGTTTTAAAATGGCCGCCGCCACGTGTTCGTTTCCCAAATGGCGGCCACCCAGAGGATAAAACATACATTACACGAATCACCAATTACCCGTTTGCAACATTGTTGCGAACGGTAATTGGAGGCACACTTCCCCCTGGGGTGGTCTGATTGTTTGGTAGTTTCATTCGCATAAGAACTGGAGTGATTTTACCGAACAATGGTCTGTTGCTCAGTGGTCCAAAGTCCTCTTTTCTGATGAGAGCAACTTTTGCATCTCATTTGGAAACCAAGGACTCAGAGTCTGGAGGAAGAATGGAGAGGCACACACTGCAAGATGCTTGAAGTCCAGTGTGAAGTTTCCACAGACTGTGTTGACTTGGGGAGCCATGTCATCTGCTGGTGTTGGTCCACTGTGCTTCATTAAGTCCAGGGTCAATGCAGCCGTCTATCAGGAGATTTTGGAGCACTTCATGCTTCCTTCCGCAGATGAGCTTTATGGGGATACTGACTTCATTTTACAGCAGGACTTGGCACCTGCCCACACTGCCAAAAGCACCAAAGCCTGGTTCAATGACAGTGGAATTACTGTGCTTTATTGGCCAGCAAACTCGCCTGACCTGAACCCCATAGAGAATCTATGGGGCATTGCCAAGAGAAAGATGAGAGACATGAGAATGAACAATGCAGAAGAGCTGTAGGCCGCTATTGAAGCATCCTGGTCTTCCTTAACACTTCAGCAGTGCCACAGGCTGATAGCTTCCATGCCACGCCACATTGAGGCAGTAATTGCTGCAAAAGGGGCCCAAACCAAGTACGGAGTCCATATGTCTGCTTATACTTTTCAGAGGTCCGATATTGTTATATGTACACTCCTTGTTTTATTGATTGCATGCAAGATTCTAATTTACTGAGATTGTGGATTTGGGGGTTTCATGAGCTGTAAGCCATAATCATCGCACTTATGACAAATCACGGTTTGAACTATCTTGCTTTGCATGTAACTCGTCTATCTCATATATTAGTTTCCCCTTTTACATTGCATTATGGAAATAAATGAACTTTTGCACGATATTCTAATTTTTCGAGTATCACCTGTATATCACGTTTTTCACAGTTTATCGAGGTGTTGGTGGTTAGGGTTACACTATTGGGTTTGTATTGGTTTTCATTTTAATTTCCTGTTGTAGCTTTTTGAAACATTTTTCCATTTAAATTTGTATCATTTGAAATTGATTATCAAGACATTTGCATAAATCCTCGAGTAATATATATTTCTGCTCTATTGTTAGGAGACCCACTTTTGGTTGAACTATTATCATCCACCATACTTCTAATGAGGGCTTGGTGTGTGTGTCTTTTTTTCTGAATTTGTATCAATATTTTTGTTTTTCACATTTTTTTTTCTTAACTGGGCCTTTTTTAGTAACTTTAAAAAAAAAAAAAAAATCAATAATAGTCAAGATCAAGATAAAGCAACACATGACAATCAAGGTTTAAAAGTTCCAAGAAAGTGTTCTCTTTCTTTTATAACCCTTTTATTCTTTCGCCTCCCCTTTTTTTCAAGTGCCAAAGATTGCTTAGCCCTGTACTTGAGCATAATGAATTATTTTCAGTTTAAAACATGCACACCTGCAGGAATGGAAGCTTGGATATTAAAATCATTTTACTTCAATATAATTTAGAGAGATTCTCAAAGCATGCAGTGCATAAATAACCTCTTTGATGTATTGTTTCCTAAGCAACATGTATAATATTATATCAAGATGTCAAATGGAAAAACTGACATACACATGATTATTCCTTATGAAGATCTGATTAAGAGATATATATGAAGTAGTCTATTTTTTTTTATATAGTCTAGCAACTCCATGGTGCATACAAAACGCTAATGTGTGTAATTGGAAATGCATCTGGGAATATGCATTTAATTTTCTCCCATCATCCTGTTCCAGTGTTCAGCTTTGTAAATGGAGACAAACATAAATTCCTAAATCCAATACAATTGATTAACTGTTTGTTGAATAATGTGTATTTGTGCTACATGTGCTCAATATTTATGTATTTGTTTGAGATTATTGAGGAGCAAGAAGAAAGAAAGAGAAAGAGAAAGCACAATTGAATGCCAAAATTTGGGCACCCCATACCAAATAACATATTTTGTTTAATTTCTAGGTGAAAAGAAGTTAACATAACCTCAGCAGTGAACAAAAGTACATTTGCCATATTTTTGCAAAGTCTAACCCATTAAAATCTTCACTATCAAGAATGATTTGATTGAAAAAATATTAGCATGGGTCTACCATTACACTAGTGGAGTTTTTCGTTAAACACAGCATAGTGTCTAGATGTATAAAATCTGGTGAAAATGATCAAATACTGACCACACTGAAAATTCTCATATTTACTAAAGCCTAATATGATTGGAAGTTGGTCGAACTGAGCAAATCTGCAGGAATTACCCAGATGCAATCTTTACAATATAAAGGATTCAGAAGATTCGCAAAGCACCAATTTTAAACCAAATAGGGACCAAATCCATTCAGTAGAATGCACATTTACAAATTATCATTCACTTACTTTTATGCAAGCGAAAGATAATGTTCAGTACTATTTGCCCACTGGCAGCAATAACAGCCAGGGGCTAATAGTTAAATTACCCTTGACAATGCAACAGTTAATTATGTGGCAGTAGGCCACCTCTGACTATAAGTAACTTAATATATAAATAAAAAGTCTATGGGGGTTAGTAAGACCATTAAGAACGTTTAAAAGCTCCTTATACCCCCACCTGCCTCCTATTCATTAAACGTTCTATACTAATGACTGGCCAGCCATTGAACTGACCAGCTATTTTCCTTTTTGCTTAATGCACCTATATTTCCTTATTAACTGTATGCGCCACCTAGTGGGGTGCACAGTATCCTCCATATTTAGACCACAAATTATGACATAGGTCATAATGACTCTTATACATACTATTATACTGTTCAGTTTACTCCTGGGAGCTGCACGTCTTCTATTTTAGAAGATCACAATCCCTACATGTAATGCACATTTCTATTGCTGTATTCAACTGATACCTACACCCTATTATAATGTAATGTTTTCTTTTTATTTGTCTACCCCACCTTTAAAAGCAGTGCCCTATTATACGGATTTTCCCATATGGGTACGTCCTATCAGTAGCACACCGGAAACCACACTGTCTCCTGTTAATGTTTTTAGTGCTCTCAAACTTGCACCAATTTGGGTTTGCAAGTACTCTTATATTTTATACGTACAGTACCTTGATGATAGTTTTTTTTTGTTAGACATATTCTATGTACAAGGCATGTCAGCTTATTTGAGGAGTATAAAGCCACAGACACAGGATAACTATGTCATGTGTACTTTTTTATGTCACCTTTAAATGTTGTTTCCTATAATGTCACAGGACTCAAAATTCCTGAAAAGAACTCTGTTGCATTACATGAATTTGTTAGGCGTATTGCCAATATTGTATATAGACAAGAGACACACTTTAGAGGACCTGATGCACTGAAATTAAGATATAGTTAGTTTCCCATATTATTTTATAATAATTAGTCGAAGATTAAAATGAGAGTTGAAGTGATCTTAATAACTGCACATGTCCCTATTTAAAACACAAATCATATCAAAGAAGAATACAGATATAGAGAGAATGGCAGATATGGAACTAAAAATAGGTACAAAAAAGAGACTAGATAGTGTAGTAAATTGATGGAATGGAAAAAGGGAATGAAGTAGAAATGCACTCAGAGTGTGCAGAGCTTCCAGTAAACTGCATTTGAAAACACTGGTGTGAGCATTTTGGACTAGTCTAGTTATTTGTCCTGCCCAGTTATTTGAAGTTTTGAAGTTATATATGTGTGTGTATAAGTATATGTATATACATACATACATTGAAAGAAAATATATATTGATCTCAATGTATGTATATGTATATATATATATATATATGTATATATATATGTATATATATATATATATACATATACATACATTGAAAAAATTATAATATATATAGTGATCTCAATGTATATATGTGTATATATATTTGTGTTTGGGGCCATTTCAGTAATGAAATGAATTTAGATAAAGTCATCTACCTTTGATAAGCAAAAAGCAAAGTCGGTTGAGGTGTGCCGATACCGACGTAGGTGGTAGGCCTGTAAATAAAGTGGGCAAAAAGGAATACCAATCTTGCTCAAAAGATATTTATTATGAAACCACATGTTATAGTACATACATATTTATGAGGACATCTTAACAAATGCCATTCGTATTTCCTGTACCGTTTAGGGTATATAAACTGCATAAACTGACAACTTCTAGCGACCTAAGGTTTTGATAACATGTACTGGAATGTCTTGGCTTTCCCTATCCTTAATTAGTGTCCAGAATATTTGTTGGCGTTTAAGCCGAATTGTGTCAACCATAGGCGTACATACACCATAAACTTAGAAGTGGTGAGGATAGCCCTGTGAAGTGACAGGAGAGGGATTGAAGCGTGAGTAGGTACAGAAAGTAGGTATGCATCAAAAACTTTCACTGGGCACCATAAATTGTCGGTTGGATAGTAAGGGATATGAACGGGCTGACCCATCTGACTAGTCTTAGTCGTGGGTAGGCTCAGAACGTAATGGTCTTGTTGTTTGTTGAGGTATGAGGTGCGAAGGCAACTTTAACCATTATGTTGTCCCCTAATAGTGAATTCTCATGGTCTTAGAAAGCCATAGAAAGCCAAGTATATGGCTGTTTTGATGATGGAGTTAGTAAGAGGTTCAAATGGTGCTGTATCCAGTAGGTCTGACATAAGTTTGAAAAACTGTATGTCAATTGGTAATCTATGTTGTGGGGTAGGACCATCGGCCTTGAATATGAACTTAAGAATAGTCTTGATAGGGTATGATGTGAGGAAGCTTGGGTTGTTGGGAAAACATGTTGTGTTGGATGCCTGTTAGGTATAACTTAATGGTGTTATGTGATAGCTTCAGTTTGAGGTCTAAGGAACAGCTCTATGTCCAGTTGGCTCCAATCCATCCTTACATTGTACTGAGTCATAGCTGCTGAAGCCTGCGTTGCAAATGTACGGTGGTAGTCATAAAAATATGTACCACCGTATTTGTTGCCCAGATCCATCAGCTTGTGCATATAGAGGTCTTCTATGTGGGTACACAGAACATAGCTTATCCCTGTAAATCCCGAAAGCAATTACAAAGTCTGGAATTGATAGTTTCTTACTGAGTCTTGGGTCTCTAGCCTACAGGACCATCGAGATATCCCCGTATAAGTAAGAGCGAATCTCTATGACATCCTGGGAGGCAATCAGAAGAGAGACGAGATTAACATCTTGCCCTCCATGATGTCCTTTTTTAGATTTGCCGGTACCATGTGGGCTGGGTTAATGACCTGTGATCCCAAGCTGGTGGGTGTAATATTACCAGGTTGAGACTGAGAGGTGGCCGCAAGTTCGGTCGGGAGGGGCTCTGGTGTTGCAGTGGGAACGCTATGAGCTTCCAATCTCTCCAGCCTATCATTGAGCTGCACCATGGAGGACACCAGTAAAGCAATCATTGTATGAAGGTTGGTGTTGTTTGTGCCACTCGTGCCTTAACCAGTGTCTGTATTATCAGTATTGGTTTGCATCAGCCTGAACAGCTCTGCTTTCCTGGACGTAGCTGGGAAAGGGATGCTGAGCCAGCGAAGCTCGGCTGTGACGCGGGGAATAGTCCATGATCTTATGGACGATGGGCTACCACTGTCGCCCTTGCATGTGGGGATAGCGGTCCTGGCGGGAGTACTGGAGATTGAGATATTGTCTCCTTCGTCTGGTACCTGGGACATACTGAAATATAGGAATCATACGTTTAGGACTGGGGACGTATACTGACATGCTAGCTAGTGCTAAGAGGTGAAAAAAATTCACTAGGTTGGTGACAATTGAGTCTCTACTAGTTGCCAAGTGGCTATGGATTGGCGTGAGGGTATCCTGCATGGTGTTGGCCTCTTGGTGAATGTATGATCAACTGGGGTGGGACGAGTGAGGCCCTTTCTATGCAACAAGCGAGGCGGCTAGCTATGCTTTGGCCCGTGGGGTGTTTAACCTCTTGTGTGGAAGATGGGTGTTGGCCTCGTGGGACCAATATCTATGGCAGAGAGTGTCTGGACAAAATTACCTAATGGCCTCTATATGAACCTATATAACCAGCTACCTTATTAAACTTAACCCTGAGAAATGGAGTGGGAGCAACGTACCTGTTGGTGAAGTATCTGCTTGAGTATCTGCCCTGTGGTAGACTGAGCTTCCTGATAAGAAGGGAGGCCTAAACAACAAAGTGAACAATACAAATAGAAGGAAGGGGGTAATTATATATATATGTTTTTATGGAATACCCAGACATGCTGAAATCCCCAACCCTACGTAGCCTTGAATCAACTACCGCCTACCTACCTATGACTTAAGGAGACTTGTCAAGCTTGTCGTAGCTTGAATTAGGGACAAGATTTTTGATGAGCCAAGCTTGTCTAAGCTTGGGGTCTTGAATCTGTGACACATCTCAAAAGTGTCAATGTGGTTCATTAACCGCCTAATCAGTACAGTCTTGATCCTTGCGTACACTTATGCTCCTGATAAGTGAGGTTGCAGTAAAATACGTAAATTAAGAAATGTTTAACTGTAACATGATGCACGTACAGATAATTAGGAATACAACACTTGAGACCTCTGCTTTGGTCAGTAAATCACGCAAAGCTGACCTGAAGATCAGAATGACAAAACTGAGTGACATAGACAGATGAATGCCTAATTACAGGCCTAACATGTTAGCCAAACAAACTAAACGAATGCACTAACATCTTACAATGCACCTTATTACTTATACAGAAATGTCTATCGCATGCAACATTACAATAACTACTATCCAGAAATTCCTAACAAGGCCACCAGGTGGCTATATGCTGTCTGTAAATGATGCCAGGTGTAGGGAGAAGTTTGAACCGCTTAATTGTGGGGAAATGAACCTAATGTGAGGCTTGGACTTCGGAGGGAGCCCGCTAAGATAGGGGAGGATTATATGGCCACCTCCTCCTTGTTTACCTTAGAAGTTTGAACCACTAATACCTAGGTTTTAACCAGAAACACAAACAACACGATCATAGATAGTAATTCTAAGCTTGCTGTATAACATATGCACTAATAACTCCAGTGGTACCAATTGTAGCATGGGGATATCTGACATTAAGTAACCGTTGTGTTCCATAGTACAAACCAGAAAACATGAAAAACATGTACAATTTAAACATGACTTAGTCTAAGTAAATATGTCTTTATTGTAACATATTTCCGTTCTCTGCAAATATCGTAAGTATAGATCATTGCTGGAATAGTGTAAATCACTCTATGTTGTATTCTATGTGAGTTTCGACCCTCTGCTGGCCTGATGTAGAGAGGCCGGCAGAGATAATGTTCGTAACAGACTGAGGTAGACCGCAGGTGTCTATAGCGGGAGCCTAGCAGTTCTGAGTGACCGACGGCCCTAACCAACAGTATGTAATTGGTGCACTATTGCTGAAACCCGGCATGGCCTTAGTAAGGTGCTGGGCGAAGCCGGTATGTGGCAATTCCCCCCCGGGGATCCCCCTAACCTCTGTGAGCCCAGAGACTGTGCGAGGGGGTCTCTTAGTATGTGGAGGGGTTATGAGTAGTCTCGTTGTCAGGGACCCCGGCGGGTCGGCGTGTACCCTGGTGTTGATACAGATGGGGTGATACTCGTCTGTACACTCACCGTTTTGCTCGGGAAACCGCCGTTCGTAGCTCCGCTCGTTGTCCTGTAAAGGCTGAACACGCTAGATGGTGAACTGGAGTACTCGGTATTGTGATCCTGTTCTCACGCTGATTACCCGGAAGCAGTACGTCTGGACCAATCACGGTAATGTAGGGAAGGGGGGAGTCCCTTTTACAGGCACATAGCCCCTCCCACAACTTCAGGCCAAGCCTTCCAATATATATATATATATATATATATATATTTTAGATGTCCCACCTGAGATATAGAGAGCAGTAAAAGGAACAGCTAAGATATTGCGCAGAACCATCAAACTCCAAGGCCTCTGGTAGAGGACCTGAGAATGAGGAATACACATACCACCCAGGAGGGGTGAGAAAATCTTTTTTTATTATTATATATACATACATACATTAAGATCACTGTAATATATATTTTTTTTAACCTAATTTTGGGGTGTTTTGGTCTTTGGTGACCAAAATGATACTGGCAATCCCTACATATTAAATCTCTGCATAGTAATGTAGTAGTATATATCACATCACAAAAAAAAAAAAAAAAAATATATATATATATATATATATATATAAATATTATTTTTTGTGGTGTGATATTCCAATGTGTGATATGCCAATATTAGCAGGCTCCTCTAAGCAGGTGACTGAATCTCAGACAATTAAGAAAGTTGACTCTTGCAAAGCAGAGGAATGTTATAAAACCATATTTAAATGCATTTTTCTTGCAGTTACCACTGTCTGAAATGACATTGAGAAATGAAAATTAAATAGCAAAGTCAAGGAAACATCTGAGATATAAAAAAAAAGCTCCCAGTAAAATTGTTGGTCAGCAAGGCACAAAACTAATATGTCACACGAAAAGAATTTCAAAAGAATTTAGTTAGCACTGGAGCAGATGTACACTGATGAACTCTATTGAGTTGCTTGCACCAACATGATTTTCCTAAAATGGTTTGGAGAAGAAAGTTGTATCTGTAATCTTACTGCCAAACTCAACATCTGAATCATGCAACACAACACAAAACATAGAAAAGCCAGAGACATTTTGTAACAAAATAATAAGGTCTGGTGAGGTACCCATTGAGTTTGGTGGCTACTCAATAAAGGTACATTTGGGAAGAAAAAAAAAGAAACGTGAATAGATATATTTTTCTTCTCTGTATTATTCCAGACTGTTCATAACCAGCGAATCAGTCTGTGCAGTAGAGAAAAGAGGGGTTAGGGGGTAATGCAAAACTATTTAATAATGGTAATGTATACACACACAATCCTAAATTGCTGACACACAGCAGGATTGATCCATTTATTCTTGTGGTTTACATCAAATTTTATCGGCATTTGCATGTTTCAACAGAATTGACGTATATTAAGCACTGCAACATTTTTAATCCCCTACTGTTTAGTTTTGTTGCACCTGTGTCCATTGTAGACTTGGTTTCTTAATTTTGACTGACAGAAGTGAAACACACGCACTTCAGCGCTCAAAGTGTTGTGTATTACTGTTGTTAACACATGCTTATGATCTTTCTATAACACTTTTGTCTTTACATCTTTACGGGTAGATATTATTTTACTAATACAAATTTAGGGTATGCTATTTGTCTCTTGTGACTTGTGACTATGTGGTAACATAATTGGACAATATAACTATTAGTAATCATTTATATTTATTCATTAAAATTATATAATGGTAACACATTTTGCAGCACAATATAAATTAAACAGTAATAGTTTTGTGTTACAGACAGTAAATAACACTAAATGCCAAAAACTGATTTTACAAAATGCATACAATTAGTTTGCGACATATGTAGTGCAATGTCACCTTCCTTTGTTCTATAATACTTCATTTTCATGTACAAATTACTGTACACCCTGAAGTATTTTTGTCATGCAGTATTGAATCAAAATCATGTACCAAAAAAAACCCAAAAAACTAATTTGATGCAAAAGCTCTGGCAGGGACATAAATGATGGTAGTTGAGGGAATCAACCCTGCATATTCCAAATATTCTTTATTGCTAAAGCTTTTATGGCTTTTCTAGTTCCTGTCCTTTCACTTCTTTTTTAACCCTATAGTGTTACCACCCTTGATGATTTTCAGTCTGTATCTTCTTTCATCTGGAGCCAGAAAAATTCATTGAATCCCTGTGCTGTTCTCGATGTATAACCTCTCATGACTTTTAGAGTTATCTGTCCCAGAAGCCTAGTTTTATTGTATGATTGTTTTGGATTTTGAAGTTCAAACATACAAACTTTCAGCTTTGCTAAAACACACCAGGGCAATATTTTCAGCAGCAAAAATAGTTTAAAGTACTTATATAGTTTAGCTTGGCTCATATTCCCAATTTTGTAAAATTGCATCTTCATTGGGTAGAATAAGTTATTGGATATCTGTGTACAATAATTTTGATACATTGATCTTCTGCTTCTCATCGATAGAGCTAAATGTCCAGTTATAATGATACCCTGAGCTTCTGAAAGTTTTGCAATAACCATCCTTTTGCAGAAATAGACACTTTTTATTTATATGGTTATAGACAACATTGAAAGCTAGTTTAGTTTCTTCTCCAACAGTCTTGCCTTCTGTAATAAACATTATATGAAATGTATCATTGGCCTGACAGTTACAAAATATGATTAATGTGTTGGGGTCATTCATTTTGACAAAGACAAATGGACTTCATTGTTAAATGTGTTACTCTGCAAATATGTCAAGCATTTCACAAAATAGATTTAAAAAGTGTATACTCACGTGTGTACAATATATTGGGTATTATGAAAGCTAAAATATTTTATTTAGACATATCCCCCACACTCGCACCCACCTCAATCAATATGCAGTATTATAGATATGGTAGACAATATTTAAAGATGGATAGGATAATAAACTGACTTGCTCAAAGCAATATAATTTGAGGGGGAAAAAAGACCATCAAATTCAACCTTTCACATATTGTTATTCCTGCTATTGATCATAAAGAAATAAAAAATAATTTAAAGCCATTCCCAAATATGCAGTCAATTTACAAAAATAAAAATACATCCAAACTACAGATATTAATAGCTATAGACTGATATTAATAGCTATAGTATTCTTATAGTCTTTAATATCCCACTTTGCGACAAAAAACACCCAGATTTTTTTTTAAATAGGACATCTACTAAATTTAATAAACAACTTTTTTTTGTGCAAAGAATTTTGCAAATTTATTGTTCTTTCTAAATTAACTCTGTCATCTGTATTTTGTGTTTATATACTGTATATACACAAAAGGGACATATATATATATATATATATCTTTCTCTATCTTTCTCAGATATAAGGACTTTTGATATGCATGGAAAAGCCTTCCAGCTGAAGTGGTGAAGGCTAACACAGTGAGGGAGTTTAAGCATGCGTGGGATAGGTATAAGGCTATCCTAGCCTTAAAGGAACTCTCCACTGCAGGTCCCCTCCCTTCCTCTCCAAGCTAGACCCAATAATGCAGAATATTAGGCAGTGGAGTGATTAGAATAATCCAAACATTGCAGAATCTTTATTTAAATTAATAAAACAATGAAAACAAAAATAAAAAGCATGCCTGATAATAGAAAAATCCAGAAAACTTAAGAGGGGTCTGTACCCTAGCCCAATTGCTGGCTATTAGATACAAGAAATCTCCTTGCTGAACTTTGACCATGTTAGCAGCTCTATTGTATGCCACAAACACAATGTGCAGATTTGTGTCTGTCTGCTCTCCCAACCAATTTGTTACCATTCATCTAATTGCCTGCTCTGCCTAAGGGTGGTAGTGGATGAGGAAGAGGAACCGCTGGTGGTAATTGGTTGCACAGACTGAGATATAGTACCAGTGGACCTACTGCCTGCCATTGTACTTTTTCTTTCTGCTGGTATCTTTGCAGATATTGCTTCATACGTCACTAATGAGATGAATCATCTCTCTCAACCTACTCATTTCCTTGCCATAAAATTTGCACTTTGCAATGTTCTAGGAGGCTATCAAAGTAGTTACAACATTTGAAGCATCACAATATATTAGCCTTAAATGTTCAACTTGTGGGTGATGAAGATGCGGTTAAATTTGCTTTTGATGGCAGTAGAGTCTGTTTCAACACTTGCCTCTACACTAGCTCTTGGCTGACTAATGGTAAGGAGAAGGGAGTTGGTAGTGTTAATAATAATATCATGGGTAAGGTAAATATGGCATTGGTAGGATATGATGCTGCAAATGGTTCCATTAAAGGATGTGATTCAACTGCAGATAGAGATGGACTTAGTGAAAATAGAGAAGTTACATGTGGCAAGTGCATATTATTTATTTCTTGTTCTAGGGGCTAGAGCATAACGTTTGGTTATGGAGTGAACCAGGATTAATTAGGTTGTAGAACCTTGTCATGAAACCACTAACTGGCAAAGTATGATGATGAAAAATGATTTGATTGAGTGCATACAGCACTGGAGGTTGTACCAAAAATAAAAGTACAAAAGTGGTAATCAAGAAAATTAAGTCAGTGAAGTTTATGAACTGCCCAGGTAGCAAATGTTTAAACTGGAAGAGGTATTCTAAACACCAAAACAACTCTAGCTCATGGAAGAAGTTTTGAAGTATGGATCATCAGATTCAGTGCTCAATTCTCTGCTTTTTAGGAATCACTTTGGTTATGCATCTCTAGCTCCATAAAGGCAATCAAACAACAAAGCAGGATGTAACGGAGCTCCCTGTACTCCGACCGAGTACCCTCCGTTGATGGATGCTCCTAGTGCTTCCTGAGGACTCCAAGCACTGCAGCAGACACCACAACCACCGCAGACTCCGCAACCGCCGTATCTTGACTGGAGTCTCGCCGTCTTCCTTCCACCCTGGATCAGCTTCTGTCCTCCAGGACTGTGTGGGAAAGAACTCTTCCTTCCACTCTGTATGAACCTCCAGCATCCAGGACTGTGTGGTGAAGACCCCTCCTCCAAGGAGAGCGTGTCAGGAACAAGCTCTTAAAAGAGCTAAGTGACTCAAGCTCAGGGGAGCATGCAGAGCATAGCAATCCCCAGTGTGATTATAACAGCTCCCTCCAATAACGAGACAAGGCTACGTTTAGAGGGATCAAGAAGAACTGTCAAAACCTTTATTCCCTTGGGACCAGCCAATACAGTCACCACAATAACATTGTTGTGAAACCTCAATAAAATCACAAACAGTCAAACCATATCAAGAAACACACAGTGACTTATCACAACACAATGGCACATTTTTAAAGGGGTGGGGGGAGACAATATTTAACAGTAAATATCTCACCTGCCTGCAGAATTAGCAATATGCAAATCTACTCGAATATGCAAATGAACCAGTCTTGCAATTCAGGTAGTGCATATTGCTGTTGCTACCAACAGAGGGCACTAGACCAGCTCCATAGCCAAACCCACCTAGTTGGTAGCAAACCTCAGCAGTACAGGAGAGAAGGCAATACATTTCACAGTACACACACACACTATAAACAATTACATTACACACACCCTGCACCTATCATGGGTACAGGGTGACTAAAACATAGGATAAATAAAGCAGCCCACATAAATAGTCTGTCTGAAGGTAGACTAGGGGCTTTAAAGCCAGATAGATGAAAGAGTCATAGTCACAGGGGAGGAGGCTGGCAAGTAGGCCTCTCCAGGACCAAGTGGCGAAGGGCACTTCGTCACACAGGAGATAACAAATTCTAAATTAAACACACTGCAACAAGAGATGTTAACGTATACTAGTTCTTTTTCAGGAAGCGTGTAAAGTTTGAATGTCTTAATTCAGGGCCCAGATTTAAACAAGTTGGGCTCAGATTTTGTTTAGCAATCTTGCAAAATTCTGTCTGAATTTGGTCATATCCAGTTCAAATTCAGGCTCAGTCAGAGCCTCCACTGCAAAATCTGGATATTGTTAAATAACGTTAGCAATATCTAGTTTTTGCAGTCTGAAATGCCCCACACAGTAGCCAATGTTTTGCTCCAAGCAGTACGAGGGAATTAGGACTTAGGACAAATAATTCTGTTAGTTTGTATCCCCAGTCAGACCTGATTTATAGGAAATCAGTAATATTATGTTAACCAATTTGTCAACGGCCGTATAATAAAAATAAAATAAATCAAATGCTAATGGCAGGATGCACATGTATACAATATCTGCAAGTGAATGATAATTTAAAGTACAATTTGTCCACTGACAGCACTAGCATCCAGTGAGCAAATAGTTAAAAAGAAAAACCTTGGAGTCGCAAGGATACTTACATAGTTACATAGTAGTATAGGTTTAAAAAAAATAAAAACCATCAATTTCAACATCGAAGCCTGTTCATTTATGCTGTGGATCCAAAAGAAGCCACAAAAATAATAGCCATTTACAAATATGCCACAAAAAGGCAAAACATTGTTCTTGACTCCATAATGGCAATCAGATTTCTCTTTCAAACAACAACTTGTTCACATGCATATCAATTGAATATTCTGTTTTTGCAAAAAACATCCTAACCTGTTTTACAAATATATGATAAGACAAGCTCTTTAGGTATTGAATTCCACATCTTTATTATTTTTACTGTAAAGAACACATCCTCTGCTGTAAGTGCTGTAAGTTACCAAGTATTAATGGGTAACCTCTTGTCTGTTATATATGCATGATAATAAACAGGTTAGCACATAGCGGTTTGTACTGAGCCTGCTTTTATTTGTATAGTGCTGACATTTGACCTGTGAGGTGCTATTTTTAACAAGAAAACACATGCAGTTTTACTAGCCTTTCTTCATGTTTTCCATGCCATTTCACCCATTATTAGTTTGGTAGCTTGCCTCTGCACATTTCCTAGTTCCTCCATGTTTCTTTAAAACTGTTTAAAATGAATTCTTGAATATTATCCCTTAATGTTAAGCTCAGAGGTCTGTAGTTAGTGGGTTAAGCTTTCGAAAACTTTTTAAATATAGGCACTAGAGTTGAGTGAACCCGAACTTTACCGAACATTAGGCGTTTTGGCCCCCGGACCCGAACACGGACATATCACTGTATGTTCCGATTGGAGTTCGGTGTTCGGCGATTTAATGGCGCGTTTTCAAAGGCTGCAGGGCAGCCAATCAAAAAGCGTTTGACTTGTGTGCCCTTAGAAGCCATCACAGCCATGCCTACTAATGGCATGACTGTGATTGGCCAGTGCAGCATGTGACCCAGCCTCTATATATAAGCTGGAGTCAAGTAGCACCGCATGCACATGCATTCTTATTAGTGTAGGGAGAGGATGCTGCCGCTGATAGCAGCTTAGGAAAGAATTCTGCAAACTGGTACATTAGTGGGGTGGGGTGCACTTCATATCTGAGAGTCAAATAGAAGCTTCAAATACCGCGGTTACATCAGAGTTTTAAAAAGTAATTTTTTTTTGTGCTAAATAGTACATTAGTGGGGTAGTACATTAGTGGGGTGCACTTCATATCTGAGAGTCAAATAGAAGTGTCAAATAATTTTGTCACATTGTAGTTTTAAAACTTAACATTTTTGGGGTCCTAAACTGCTAAATAGTATTTTAGTGGGGTGGACTTCATATCTGAGAGTCAAATGGAAACGTCTAATAATGTGCTTACAGTGCAGTGGTAAAAAGTCTTATTTTCTGGGTGCTAATCTACTAAATAGTACATTTTGGGGCGTGCACTTCATATCTGAGATTCAAATAGAAGCGTCTAATAGTGTGCTTACAGCGCAATGGTAAACATTCTAATCGTTTTGGTGCTAAACTGCTAAATAGTACATTTTGGGGCGTGCACTTCATATCTGAGAGTCAAATAGAAGCATCTAATACTGCGTTTACAGAGCAATTGTAAACATTCTAATTGTTTTGGTGCTAATCTGCTAAATAGTACATTTGCAGCCTGCGTTGCACTTCATATCTGAGAGTCAAATAGAAGCGTAAAATAGTGCACTTACTGCGCAGTTGTAAATATTCTAATTGTTTTGCTGCTAATCTGCTGCTTACATTGGAGTTTAAAAAAATCATTTATTTATTTTTGCTGGTGCTAAATAGTATATTTGGGGTGTTCACTTCATATCTGAGAGTCAAATCGAAGCGTAACTTTGATTCAAAATACATCGGTCACTTGTAATATTGTTTCACACCTACAACACTTGTTACACAGATCTAAGTGATAGAAAACAGATTGATATTTTCTACACTAGAAACTACCAGATAACAAGCTGCTATATTTAAACCAGTGATCAATGGCTAATAGGTACTTCAACAATATTGTAATTCTGGGGCAATACCCTCAGAAGTCAAACTGAGAGGTCAGTTTACAGGGAAAACTGTTGCCTGGAGGAAATTCTAAAACAATTTCCATATGTCCTTTGCAGACTTTAAATGCTGGAAAAACACAGGTGCCAACTGCTGTGGCTTTCTGCAGTGTGCATACCGGCAAGGAGGGCAGGGTTGAGGAGTGGGTGGAAGATGATATGGAGGATGATGAGGTCCTCGCACCCACATGGAATCAAGGTCATGCGAGTGATGTGTGCTGTTTGGAGGAAGAGGCGCTGGTCACACAGAGGCACCAGCACAGCATAAGAGGGAGCAGGGTGCAAAAGCGGAGCGGCCATCCCCTAGCGCTCGTCGAAATGTATTAGCTCGAGAATTACCAGTTATCCAAGTAATACAGATCAAAGGATCCATTATGGATCAAAGGATCCATAATAGAGTTGATCGAACCCGAACTGCAAAGTTTGGGTTCGTACCAGATTTAACGATCCATTTGTAGTTTCACAGTGAGGTGGGCAGTCTGGTGACCAGGACCCAGACACTGTCTGGGCAGCGGTCGGACGACCGGGACCCAGTATGCCTGATGTTGAAGTTAGGAGTCACAGTGTGAAATGGATTAGCAGGGTCTGGTGCAGGGTAACCGCATGCCCCCTGGTGTTGAGCACCAGCGTTTGTGCAGCCACATACAAGGACCGTGATGCAGCTTCAGTAAAAAGAGTACTTGATACCAGAAGCCATCACCAGACTGATCCACAACAGAATGTGACATTCACTGTAGCGGCTGTGCGCACTTTTGGCATTGTCATCCTGCTGCTGCTCGCCTGTCTGCACTGCAGCGTAATTTCGGCCTTCCTGCTCACCGCCTCATGAGACTGTGCGAGCAGCAGCAGGCGATAGTGGAGTTTCAGCTGCAGCACGCACGGATCAGTGGCTCTGCACCAGACTTCCCTCCAATTGATCAAAATTAAAGGATTTCAAGTGGACTCATTACAATTACAGGGCCTCTAAAGAATCCTGAATTGTTATTTGTCATCACTACCATCCCGCGTCGGGAGTGGGTCATTTGCACGCCTGCTGCCTTCCTTGCATGTGGTAGCCATTTCTCAGGGTCCCTGTACGGAATGGAACCCTGATTCCCCGTTACTCGTGGTCACCATGGTAGGCGCAGAAACTGGCATCGAAAGTTGATATGGATGACATCCGCACGGTGATGTGCGATTTGCCCGAGGTTCTTTAGAGTCAATAAAGTTCCTGCGCAACTATAATGTCAACATCTACTCTGCGGAACAGAGTTGTCTTTTTTTTATACATCCCAATACTTTGGGGGCTACCCCAATGAAAAAAAAAAAAAAATATATATATATATAAAAACAGTGTTGGCTACCTCCTCCTCAACCGCCACGGTCACCGCCTCCTTAACCTATGGGTCACTTAGTATAAACTAGGTACACATTAGCAGAGGTTTGTGAAGGCCTTTTCTCCATGCATCAGGAGTTGAGCTCAGTTTGAACAATGAAAGAGAATACCCTGCACTCCAACCCTCTCTCAAATGGATAATTCTGGTGATTCTCCTGACAGCCATGCTTTAGATTTTGCTTTATGTTCTTCCAAAGCTAAAATCAAAGATTCCATCTAGTGCTATTTTATGGCTCAGCTGTATTTTTTATTTTTATGTTATTTTAAGTGATTTCCCTATCCACATTTGTTTGCAGGGCACTTGTCCTACTCTTACTCCCATTTTACTTCCTTTTGCAGCTCTCTAGCCCTTTCCAGGAGTTTTTTAGAGGCATTTTTGTGGCCAAAAGTTCGGGTCCCCGTTGACTTCGATGGGGTTCGGGGTCAAGTTCGGGGTCAAGTTCGAGCCCGAAACCGGACTTTTTTTCAAAGTTCGGCCGAACCCACCAGACCCGAACATCCAGGTGTCCGCTCAACTCTAATAGGCACCACATCTGCTTTTTTCCAATCCTCTGGTACAATTCCTGGAAAAAAAAAGAATCCTTAAACTTTAAAAACAGTGGTATGGATCTTGAACTCACAGCAAATATATATTGTAAGTGTCTGTATATAATGTGTGCATTCTATTGACACATATTGTACAAGATTATTTGCACAAGCAAAATATTGCATTAATGCATTGATGCATTTGTTGAATAGTGCACTTTATATATTTGTTATGCACTTTGAATAATGTTTTGTCTTAGAGACACAGCACACCTATTTTTTAGTTTTTGTTTCTTAAAGGGAAACTATAGTCACCAGAACAACTACAGCTTATTGAATTTGTTCTGGTGAGTAGAATCATTACCTTCAGGCTTTTTGCTGTAGAATTTTACATTACAGCCTAGTGATAACTTCACTGGCCACTCCTCAGATGGCTGTTAGAGATCCTTCCTGGGTTATGGCTGCCTAAAATGCATCCAAACATTCAGTATATCCTCCCTCTTCATGCAGACACTGAACTTTCCTCATAGAGATTCATTGATTCAATTCATCTCTGTGAGGAGATGCTGATTGTCCAGGGCTGTGTTTGAATCATGCTTGCTCTGCCCCTGATCTGCCTTCTTGTCAGTCTCAGCCAATCCTATGGGGAAGCATTGTGATTGTATCAGGCTACCACTTCTGATTATGTCAGCAGACTGCTTGTTTTTCTGAGTCTAACAGCATGCAGAGTTACAGCTTCAGGCTTGAATACAGTAAGATTTTTACTATATTTATGGATGCATGAGGTGCCCAGGGGGGCTAGATGGTGGTTTTAATACATGTTTGTGTTCCTGACCATATAGTGATCCTTTAAGAGTGAATTTTTGGTCTCTCTCACCTCCATAGTGTGCAGCTTTATTTATTCATTCATGTTTTTAATTGTAGCTTAAGAAATATTTTTTAGTGCCTTATTCACTTGTGGTTTTATAACATGTATAATCTTAATCTTCTGTTAATCTTTATTGGTGGCTGGCCTAATAGGGGCAAATCTCCTAAATGTTTAAAACTAGTAACTGGGCAGCCATTGACTTGTGGGGACATAGCCACCCCTGTTTTGGGAGGGGGAGGGGGGCAAGCTTGTGTCCCTCTGTGCCTCACTTGCACGCTTTGGTGGGGGCTATTCTAATAATAATGTGAGATTATACCCCAAGACCCCACCCAACAGCAGTGGGTGGTGGCCAACTGCTAAACAGTTATGGACCTGGTGTATATTAAAGAGGTATGAACCTTGTGTCCTATTTTACCCTTTGTCATTGGCAGCGGGTTGGAGCCCAAATATTAATCAACAGGGGAGAAGACCTAGTGTCCCATCAGCTCCCACTTAATAGTAGTTGGTAGGGACTCTAGCTAATTATACCATCGGCGGTGGATGTGCCATTATCATCCTCTACAAATAATAACAAGCCCCCAATCACTAATAATAGTGAGTGAGGGCAATTAAACTAATACCTTTTTGAAAAAAAAAATATGCTTAACAACAGAAGTCATCTTTCTTCTAATTCTTCTTATCTTCATCCTCAAAAAGAGGACAAATAAAAAAGCGTTATTTTAGATTTAGAACTATTGTTTATTGGGGACACAACGCTTCCCGGCTAACGACGCGTCTAACGCGGCCTACAGACCAAGGCAACCCCCCAGGGTGAGGCACCTCCCAAAAACTTTCCCACTACCAGAGACCCACGCTAGCCTCGAGTTGACCATATCATTATGCCACTCCCCACACGCGGACAGCCAGTAGGCCCAAGATGAACCACCGGATAGGGGGAAAACCCCACCATCACCTAGACACACAAAGGCGTTTACCGAGAAACTTAAAAAAAACCTAGCCTCCCTCCGGAAAATTCCACCCCACACGCCAGAAAGTCGGAACCCAACGCTCAACATGAGGACACCACCTCAGCCCCCATTCCCGACACACAATGGGTACACCACCCTATCCCCCCACCCTAACCTTTCTACCCGCACAAGACGGGGACGCACATACAACAACGGGGTCCCATAGACTCCGGAGAACACCGCAACACATCCACCCTCAAATGCCCCCAAGACCCACAACCAAGGCAACAGCATCAACGCATGGACAAGTCCCAGGATAGCTGAGGGCACCATACCAACAACATGTCAAAAGGAGACACCTGAAACCGTATCCCTACAAACCCGCCCAACCCTCCCCACCACTCCACACACCTCCTCGCAACCCCGAGGGACACCAATCCAAAGCAGACAAGACAACTCTTAGAAACTCCCAATCCACGATACGCAGCTGACAACCCAAAGAGTTCAAACGGGTAAACACGAACACCCAAACTCTCCCTCCTCTGTCTAACCTACCTGGAAACCCACCAGGCACCAAACAAACACGCACAACCACAGTTCTGGAGCCACATAGCAGCCAACAAACCCAGAAAGCCCCCCCACCCCCCACTTATAGGGGGAATAGACTTCACAGATCCCCTGAACTCAGAACACATATGAGAGCTCTACCCTCTGGGACGGTACAAGATGGGACCAAGCAAAGGTATCTCAAAAAGCCAGATGGATACTGCAATGTATCACTGTGAAAACGTGCATATACCTTGTTACCCCTCCCCTCTTTTTTCTTCTGTAACCCACCTATCGTTCATAACATTCTGAAAAATAAGATAAAGAATTTATAAAAAAAAGAAAAAAGAACTATTGAGTATATAAAAGAGAGTTTATTAAACTATTTTTATATGTCCATTATCATGTGGCAACAATAAGCTATTTTAATACTTAATTTCTTTGACTATTTACTACAATTTGATTTAAAAATCATTTCTCAATATGTAACATAGACCTTTTTTCCAAATACGTTACAATCCTTTCATATATACATTATCCTATAATCCTATATGCACTCAGCACACAGTTATGCATACTTACACACACTTACACAGACACCCCAAGTCTCCCTGAAGGTTCCAGTATACTCCTGCATATGAATGTGGCTCCCTGACATCCGCAAATCAGATACAATATCCCGGAAATCACACACTTTGACATACAATGTGTGTGTGATTTCCATTATATTGTATGTTTTCCGCCCCCCTATAATACTACCTAAACAGGGGCCCAGTCACGTGCCACAGTCCTATAAGAGCGACCATGCCCCTGTGATATCAGCAGGCAGGGAGGAAATGACAGCCTGTCATTTCCTTTCTGCTTCACAGATTGCCATCTCAGAGGAGACGGAGGAGGAGGCTAGAGCACACAGCAGCATGGAGGCTGGAGGTTGGAGGCATCCGAGGCACACAACAGCATGGAAGGCAGAAGAGAGGCTGGAGTGAGCTGCTGCTGCATGCTCACTCCCATCAGCCTCAGCCAGGACCAGAACACAAAACAAGCCACCCTTCATGAAGGTAAACTAAGAGGAGGGTGGCTGCAAATGTATAAAGAGTGGCATGTATGTATGTCAGTGTGTGTATGTGCCAGTGTGCATCATTATATCAGTGTGCGTATCTGAGTGTGTGTATGTGCCAGTGTATATCTGTATGTCAGTGTGTGTATCTTTGTGTTAGTGTGTATCTGTGTGTATTTGAGTGTATGTGCCAGTGTGTAGATCTGAGTGTTTGTGTCAGTGTGTGTATCTGAGTGTGTGTGCCAGTGGGTGCATCTGTCTATATATTTATGTGTCAGTGTGTATATGAGTGTATGTGTGAGTGTGTGTATCTGAGTGTATGTCCCAGTGTGTTTATCTGAGTGTGTGTCAGTGTGTGTATGTGCCAGTGTGTCTGAGTGTGTCAGTTTGTATATATGCGTGTCAGTGTGTGTATGAGTGTATGTGTCAGTGTGTCAGTGGTTGTATCTGAGTGTATAGGTTGACTGTGTGGAGGGGTGAATGTGACCAAGTGTGAGAGGTGAGTGTGGGGAGTGAAATGACAGATGAGTTTGGTGGTAGATTGTGTGTGGAAAAGCCAGATTTAATTAATAAGCCTCCCCGAACACTGAAACTTTTATTTTTAGTAGAGCCCCACTCTACTCCAGCAGTTTTTCTGGTGGTCCATTTGGCTGCCAGGCAGATATGTACCTCAAGATCAGTGCAGACCCCTCTGAATGCCCACTTGTGTTCACTGGCTGGGACGGAGTGACTGGAAGTGCAGACTGCACTAAGAGCAGTGCAGTGCCATGAAGGAGGATCTTTTGATTTATTTTTGTGGTGGATAAAATCCTCTTTGCAGCTGTTCTCCAGTGCTCTTTATGTATGTGTTTGGGAAAGAAAAACATTTAGTAATTTTAAATGAAGAACAAAAAATGAAACATAATTTGAAAACATGATAATTTAATGAGCGGTTTGTTCATATTAAGGAATATTAAATGCATCATTGGTGATTTGGTATTCTATATTATTTTTATAGGTAGATTAACAGCTTTTGTTTTCTCCTCTCAACATCTCATCATTGTTTTTTAGAAAATTGGCTAAATCAACAATGGTTCTCATTCTGGTCTTTGGCGTTCACTACATTGTATTTGTGTGCTTGCCGCACACATTTACAGGCTTTGCCTGGGAAATTCGAATGCACTTTGAACTATTCTTCAACTCATTTCAGGTATGAAGTAAATTGCTATTTCACTCTTTTCATGTATTTTCATGTACAATACTACTTATTGTTCAAAAAATAATAGCATAATATTTATGTGAAACCATGGATGCATAGCTATCACATAAACATATAATAAATCACAATTATATATTCAGATAACTACTCAGGCAAACTTAAAAATGAAAACATAAATGTGGACTCTGGCAGAGAAAGTTGTTCCTCTATAAAATGGTAATCATTCTTAGAGTATAAATGAGTTAAGCTTATATACTGTATACATATTGTGCATTTTGGATAAAGACCCCAGCAACGATGTTTCTCAATAGTAACTAGGTATAGGCATAAAAAAACCCTTTCCATTGGAGACCTAAAAACTGCCATATTCCTCATGCCATTTGTTTAGATGACTTCTTGACTATGCAGGACTAGATAGGAAAAAAATTATGAAATCAGGTCAATTAAGAAACAAATCAATTATGGCAAAAATAGCTAATTGACAAGTGCACTACAATTAGGTTTTGTTGGTCTAGACTTCTCCAAACTTACAATCTGATTTTTTTTACTGACAGCTTTCACCTGATAATCCCCATAAACCTGCTCAGAAATATATATATATCTTTCACTCCATAATCATCTAAATGATCTTATCTAGCCATTTAAACATTTCTCCCTTCATATAACCTGCCTACTCTTACCTGCACCTACACTGCAGGTAAGAATAGGGCAGGTTTACTAATTTGGGAAATCTTATTTTTACTTGATATGTTTTGTTTTCACAAATGTATGATATTGAGATATTATGTATACATTAAAATTACTCCATTGTTATTTCTTCTCCATTACCTATTTACTTGTGTTACTCTAAGCTGTAGTGGTTATTGCTTACCTGTTTTCTTTTTTTCTATACTATGTATCAACTCTAAAATACAATACAATTTTATTTATATTAACACTTCACATGAACAACTTTAGCTAATCCATAAAGTGAGTGGCTATAAAAAAAATATCTTTGCTTGTTTACTACAATGTAATTTTTGAACATGCCAAGAAATTGCACTGCCTCATTAATTTCATATAATATTGAGTGGAATGTGGTATTTATATTTCCATAATAAACTGACTGAGAAACAAGAAGCATAACTTGTTTAGTATAGGAACCCAGACCACTTAATCTCATTAAAGTAGTCTGGTGCAATGTGACTGCCATTTTAGCCTTGCAGCCGCAAGCATTATTAGAGAAACTTTTGGGTTAAGCCTGCCTCCAGTGGCTGTCTACCACTTCATAGCCTTTCACAGAGTTTGACTCCTTGGAATGATGCTGGACATCCTCATGCTTTGCATGCCCAGCATCTTCTAAATCCCCTTTGGAAAGCATTGATATAATGCTTTCCTACGGGGAAGACCTAATGTGTGTGCAGGGCAAATGCATTAGGTTCCCTCATCAATTGGAATCAGAGAAGCCTGACCAAGTGCTGAGGGAAATAGGTGCTGCAATCAGGTAAGTGTAAAACTGGTTTTAACCCTTTACTAGCAGGGGATTGCACACAGAAGATGGGGAGTAGAGGGACACTATTGTACCAGGAATACACTTTTGTATCTTTATTATTATTATTATTACGATATTTATAGAGCGCTGTTAAATTCCACAGTGCTTTCTAATGGGTGGACGAACAGACATGTAGTTGTAACCAGACAAGTTGGACACACAGGAACAGAGGGGTTGAGGGCCCTGCTCAATGAGCTTACATGCTAGAGGGAGTCGGGTAAAATGACACAAAAAGGTAAGGATAATATTAGACTAGTGACAGTTGCAGAAGAGGAATCAGTCAGGAGCTATTAACAGTTTAATTGATACGCTTTTATGAAGAAGTGGGTTTTTAACGGGAGGCGACAACATCGCCTGCCTGCAGACACCTCTGCCCGTGCCCTGAATCAACCTACTGTACCCGACTCACACACGACGGATCCCCGCGGAAACTCCTGCCCACAAACTCACTGATCAGAACTGGCACCCACAGCTGCCTTTCTGGGCATGGAGCCCTGAGAGGTAAACCCTCGCACCACAGCCCTACATCTGGACATTTCACCTCCCCCAGGACTCCCGTTGTTTGCCATAAATAGCCGAAACCGAGGGCGCAAGTACCGGGCCCATAAAGTGCAGAGGGCCGGCGGCGGGGTAATATCAAGACAACACACCATGAAGCTCTATACTACTAGAGGAGACAGGAGCCGACCACAATCAGAAGACACGGCAGCTCAGTCTGTAAGTGTACCCCTGGAGGCTTCAGGCGATGGCCAGACAGCATGCCCCAGCAACCTGCTACACCCACTGGACGCAATTGAGCTCTGATAGTTTTATTTTGATTTTGGCCTGTGGCCTTATGTTCTATTATTTTATTGCCCTTCAAATGTTCATGCTAGTTCAGGTGGGGTCAATACTGCAGTGACAGGCAGGGACCCAAGCTTACTTGGTTTGTCGTATCAGATGTAGACCTACCCCTCCTGGCATGGCCACCAGCGGCATGGGACGGAGGACACGAGCAGAAATTTTAATTAGTTAACATCCTAATTTAGCATCTAGCTTCCAGCGATGCAATGCCACCTTCTACCAAAGATAGCCTGAAAGTGCGTCCCCCCAGTGGTCATATAATGTGTTGAAGAAAGCTATAAATAATCATATACAGTTGCTATAGAGTCTAGATAGATTTGAATACCCTAAGAACCTACGTTATGATCTAACTCTATAATAGTGATACCAAGCATGTACCTACTCTTGTCGTTGTAGCTTTAAAAAATTGTGCATGTTTTCTCACTGCCTTGCTGCTTACAAACTGTGTATCTTGTCTCCTTTGTCACAAGTTTTTTAATTAACTGCACTTCAAAAAGAAAGAATTATATTAAAAAAAAAAATAAGCCAACTCAAACTCTAGCTTTAAACCTTTGGGGACAAATGTATTCATTTTAAAAACCCATTTGATTTCTAATATTCCCAAATCACAAAATTTAACACCCCCTCGAATATCGTTCATTCTTTTTACTTGCAGAGATATAGTGTATCTTCTACATGAATATTATAAATGTGTTCTTGTCTTTAGTGCCCTTGTGGTCTTTCCAATATATTGGAGTCAACGAAGGCACCAAAAGAAGATGTATAATGTTAGATATATTACACATTAAAAATATCTTTGATCTCAAACACTTGCCCCAGCACACGCACAGAAGCCACACACAAATGGCAATCGGAGACAACACGATCATCAGGTCAGCCAACACACACATTACCGATATGCCAATAAGCTCTGACCAACCACAAGACATAGAGGGACTAACACGACACAATAGGTCAATAAACACAACTCTTGACACCCAAGAAACCAAGCTGAACACAAACAAAGAAAAAGCACACACTCAGATGTCAAACACAATTCCACTGTTCCCCACAGTTGGCCCATTAGGCCACAACCCTCCTTCCTGTTAACCCCCATGATGACGATAAATACTCAAATGCACAGTGCTTAAAGGACCACTCTAGGCACCCAGACCACTTCAGCTTAATGAAGTGGTCTGGGTGCCTGGTCCTTCTAGGGTTAACCCATTTTTTAATAAACATAGCAGTTTCAGAGAAACTGCTATGTTTATGAATGGGTTAAGCCTTCCCCCATTCCCTCTAGCGGATGTCTCACTGACAGCCGCTAGAGGCGCTTGCGTGCTTCTCACTGTGATTTTCACTGTGATTTTCACTGTGATTTTCACAGTGAGAGCACGCCAGCGTCCATAGGAAAGCATTGATAATGCTTTCCTATGTGACCGGCTGAATGCGCGCGCAGCTCTTGCTGCGCGTGCGCATTCAGCCGACGGGGAGGAGAGAAGGAGGATCGAAGGAGGAGAGCTCCCCGCCCAGCGCTGGAAAAAGGTAAGTTTTTACCCCTTTCTCCCTTCCAGAGCTGGGCGGGAGGGGGACACTGAGGGTGGGGGCACCCTCAGGGCACTATAGTGCCAGGAAAACGAGTATGTTTTCCTGGCACTATAGTGGTCCTTTAAGGACGTTATCTATTGCATGGCAATAAACACCTGTATAAGGTGAAACCACAAACTGTAAGAAAGTATTCATGTCATGTACTACTTTATAGAAAACTCAATATATTGTTACAAGACAATGTTAAGATGTCTATTCTATCTTCTACTGTATATCTGATAAACATTTCAAAACCTCACAAGTAAAGCATTCTAAAAAATATTTCTATATATTTGATCTCCTATTTCTTTATCGAATGTAAGTAACAAAACATGCTTTATAGATTTTATTTAAAAACTGTAATCATGCACTGCCCACACTTTTTATAGGGATACAATTTTGCACCTAAGTAATACAGAAATTGTACTGATAAATATGTTTTGAATGACCAAGACAGAATGTTGAGGACATTTTTTCTAGAAATAATTTTACTTAGCTTGAATTGGAAAACAATATAAAATTGAAAAATGGAGAAACAAGCTTCCTGACAGAGGAGTCCCTAAACATTGACACGTTTTAATGTCAGAATCCATTTTGGAAAAAATAGTGTATATTAGACACAATATTATGTATCCGGGGACAATGAACTTAAAACGATAATTGGTTAGGAATTTTGTTGAGGAAAAGAATGAAAAAATGAATAAGTAAATTAGTTTTGGGAAAGGAAGATAGTTTTTATCCCTGTAAAAAAGTGTAGCCTGTGTAAGATTACAGTTTAAAAAAAATGTATTCCCCAAGTTTTATATTCATATCCAACAAAGAAATATGAGATCAAATATTTTGTAGCGTGTAATATATCTAGCATTGTATATCTTCTTTGGTGTCTTTGTGAACTCCAATATATTGCAATGAACACAAGGGCACTAAAGACAAGAATTGTGGAACATTTATATTTCTAATATTCATGAAGAAGATACATGAAACACAGTATATCGGCATAGTTGTGAATGGGGGGAATTAGAAACCAAATTGATATTTCAGATGAAAACAGTTGTCCTATAGGTTGAAATCTAGAATTTGTGTTGACTAATTTTTATAGGATTTTTTAATAAATTGAGATTTATTTATTTATTGTTACTCAGGTTCACAGGTATTTACTTGGGTTTTTTATTTTTTTATAAATAGTTTATAATGCATTTATCATTTTTTATAGCTAGTAAGCTATATTAGTGGTATGACACATCAACGTGGACCTTCCCTTGTTTTGTTTTGAAATTACAGCAAGTATAATTAAACTGTATTATGTAATTGCTATGAAAATGTAAAGCACCGTCAGAGACCCTCTTTTAAGATGGGACCTTCTGCATCTAAATAAGTCAAAAGTTTAAATGTGGCTGACCAGTGGTGATAATTATATATGTGCTATTTATTATTTATATTCACTGTGTGTTTCTGTCCATTTTTAGTTTTGCTCCTATGTTTTATTATGTTTAATGCTCTTGTACTGCAATACAATTGCATTGTAAGGTGACATTTCTCCCGGTGCTCGAAGAATTTGTATGTACATTTTTGTTTGTGGTGATCTCAGTAACTATAACCCATGCATGCACTCCCTGATGCCTTTTCATACAGAGCCTTTACACGGCTCTGTACCATGTGAGTGATTCTAACTACCCATATAACTGCTACTTTAGATGTTTTGTGTTGAGCTATAAAACTTCTTTCTTCTATATTTTTGTTAACATTTGTTTGCTATCCAAGTGTCAGCTTAAGGTCATTTAAAGGGGAAGTATTATATTTCTGATATATAATACAATTTGACAATTATATATTATTAATGATTACACTTTGCACACTTTACTAATTATTATTATATTTTGGTTGTTGCTGCAATTTTGAAGAGTGTTTGTGTGAGAACACTATTGTTTGGAGCTGCACATTCATCTTAATGTTATTTCACTATTGAAGTGCCTAAGCACTTTATTGTACTTGTCATTTAAAAAAAAAAAAAAAATGCATCCATATCTGTTGCAGCTTTTTACCAGTTAATTGCTTCTTGCTAAAGTACTTGTTGCTGCTTTTAGTACATAGCACCTATTTAACATCTGCCAATTCACAAGTAGCATCAGGGAGCTACCAGTAGCCTCTACTAAGAGAAAGTTGCTTACAGCTCCCATTATTCTCAATTATTCTCAATAAGAAGAACAGATTCCAGCTATGTCACTATTTTTATCAGCTGCAACTATGCCTCCAAATTAACTGACAGTGTGTGTGTGTGTGGTGTTGCTATTGGTTATTGAACAACTGTGGATTGTCAGTTCCCCTTTGAAAAACATTGAGCAGGTGCTGCATATCTAATACCATTGTTACTTTAAAAAGCTTTACACAATCAAATGTATTATAGTTGAGCTGTACATTCACACTACTTTATTCATAAGGCAACCTCTGATAAATTGAGCCCTGTTTTTCTAATTATAAGAATAAGCAAGACATCTAAAAAAAAATTTTCTTATAAATTGTCTTAAAACGTATCTCTGAATGATGTGTTCCATTTATTTGTAAGTTCAAAAGATACTATACTTCTTGAATTTATTCTTACTAATTGCCTTTGTTTTGCAATCCTGCAGGGATTTTTTGTCTCAATAATCTATTGTTACTGCAATGGCGAGGTAAGTTCCATATCCTGTAATGTATCTTATTTATAAATATATTGCTGACATTGTTTCTACATTGATATCCTCCTGGTTATTTATTTTGCAAATAATTGTGTTCCTTTCTTTTGCTCCTAGCACCTCTTTTGAAAAAGAACAGGTGCATCAATACTATATGACAAACGTGTTAATCGGATCCAAAATTTATATGGATACAGCTCGATGTCAATGGATTTATTTTCTTTTTACATTTTATTCATATTATGCTAGAGGCAATAGTATCACATGGTTAAACTGTTACAAAGGAGTAACACTTTTACTTCATAAACGTTGTTCGGGATTCCTCAGATTATAAACATTATAAGTGGGCTCATGTTAAAGGGTTACTTCAAGCACCATGGCCACTTCAGTGATTTGATATTTCAGTGAGAAATGCTCTACATACAAAGTTGATGCCCTTTAATGCCTGAGGTGAAACTCCAACCCTAGCACTGTTTTAGTTGGAGTAACCATTTAAGCTTTACTAATCATAGATATTCCTCCTGCTCCACCACCTCGATCCTATTCCCTCGTATCTCATCCACAATTTGTCTCCTTCTCTTGCTCTGCCTCTCATTAAAATATTCTATCTCTCCCTCTCCTCTGGCACATTTACTCTACCCTTCAAACATGCAACCATAACCCTAATTCTGAAAAAGCCCAACCTTGATCCTAATTCCCATCCAACTACCGCCCCTTCTTGCTATTGCCATTTGTCTCCAAGATCCTTGAGAGAGTTGTGTATGCGAGATTGACAGACTTCCTCGTATCCAACTCTCTGCTTGACCAACTTCAATCTGGATTCCGCACTTGTCACTTTGTTGAAACAGCTGTATACAATGATCTTATCACTGCTAAATCCCATGGCCACTACTCTATCCTTATTCTCCTCAACCATTTTGATGCTTTTGACACTGTTGATAAGAGAGTGATAAGAGAGTGATTTCAACAGCTTCTTCTCATCCTCCATAATCTGATTCTACGTGATACTACTCTCTCCTGGTACTCTTCCTACCTCTCCCAGCACTCATTCAGTGTGATATAGATCCAAATATTGATCTTTGTTATATTCAGAGGAAACCCAAATTATTATTATTTCAACTGCACTTGGAGGAGCGTGAATTCAGGCATCAGACAACAGTTGGTATTCAAAATAAGCCACTGGTCTTTATTTTGTCAGTCGTGTTTTATACATGAAAAGTAAGTGCTTACATGCAAATACTCATAGGACAGTAGAAGGAAGAGAGTGAGAGGGTGAAAGGAGTACAGATAAGACATAAGGATGAACATCATGTACATATAACAGATAAGTTCTTAGAAAAAGAAAGAACAGACTGATTGAGAAGAGAGACAGCTATCTGCTCCCAGAACTAGACCTATATGGTCTTAAGTGTCATTTTAAGCATCAAGCATTTCCTGAATCCAAGTTAGACAATTTTAATATAGGATATCTAATATGAAACCTATCAGCTTGAACCTTGGAATCAAAGTAAATTCTATCACAATCCCCTCTTTTGATCCAAGGGTCACCCAAATGTACAAGGTATTTCCAGGCCTGCTAGCCAAAGCCTGTGGGACTTTCATTTATTTCTTCACCACGGTTCCCTTGGACTGAGAGAGCACCAGAATCAGCTGAGGAGAGTTCCTTCTTTTGATAGGCGAGGTAACATTGTAAAAACCTTCCGAAGTCAGAGCTGGAATGTAAGTTAAGGTACAACCAACAGTAGGTTTGTTTTTACATAGAGAGGTTAGTAGACATGAGAATAATCTAAAGGTTAGAATAATGGCCATATTAACAAATACAGCTAATAGCAAAAAGTAAATTTTTTTCTTAATTATTAAAGTCAACCATGTTCCTAGTCCAAATGTCCAATCCCAATTCCCAAAGAAGCCAGTATCCTGTTTGATATCCTGTACTAAATCATGTAAATTTTTTTATATGTTTATGGATCATAGTGCCATGGTCGGATGGGTTAAAACAGCACAGTCATGTTTCATTAGAAAGTAGTAAAGGCTGCTCTATTCTCAAAGATTGCTTTCTTATTTGCATGAGTGTCCATAAGTAGCTATTTTAGGGAATGGGAAGTGGCATTTAAACCTTTTGCAAGGGAACAGGCTACAGCATTAATTACTCAGGTATTATACAGTGCTACGCCTGGGACTCCTACCATAGAGTACGTTAGAGTAGAGTTTTTGGATTTAGATAAGAGAGTGATTTAAGGGTTACAATCTGAAGTAGGGGTGTTTTTAACATCTCTCCTGTCTCTCTGCGGTTTGTGTAGCTGGGTGGTTTCAGGGATCAGGTCAGATTTGGAAAACATGGTCATGGTTCATGGATTGCAGGATAAAACTTACAAGGAAAAGTTAAAGGAACTTGACATGTAAAGCTTGGAGGAAAGACGAGACGGGGGGATATGATAGAAACATTTAAATACATAAAGGGAATCAACACAGTAAAGAAGGAGACTATATTTAAATAAAGAAAAACTACCACAACAAGAGGACATAGTCTTAAATTAGAGGGGCAAAGGTTTAAAAATAATATCCAGAAGTATTGGATGCATGGAATAGCATGGAAGTAGTGGATGCATGGAATAGCCTTCCATCTGAAGTTGTAGAGGTTAACACAGTGAGGGAGTTTAAGCATGCATGGGATATGCATAAGGCTATCCTAACTATAAGATAAGGCCAGGGACTAATGAAAGTATTTAAAAAAAATTGGGCAGACTAGATGGGCCGAATGGTTCTTATCTGCCGTCACATTCTATGTTTCTATGTTTCTATGGTTAGGCGTGAGATTGCACAGGGACCTCCTGTAATGTTACCTGGGACATAAGCATAAGTAATATTTCTACAGGAAAAAGTCCATCCTTTAGGGAGATAGACATGGTTGTGAGAACTCATAACTTGGTGAGCTTTGGTACAATTCATAGTGGTGCTCAGGGCTCTACAATTCGTGGTATTTTTCCATCATGTGGGGCAAAACAGGGATTCAGTATTAGGGTCTCTTGAACAATTACATGACAAGACCAACATAGTTCAGCAGCTGTCACATTAATTGTCTTCAGGGCTTGGGGGGGCTTGCCTACCAGTGGATTGAAAGCATAAGAATATAGTTGTAGAGATGTATGGGGTATGTAGGTACTTCCTCAAGAGTGAGATGGGGGTAAGACATGATTCTATGGTATTTTCAGTACTGAGGAGAGGGCTGAGGCTAAATGAGGTTAAATTTAAAGCCTTCGCTATCTGCAACAATATATTTCCCTGCCATGCATTATTATCTTCTGGTCTTATGTCAGAGTAGCATATCTGAACAGAGCATACAATGGTAAAGGATAAGAACAGCTTCATGTCAGTGGATCAGTCGGAGTGACTTGTTTACAGCTACTGGCGTGTATCCACGTGGCTTTTCCTTCTAGTTTCACTGAGGTAGCCGTAGTCAAGAGTACTTGGAATGGACCATCAAAGCATGGTTCAAGTCCTTTCCTCACATGCCTCTTTATCACCACCCAATGCCCAGGCTGCAATTTGTGAGTTGCAGAATCAGAGTCTGGATCTGGAATGGAATCAAAGACTTGTTTATGCACCCTGCCTAATCTTTGGTGTAGGGCCTGTACATAGACAGTCATACTACCGTGCTGCATCTGGAGGGTTTGGGGAAAATAGAGGCCTGTCTTTGGGGCACGTCCAAACAGGATCTCAAAAGGGGAATGTCACAGAATGAAGCGTGGCCGAGCTGTCCATGTCTGGAATTGGGGGTGAAGCTCATAGAAAAGAGTGCTAGGGGAAGGCATTCAGTCCAGGGCTTCCCTGTGTCTTGCATGGCTTTTGCAATCTTGTTCTTTAAGGTGCCATTTGCCCTTTCTATTTTCCCACTACTCTGGGGATGATAGGGGGTTTGGAAGGCATGACTGATCCCTAAGACTTTCATCATTTCTTGCATTATTTCCCCAGTGAAATGACTACCTCTGTCACTTTCAATCACTTCAGGTACTCTGTATCTACATACCAGTTCCTTCAGACGCTTACTTGCTGTGAACTTTGTTGTGGCTTTTGACACTGGGTAGGCCTTTGGCCAGCCTGAAAAGAGATCAATGCACACCACTACCTTAGGCAGTTGAATATAGTATATCTGCAGTCTTTGTATGCTTACTTCAAAGTAAATTCTAGCACAATTGTTTCTGTCTCCTACTCTGCCTCTTCTCTACAATGCCTCTCTGTTGGTGTTCCCCAAGGGGCTGTCCTTGGTCCCCTATTGTTCTCAATCTACACTGCCTCCCTTGGTAAACTCATAAGCTCCTTCGGCTTCCAGTATCATTTCTATGCAAATGACATGAAAATTTATATGCCCTCTCCTGATTTCTCACCACCCCTCTTGACTCGTGTCTCTGACTGCCTGTCTGCTTTTTCCAACTGGATGGCTGCTCATTTCCTTAAACTGAAACTTTTCAAAACAGAACCTCTGGTCTTCCCTCCCTCAAGTGTTGCTACTCCCTTGTCTGTGTCCCTCCAAGTCAAATGCACTAGCATCCGCTCTACCTCTTTCCTTCACCCCTCATATTCTATCAATCACCAAATCCTGCCATTTCCATCTCTAAAACATTTTGCGCATCTGACACTATTTAACGCCTTATACGGCAAAGGTGACTGTCCATGCAGCTGTCCTCTCTCGCCTTGAATACTATAATCCGCTTCTCAGTTGTCTTACATGTTCACAACTTGCCCTGTTACAGTCTATAATGAATGCGGCGGTGAGGCTCATCTTCCTGTCTTCCCCCCTTTCCACGCCTCCCCCTTTGTCAGTCCCTACATTGGCTTCCTATAAGATACAGGACTCAATTTAAAATCCTGACAACTTACAAATCTCTACACAATGCTGCTCTGACCTACTTATCCTCACTAATACACAAATTCACATCTAGGCCCTACGCTCTGCCGGAGACCTACGTCTAACCTCTGTTTGTACTCCTACCTCTGATGCTCACCTTTAAGACTTCTCTAGGGCTGCACCATTCCTATGGAACCGTCCCAGGGGCTGCACAGCGCAATTACAGGGTGACCGGCAGAAGGGGATGCGCTTCCCTCCTGCTGGTCACAGAATGTAGCGTGGCCGAGCAGGCATACTGCGGGTAGAGGAGTATCCCCTACCTGTTCTGACAGGAAGTGCTCATAGAAAGCAAATAACTGCTTCCTGTCAGACCGGGTACAGTGAACAGGAGATCCTCCATGCGGTCTGCCTGCTCGGGCTACAGCAAGGTACAGGAAGAGCTGAGGGTACATATGGGATCGGGGGGGGAACTAATGGGACACATGGGGTCTGGGGGAATTAATGTGACACCTGGGGCTGGCAGGGGACTAATGGGACTCCTGGGGGCTGGGGAAGAACCAATGGGAGACACCTTGGGGCTGGAAAGGGGGGAAATGATGGGACACCTGGGGACGATGACTAATGGGACACTAATGGGGGCTGGGAGAAACTAATGGGCCTGGGGGAAATTAATGGGACACATGGGGTCTGGGGAACTAATGGGACACCTGGGGGGGGTTAACTAATGTGGGTGGGGGGGAAATGATGGGACACCTTGGGGGGACTAATAGGAAACATGAGGGCTGGGGGAAATTAATGGGACACATGGGGGCTGTAATCTACATTAATTTTAATGTACCAGCATTTCTATATGACTTGAGTCAAAAAAAAAAAAAATCAAAGCTTTTATCAGGTTAGTTTACTACTTATAAATTATATAGATATATGGAGCACACTTTTAAAACAGATTAGAATATATTTATTTGGTTGTACATATTTTAGCATTTGAAAAAAATATGAATACAATACAATAATGGAATGTTTTCAAATTATAAATATGTATATGTTGTGAAGACAGTCATGGTCACTTTCTATAGGTGATTGCAGCTGGCTATCCTACATGGGTGACAATTTGTGGGTGACATCATCAACACACTGTGTCAATCTAGTTTGTGTGCAGGCCAGACATTTCCAACATAACTTAGCTAATGGTTTTGAAAGTTCGTTTCTGCATGTAAAATATAATGGGACACCTAGGGGTGGGGGGACGACTAATGGGACAACTGAGGGTGGGAAATAATGGGACAACCGGGGGCTGGAGGGGGAAACTAATGGGACACCTGAGGGCTGATGACTAATGGGACACGTGGGGGTTGCGAGGGGGGAAATGATGGGACACCTGGGGGGGACTAATGGGACACCTGGTGGCTGCAGGGAACTGATAGGACACATGGTGGCTGGGGGGCTATAGGGTCACATGGGGGATGAGAGAGGGTATAGGGATTCATGAAGGACTGGGAGGGGGTTATAGGGACACATAAGGTGCAGAGCGGGGGGTACAAGGACACATGAAGGGCTAGGAGGAGGTATAGGCACACATGAAGGGCTAGGAGGGGGTATAGGAATGCATGAAGGGCTGGGAGGGGCTATAGGGACCTATGGGATAAGGCACATGGAGGTCTTGGGGGGTAACGGGACACATGGATGGCTGGGGGGAATGGATTGACACACATAGAAGACTGGGGGATGAATTGAGAAACATGGAGGGCTGGGGGGCTGGAAGGCTGGAGGGGATGGAATGAGACACGTGGAGGGCTGAGAGGGGGCTATAGGGACACATTGGGGGCTGGGGGAGTCTGACTCCCTCCTCCTCCTCCCTCCCGCGCGGGCTCTGATAGCTGGGAGGAGTGACGTGCTCGGTTGCAGCTAGACCCCTGCGACCGCGTTATGTACGCCGCTGCTCAGAAGTGCTGTGGCCTGGGAAAGAGACTAACAGAAGGGCTGGGAAAAGGGACAAAAGGCTGGGGCTAAGAGACACATGAAAAGGGCTTGTGCGAGAAAGACACAAACAAAATGCATCTTCACTTGTGTCTCCTGCTCTCCCTATAATTTAGAGTCGACCGGTGAGAGAAAGACTTCGTATTAAAGGGACACTCTAGTCACCAGAACTTCTACAGCTTAATGTAGTGGTTCTGGTGTCTATAGCCTGTCCCTGTATGTTGAGCACTGCAAATGTTACCTTTTCGGGGAAAAGGCAGTGTTTACATTGCTGCCTAGGAACATCTCTAGTGACAGTCACTCAGATGGCCACTAGAGCTGCTTCCTAGTCCAGTGCTGCACAGTGTGCAGCACCTATGTTGAGCATCTACACGCTCTGCATGGAGGCGCTGTACGCTCCCCATAGAGATGCATTGATGCTGATTGGTGCTGTGATGCACAATAGCCTCCCAATGCTTTACTGTGGAAATTAAATTGGCGTTGACTGAGATCATCCAGTTGTCAGCCAAAGTGAAGAGCAGACTCTTGTTACTTCAAAATAAGCAAGACGTTATTTTTTTTACTGCTGTGCAATAACATACATTCACAATTTCAGTCCAATTACGAAACTTTCCTTAATATGTCAAAGTAGTTGGACTGAAACATTGATTATATGCAAATGCACGTCTGTTTACAACAAATCTGTTCTTTTGTTTATTTTGAAGCCCTGTGAGTGCTTTCCTTCACGTTTGTGTGATAGTTTTCAGTTTTGTTTTTTCCAGCTTTTATATCTGCACACTATGCGGGCGCGATGCATGGGCTGGTATAGAATTTATTTTCCAGGGCTGATTTTCATTCCCAGTCCGACCCTGGACAGAACTCTTCTCCAAAGGCCAGCTATATTATTCCCTTAGAGAATGCTGCAATACGAAACCTATTAAAACTATTTACTTGCAGACACCTGATTGTTGTCAGACAATGTTCTAAACCAGTGGTTCCCAAACTTTTTTAGGTTCAAGGTGCCCTAAATATTTCAATATTTTTCCTAGGCACCCCAAGTCAAAATTTCTAGGTTGTATATCTGTACACCATTGCAGCATTTACTGTCGCTGTAATGTAATGTACAGTGTTGGTGTTTGAAGAGGTGCTTGTATATAGTTTTAGTGATTTAACATAGGGGTGTGTTTGAATGTTATGTTCACTTTTAAATGCGGGTGTACATTTGTGTGAAGTATTTGTGAAGTTATGTGTTTGTATATCCTTTTGGAGTTTGAATTCAGGGGTTTGTTTGTATGTAATATTTGTGTTAGATTGCAGGAGTGTGTTTGTATGTTGTGCTGGTGTATGACTGCCTGGATGTATACACATACACTACTTCATACATACATACATACATACTTACACAGATATGCATACACACAAATTCATATAGACACTGACACATACACACACACATAGATACACCCTGACACATACACACACTGACACATACACACACCATGATACAGATACACACACTAAAAATGAAAATCCAGCGCACTCGCTTATCTACTAAACAGTCATTTTAGTGCTGAACAATTTTTTGGTTTTATTAAAAACACCTAATCTAGGCAAAAAAATAATGGGGGTTTAGTTACAGTATATGATCATACATTGCATAAGCCTGACACAACGTCAATGTACCCCATCTTTGACAAGTCTTACTCTGTCTGCTAAATGAGCTACTCACTTGGGGAAATCCTTCCACCTCGAGTTAATGTCACTGACATTAAAACACACTCAATGACAAAAAGATGCACATACACATATGCATATCCTGACACACTGATGTGTGTGCACACACAGACACACACTGACACAGAAGCACACTGACATATATATACACACCCATACAAATGCACAACCTGGCACACGCATACAGAGATGCACACCCTAACACACACACACACGTGATCTTTTTAATATCTCCAGCCAGCCTCTTATTAGCTTGCCTTGTGTGTCTAGGAGGGTGGCTTTGAGTCCTGCTGCTGCTGGTGGGAGTGAGGGGTCTGGAGCTCTTCGTGTTCCTCTCCCCTCATGCTGCGGCTGCCTCCTCTCCCTCCTGTGCTGTCTCCCTGCATGAGGCTGGGAGGAAGTGACAGGATGTCACTTCCTCCCAGCTGGCCAAAATTACAGGTGCCCGGTCACGTTCTTAAAAGACTGCGGCACCCGACCAGGCCCCTGTTCAGCAGTAATGTTTCCCTGGTGCTATAATTATAGCACCGAGGAAACATTCTGCAGCGCCCCTGTGTGCCTGTGACACAGTTTGGGAACCGCTGTTCTGTAACCAAATATTTACATTTATGACTCAGAATGTGTACAACAGACACTGAAAAAGTGGTGACTTCATGTTTCTTTACCACATAATTAATTTGGTCTATTTGAAGCACTCCAAGTAACAAAACCACTACCATATGCCTTAGTGGTTATGGTGCCAGAAGTGCCCTGGCTCTCCCCTAGTGTTAGTAGTCAAAATGTTTGATAATGACTTGTCCCTATGTTCTGTCTCTTCTGGAGCCAGGAACTCTCTGAGTGAGCTAAGCCCGGTAGTGTAACCAGAGCACCATAACTACTACAGCACTCTTTAGTGAGATTAGAGAAGTATAATAAAACTAGAAAATGTCTAATTTATGATGTTTAACATTGCTTATCATGTCTTATCATGTCTATAGGAATCACAATTTAAAACTGCCATCTTTAATATTAGGTGCAGACCGAAATTAAGAAAACGTGGACAAGATGGAATCTTGCATTTGACTGGAAAAGCACAACACATTGTAGTAACTTCAGGTATGGCTCTGTCCTGACTAATATGACGCACAGCACTAGCAGCCAGTCTCAAATGGTAACCAGCTCTCGTATGGTATTGATCTCCAGCAAAGTGAGTCGAAGTGTCAACAAACAGGTCGATGGACACATGAATTTACCTGGATATGTTAGAAGCAACTCAGACCAAGACTGCTTGCCCCAGTGGATCCAAGAAGAAGCCAATGAAGAAAAGCAAGTCGATGATATATCTTTAAAGGAAACAATAAGACCAGTGCAAATGAGTACTGAAGCAGAGGTCAACAGAAGTGAAATAGAAGAAACATTGTAATTAGTTGCTTGATTAAGGAATGTTTTTGACATCAAATATAAAACGGGTAGACTTTATTTTGTACTTGCCTATTACAAGACTACTATACAAGGCTAAATAGCCGTACAATTCACCTGTGAAATGTAATTGGTAATAACTCTGCAGGTTTATTAAAGTGTGTAAATGCAGTTAAAAAGCACAATGAGACTGACCAGATAACAGTTTAAGGCAGATATTCAAAGGTTACAGATCTGTCCAGCCTCAGGCACTTACAGGATTATTCACTAATATCTGAATTTTAGCAATTAAAATATAAATTTATCAAAAGTGTGACTGTAGCTGAGATAAAGAATTTTTGACTAAATGTTGCAATTAGAATTTAATTTACTAAAATGTGGAGTTTAGTGAACAATCCTGCCAAACCTAGATTTTAAAAATAATGAAAACTGTGGTTAAAAATGCAAAAGTATAATGTGTCTTGCAAATGTCTGTAGTGCACTCCTTTGCATTTTGTTTTGCACTGTGTAATCTACATTAATTTTAATGCACCAGCATTTCTATATGACTTGAGTCAACAACAAAAAAAAAATCAAAGCTTTTATCAGGTTAGTTTACTACTTATAAATCATATAGATATATGGAGCACACTTTTAAAACAGATTAGAATATATTTATTTGGTTGTATATATTTTAGCATATGAAAAAAAATATGAATACAATACAATAATGGAATGTTTGCAAATTATAAATATGTATATGTTGTGAAGAGAGTCATGGTCACTTTCTATAGGTGATTGCAGCTAGCTATCCTACATGGGTGACAATTTGTGGGTGACATCATCAACACACTGTGTCAATCTAGTTTGTGTGCAGGCCAGACATTTCCAACATAACTTAGCTAATGGTTTTGAAAGTTCGTTTCTGCATGTAAAATATACAAAACAAAAAAATTTAAAATAACAGAATGTAGATGGACATTGAGTAGTATACTTTAAATCTGAAATATTTATTCTAATAAGGCATAACTATGGTCATGGCTGATGAAGATGACAGCCAGATAATTAATGTCTTTCACATCCAAATATTCACAGGAAAAAAAAAAAACATCAAGGATAAACCTCTGGTCAATTGATAATTACTTTTTTTTATGAGATGCCTATACATTTTCAAGTAAAGAGACTTCACTAATTTAGTCTCATCAATGTTAATGTTTCTGTATTAACTTTATGTATATTTTAATGCCCCCTAGCTTTTAACTAAGTGATGTTTGGCTTTCTCCTGTACATTTTTCATAATAAGCATATTATCAAACATACATATCCATAATTGCTTACATTACAAATATTGGATTTTTCAATTCATTTTATGCCTTTTATTTGCATAAAATAAGTCATACATTATATTTACTGTTTTTTTTTTTTTTTATAGAGATGATTTCCCTTTTAATGTACAATTTAAAGAAATTAATTTAATGATATATGTCTGCATAACAGATGCATTCTGGTCCTGTTTAGCTTGGCAATATAAATATAAGGCTACTTATTATTTCCTTTTAACTTCAGACAAACTGTATTTGTAAACCTTTTGTAACTCTATATTGGAAGTTATGAGTTATTGTACATTGCAAAGGCCTAGTGGATTGTCATATAAGTGCACAATGAGCAGAAGTAGAGGTTTTAATTGCAAAAAATAATAACCTATATGTAAAATATCTAACCCCATAGTTTGATATCTTACAAACAGTTCTTACCTAGCAGTACAGAGTTAACAAAAACAGTTTATTAGACATAGCTTCTGTTTTCGTGAATCATAATATGGGTGTTTTGATTAGTCTTTATAGTGTACACAGATTGAATGTATTTCGTGAATAATAAACAAGTACTGCTCTAAACACCCTGATCACTACAGCATCAGCTGATGACCAGTGAATATGTTTCCATCTTGGTATGAGTTGGTATGATAACGAAGTATGAACTTATGCTTTACCAAACCAACTCAGACTGGACTGGACTATGGACGCCCAACAGGTAATTGGTTTTAGTTGTATGCACTTTACATTGTCCATTTTTGTTAAGTGACAGTGCATTCTAATTAATTTATTACATGTAATCATGTAAATGGAAGTGCATTAGTACTGAGAAAATACACGAATGAGTCATTAGAGAATGACCAGAGGCTTGTCTTTAACATTTCAATTTATTTTGTACACTGTTCAGTTGCAAGGCACAAACAATTTAGTCTCATAATTAATAAGAATAAGGAGAGAATTCTGTCTCATTGAATTCAGTTTCCATTTTAGACATACCACTATGTTTTTCTATATCCTTCTTTTATTTTATTTTCTATTCTTCCTTTCTTTTTTTCTGTCCTTTCCTTTGCTTTCTTTTTTCCTTTTCCCTTTATTCTTTCGTAGCTCTAATCTCTATGTCCAAGTTGATGCAATCTTATTTATGATCAGGAAAAAATATTTAGTTAATAATGCTAAGTTCTGTATTACTATATGTACTGTATACAGACACAGTTGTAAAATGTTTTGATCCAATTGTTAGGCTCTAGAAAATGTGACCATATGACACTGAACATTAAATAGAAGCGTGCTTACATATTAAACAAAATCTGCACTATTATGTACTCTTATGTTATTTGCCATCTGATAAAATATAATATTCTAGAAAAGACTTATGTTTAAAGGGGCACTCTAATTATCATACACTGCCATTGTCCCATAATTGGTATTGATAATGCAGAAGTGTGTATTCCACATTATTAATGGAATGGAGATGAGGTCGTATTGTGCTGAGAAGACCCCCAATTTAGTTCAAACTATTTTTAAATGGTTTGATATTAAATACAAGGTTTGGGCCAGGTGGTGGTCATGATGCTTAGGATCTTCCTTTGAGTTACACCATCTTGTTTTACTTTCAGATTTATCAATGTACAATGTAAAACATACATCAATATTCTTCTCCTTGTTTTGTAATACTTTGAATTTTAAGATATATGCCTCCAAACAGTTCATGTTAATTACTATAATTATATCCACCACAAATATTGTTTTATGACTGTTACACAAATATTCTGCATATACAGTACGTACATTTAGGCTCTTGAAATAGGAGTCAGTAGCTGCATCTCAATAATCCATAGAACCTGTCAACGTAGGGTTAACCCAGTCTGTTATCCTTTCAAGGTAAATAAAATAAACAGCAGTAAGTATTGTTTCTTCTAGATGCAAGGAAAATATAAATAAATAATGCATAGTTCTCCAAACTGCATGTGTGTGTGTGTGTGTGTGTGTGTGTGTGTATACACACACACACACACACACACACATATATATATATATATATATATATATATATATATACATACACACACACACATATATGTACGAAAACAAGAAGAGTGCACCCAGGGGTCTGGTAAGAAAATATAGTTGATGCTTTTTATTAAGCACAATTGAAAATCAACGTTTCACGTTTTCACTGAAACGTCAGTTTTTAATTGTGCTGAATAAAAAGCATCAGCTATATTTTTTTACCAGACTCCTGAGTGCACTCTTCTTGTTTTCATTTATTGTGGCTGGAATTGGCACCGGGGCAACTATAAGACCGGGAAACTTGTATACATAAAGACTAAAAGGACTCACTAGGGTTAAGGATAACAGAAGTTCCACTCTTTGTTTACAACATTAGAAGCTTATGACATCATAAAACAGTGCTACATTTGAATATGATTTTGAAGCTAAATACTTTATATCAAAAAATATTACTTTATCATAGTCTGCTATCTAAACTAACAATGCACCCTGTTGCATTGCTGCAATCTGACAAATTTCCCTTTTTCACTTATGACCGCCTATACTGATATACTTAATAAGGGCAGCATGCATTTTGCTATAATGCCCTCAACACAGCATGCCTTCTGAATTGGTACGATAGATAGATAGATAGATAGATAGATAATCACTGATCCCACCGGTGCTATTAACCATTTTAGTCACTACAGAGTACATTTAAATCTTTGAACATCAAACAAGTTGTACATTTTTCTTAAAGGACCACTATAGTGCCAGGAAAACATATTCGTTTTCCTGGCACTATAGTGCCCTGAGGGTGCCCCACCCTCAGGGTCCCCCTCCCGCCCGGCTCTGGAAAGGGGAAAGGGGTTAAAATTTACCTTTTTCCAGCACTGGGCGGGGAGCTCTCCTCCTCCGATCCTCCTCTTCTCCTCCCCGTCGGCTGAATGCGCACGCGCGGCAAGAGCTGCGCGCACATTCAGCTGGTCACATAGGAAAGCATTCATAATGCTTTCTTATTGGACGCTGGCGTGCTCTCACTTAAGCACGCAAGCGCCTCTAGCGGCTGTCAATGAGACAGCTGCTAGAGGAAATAGGGGAAGGCTTAACCCATTCATAAACATAGCAGTTTCTCTGAAACTGCTATGTTTATGAAAAAATGGGTTAACCCTAGCTGGACCTGGCACCCAGACCACTTCATTAAGCTGAAGTGGTCTGGGTGCCTAGAGTGGTCCTTTAACCTCCTTGAAGATGTATTGCCTTTACTTTTGATACTGTGGGTGCCAATTGATGTGGACATTACTGTTTTCACAGCCTTAACAAAAATGCATAAGGCATTCACTGGGATCTAACTAGGCAATGCTTTAACACTGTGAACATCTGTTGGGTTTATACATCTTCTCATGTTTTTCTTCTTTTGCATCCCTTTCTCCATTAATTTATTGTATGTTTTACCTCCAGTGAAGGATTTCTTCAAGTGTACCTCTTGCTTCGCACAATAACCACTATTTTTTTTTCTTCTTTGCTTAATGTTTATAGATAGCTGAATGTCGGAGCATATTAATTTATATATCTACAAACCTGATCTAAAATTCTGTGGCTCTGCAGAAGTTATGAGTGCTTCACTGGACCATCAGTAGGTATTCAGGTAAGGGGGCAAACCATTGTTAAATGGTTTACCTTATTACTTGGAAAACAGGCCGGGTTTGCAGGTTATGATGCTTGGAATATCCCTTTAAACAGAAATCTTATTATATGGCATATTTTTATCATTGAATAAAGAATGTATGTTCAGTTTTATTGACCATGAAAGAGGCCAGTACAAGAAGTCACATACTTTTAATGTCAAGGTAATTTACTAAGTTGAATTGTTGGGAAATTAAAGTGAATTCAAATGAATTTTAAATAGTAGTCCATAGTCCAAAATAGTCCAAATAGAACCATAGCTGGTTTGGAGAATTTGTCCAATTCAACTGTACTGGCTTAAAGAGTTTCTTCTTCATAAAACACTGTTTTTGGTCGGAGTAACCTCTTCTGAAGTGGTCCACCCGCGGAAAATTTAAAAAAAAGAACTAACAATGATAATAATAAAAAGTTCTTCCTGAGGCCTGATTCTTATTGCCTGATGTCAGTCCCCCTCACTGGAGCAGGAGAGAGGGCAGACTGAAAGGAGGACAGGGTAGATATCGAGTGGTTCCCAGCATGCAGTGTATGCTCATGTCATATGTCAATTTTGCAGAATCCATCCACGAAATTTGTTGCACCTCCATCAATAGATGGGTTATTTTCTGTATATGTAATGTTTTAAAGCACCAATACTGCACATACATATTCCAGGCACCATTACCACTTCAATCTGTAAAGTGGCCATGGTGTTTGAAGTAACCTTTAAATTTGATATTAAATTTGACTTAACTTTGAATTCCTGAATATTATCACTTTAGTCAACAAATATGTCTTTGTGCAAAAGCATATAGTGTGCATTTATTATATATAACAGAAAATATACTTATAGAAAATATTTCAGTCTGTTTAGATATTCTCTATTAAGTACACCAATGTGCCAATTTGCACACCACGCCATTTATAAAGCTTGTTTCTGGCAAAGTTTAGTAAAACCTAAGTGGGTCTTACAGAGTCAGTTAGACAGAATGAGGTCAATTTCAACATACCTATTAGCTATGTTATGCTATTTTAAACAGAGGTTTATCTTTAGACAGCTCTTTTGATCTAAAGGTTATTATATGTTCAAAGCTGATTAACCTAGCCATGCTGCTGATACAAGGCCAAATACTTGATTTATGGTAGGTAAAAACAGATGCATACCCAATACTACATTCAACTAAATGTGAAAAAATACCTAAATGCAAAACAAATACAACTAAATATTACTTATTAAAAGAAGTTATAACTTTTTGTTCATTTTGAATGCTTACTTATTTATAGAAATATGATAGTGATTGATTAATTTTGCATGTTAACCCCAGTAAATCATTAATAGTTTATGATGTACTATGATGCAATGCATTGGATATGTAACTTTAAAAAAAAACAAAAAACGAATTTGTAATTATGTTTTATTACTCATTTGCAATTTTGTGTTAGAGACACTTAATATTTATACAGATTTTGACAAATAATACTTTAAAGAATGAATCCAAAATGTTTTATTTATACAGAACTGGTATTTAAATTATAGTTAAAGAAGTATATGAAATATTACTGTTTATTATGGAATCTATGGCAAGTGTCCTGCCCAATAAAGAAAAAATCAATGTTTAATATGTTTGTCGTCGTTTTTTATCGTGATTTTGCTGTGTGTAAGTGTTGTGCATTTATGTTATTCATATTGTAGCAATGGTAATTGTTAACTATAATCCCATCAGAGTTTTCTTTAGAATTCAATTTTGCATATCATTCTATTAAAATGTCTACCTTGGTAATGGATTTGAGAGCACTAAGAAAAACTCTCTTGCGGAATATTTTCATATTTATATTCAAACCTTTTATAAATTTAACTTGCAATTCACTGTTAAAAAAAAGCTAGGTAGCACATTGTGTGCTTGCATATGCATCTGGAAATTAAATGGCGCTACAAATTATTACATGATTAATAGAAAAAGTGCAGAGGCGGGCTACAAAATGAATAAAAGCAATGGAACATATCAGCTATGAAGAAAGGTGAAAAAATGTAAGCCTCTTTAGTTTAGAAAAACGTTTCCTGAGAGGGGATATGATAACATTATACAAATATATTCGGGGCCAATAAAAATCATTGTGTGGAAATCTATTCACAAACCGGACTCTACATAGGACAAGAGGTCATGCGTTTAGACTGGAAGAAAGAAGATTTTGTCTAGGGCAAATTAAAGTTTTTTTTACTGTAAGAACAATAAGGATGTGGAATTCTCTGCCTGAAGAAGTGGTTTTATCAGAGTCCATACAGATGTTCAAACAGCTACTATATGCATACTTGCAAAAACAGAATATTCAAGGATATAATCTTTCAATGTAGGGTAATAACTGCTTGATCCAAGGATAAATCTGACTGCCAATCTGGAGTCAATAAGGTATTTTTTTCCTAGCTTGTTGCAAAATTGAAAGTGCTTTAAATTGTGGTTTTACTTTTGCCTTTTTTTGGATCAACAGCAAAAAACAAATGTGAGGAAGGCTGAACTTGATGGCAAATCTCTTTTCAGCTATGTAACTATGTAACTATGATTAAAGAGTTCTTAGTTTCTTTTAAATGACAATTATAGTGACCAACATAGAATAACAACATAACAAAAAACACAACACATACTCTAAAGATTATAAAATGTTATTTTTTATTTATTTTTACAAATAAATGTTTTTGTTCAGTTGAACATATAAGTGATATTTAAAGATATTTAACATTTTTAAATAAGATAATATAACATATTCATGTTTAAAAGTTCCCTTTAGTTGGTACTATATATATATATATATATATACATATATATATATATATATATATATATTCATTTTTAATTTTTCACATTTAGATTTTTTTTTTAAAATGTGTAACATTTCCACTGTTTCTAAAGTTGATAAGTTTCTCTTCTAAATGCATCTAATAGTAAATAAGCTTACATTTTAAAAAAAAATATTGAATATCATCCATTACTGTTCTCTCTCTTCTTGAGTCTAGACAATCTCCTACAAAACGGTCTCTGATTGGTATTAAAGCCATCAAAAATGTAAGGATGCCATCTAAAGAAGGCATTTACTTACTAAACTTGGAGATTCATTTTAGACCAAATTGTAATTTCACCACATTAGGGTGAATCAGGTGTTCTGAAATTCTGATTTTTAAGCTACCATGTGCAAAAATCTCGGAAGATCTAACACGCACAAGTCCAAAAATTTTATTTTTCTTTCTTAATTCATAGTGGAGTTCCTGGCACCAAACAAAGAAGGATGGAATGGAGATGAGTCTTCTTGTTTTTTTGTTTTTTTGTTTTTTGTTTGGTGGGGACAAATAAACAGCTTAGATTGGCATTATGGACAAGATATATGTCCAATCACGTTGATTATATCTCCTTTCCAATCAACAGGTAAAAAAAGAAGGACAATTGATTGTTAAGGAACAGCCACTAAATGTTGATTTTATCGACAGACAACTGAACAATAGAGGCAAATTGGGAGAAACTGTAAAACAATCTATACTTCCAAGAAGGATTTTTCTAGACATTTTGGCTCTGATGGGGAAACAGGAGATTGCTATTTATACACAGTTGAATAGCTCATCCACTGTCAATGTAACCATCACTGGCACCACAAATCAACATCACCTGTACTGCCACTATCAGCATTTTCATTAGAGAGATTAAACCAAGTGCATACAGGTTACTATTACAACAGTTTCCACTGCCAGCAGTGGCATCTCTAGGAATAATATATAGGGGGGCACATAAGATACCACAGTCAAAACTATGGCGCACTAATAACATTCACCACTAAATTATACAAAAAAATAAATATATGTAAACGTACACACAAGCGTATTCAGAAAAATGCCATATCTATAGTTTACAAATCAGTGTAAAAATTGAATTAAGGGAGTTATTCAAAGAGCACTGGTGTTTGATTTAGTTACAAACAACAGAGAAAATCTCCACTGTTGCAACAGAGATAAACTTAGGATTTCAAAAAGAGAAATTTAAACATTGGCAGAAGAAGGTTCTTCCTCCGCTGTATGGATTTCCTTTTTGTGAAATGCCAAAGTTTGTAGCCGTTGCACCATTATAACTAAATTGTATAAAGTTCAATGGATTTGTTATGTACTATTACAACCTGGATTTTGTTGTGCAAAAAATACACAGCTTCCTGCATCTACATTCACTCACAGACTGCTTAATACAAAATAGGGAACAGCGCGCAATAAAAATACGGTTTTCAATTTTACAATACCACTTAAAATCATCTATCTTAGCAAACAAATATGGGGATTCAGTTACACCATATGGCCAAATTGTGTTAAGCCCACTACTGTCAAAGTACCCCAATATCGGTGGGTCCCAAGCTAATTTTAACATGGGAGATTACAAATTTACTGCAATAGGCACTGCATAAACTGCTTCCAGAGACTTCTCAATTTAAGCTTTCCTGTGGTTACCTTGAAAGGGTCAAATATAGGGGATGAGTGAGGTGCTCAGCCTAAAACATACACACATACTACCTCATAGATACATACACAGACAAACAAACTGATTGATAAATGCACCAATTCTCACATGCACACTGCTAAATACATATTTACAAACTGTTAAATTCATATACGTACACTACTAAATATATACAAACACTGCTAAATACACATACATTGCTAAATACTGTGAGAACTTAACTAGCGACCTTGCCGATATCCAACACTTCCGGGTTCATGGACCAATGACACCCCCCCATCTCTGACGCGGCTTCCTCAAGCTACTTAGAGGAACCGCGCCAGATTTAAAGTGCTTGATTATTTTGAAGCTAATCTACTGACTACGTGTACCGTGTAGTCAGTACGTGTACCGTGTACTACGTGTACCGAACCTGGACTGTTTAAACCGCTGATCTCCATTCTCCTTACCTTGACTCGGATTACCTTTGGAATACTCTTCTTGTTTAAACTACCAACTTACAGCAAGTAAATATCGGACTATTCCTTTCTACTGGCACCTCAATGTCTTTCTGTGCCGTCTGAATACTATTAATGGAAAAGCTATCTCTGTAATTCATACATGAATTTATCCTCGCAGAGTACTCCTCTGCATCCTCTCTGTATTATAATACAAGACACTAATTCCACTTGGGTTCCTTAAGGCTACAGGAACTCGTCTCAACAAACTATCTTCTTATCACATTCCTTAAGGCTTTAGGAACTCGTCTCAATGAACTACCTTCTTATTGTATTCCTTAAAGCCACAGGAACTCGTCTAAATGAACTACCTTCTTATTGTATTCCTTAAAGCTTCAGGAACTCGTCTCAACGAACTACCTTCTTACTGTATTCCTAAAGCTACATGAACTCGTCTAAACGAACTACCTTCTTATTGTATTCCTTAAAGCTACAGGAACTCGTTTCAACAAACTACCTTTTTATTGCATTCCTTAACCTCTTAACGACCGAGGACGGTTCAGGACCGTCATCGGCATTTTTGCCTTGAGGACCGATGACGGTCCTGAACCGTCCTAACGTTCTGGGGGTACTTACCTGATCGCCGTCGTTCCCCCGGCGGCGATCAGCGTGGCTCCGGTTGTGGGGAGACTGCCTGCAGCCCAGACAGTCTCCCCACACTGATATAGGACCCCTGTGGCCATGTGATCGCTCAACACAGCGATCACATGGTCACAATAGGTGTCCATGTGTCTGCCTGCAGGGGGGCTGCCTGTGCTGACAGGCAGTCTCCCTGCATGTGTAAAATAAAAAAAAAATAAAGTTAATGTTAAAAAAATTATATATGTGTATATATGATATATAGACATATACTATATCTATATAATATATGTCTATCTATCATATATATAATGTCATACTAAGTGTATTTTTATATTAATATGTACTTATATTAATATAAAAATACACTTATAATTAAATTACGCACGTATATATATAATATATATAATAACTATATATATTGTATATATATTATTATAAAATATAAATAATAAGTAATTTAAATTAAATAAATTTTTTTTTAAATAATAATAAAAAATTTTAAAAAAATTATATAGCTATATGAAATTTTATTCTAACTGTATTTTAAAATTAATATATATATATTTATATCAAAATACACTTAGAATGAATTTGTATATATATCTATGTATATATAAATAAATAAAAATAATAAGAAATATACATATGTCCATATACAAAATTACATAAATAATTATATAAATATACACGTAGACTTCAAATATATAAATATGCATATATATTTAAATTCTACGTGCGTATTTATGTAATAGTTTTACATAATTCAGTAATTTTATTGATTGCAATTTAAGGGACCTGCCTGCCAACCCAGGCCGAAATTCCAGAGAATTGAATTTGCTAGCACTGTATTTTACCCTGTAACGTTCTACGACACCCTAAAACCTGTACATGGGGGGTACTGTTTTACTCGGGAGACTTCGCTGAACACAAATATTAGTGATTCAAAACAGTAAAACATATCACAGCGATGATATTGTCAGTGAAAGTGACTTTTTTTGCATTTTTCACACACAAACAGCACTTTTACTGATGATATAATTGTTGTGATACGTTTTTCAGTTTTTAAACACTAATATTTGTGTTCAGCAAAGTCTCCTGAGTAAAACAGTACCCCCCATGTACAGGTTTTATAGTATTTTTGAAAGTTACAAGGTCAAATATATGAGTCAAATATTTTTACATTGAAAATGGCCAGGTTGGTTACGTTGCCTTTGAGAGCGTATGGTAGCCCAGGAATGAGAATTACCCCCATGATGGCATACCATTTGCAAAAGAAGACAACCCAAGGTATTGCAAATGGGGTATGTCCAGTCTTTTTTAGTAACCACTTGGTCACAAACACTGGCCAAAATTAGCGTTCAATTTAGTTTTTTTACTTTTTTCACACACAAACAAATATGAATGCTTACTTTGGCCAGTGTTTTCGACTAAGTGGCTACTAAAAAAGACTGGACATACCCCATATTGAATACCCTGGGTTGTCTACTTTAAAAAAAATATGTACATGTGGGGTGTTATTCAGAGATTTATGACAGATAATAGTGTTACAATGTCACTATTGATAAATTTAAAAAATGTATGTTTTGAAACCGCAATATTCTACTTGTACCTATAGCCCTTTAACATGCAAAAAAAAGCAAAAAAGCACGTAAACACTGGGTATTTTTAAACTCAGGACAAAATTTTGAATCTATTTTTAATTCGCTTTTGTAGATGAGTAAAAGATTTTTCAAGTAAAAGTCAAAAAACATGTATTTTTTTCAATTTTTCATCATATTTTTTTATTTTTTTTAAATTAAAATACATGTGATTATATAAATAATGGTATGTAAAGAAAGCCCCTTTTGTCCTGAAAAAAAACAATATATAATTTGTATGGGAACAGTAAATGAGAGAGCGGAAAATTCCAGCCAAACACAAACACCACAAAAGTGTAAAAATATGCCTGGTTGCAAATGTACAACATCGCAAAAACAGTCCAGTCCTTAAGGGGTTAAAGCTACAGGAACTTGTCTCAACGAACTACCTTCTTATTGCATTCCTTAAAGCTACAGGAACTCGTTTTAACAAACTACCTTTTTATTGCATTCCTTAAAGCTACAGGAACTCGTCTCAACAAACTACCTTCTTATTGCATTCCTTAAAGCTACAGGAATTAGTCTCAATGAACTACCTTCTTATTGTATTCCTTAAAGCTACGGGAACTCGTCTCAACGAACTACCTTCTTATTGCATTCCTTAAAGCTACAGGAACTCGTCTCAACAAACTATCTTCTTATCACATTCCTTAAAGCTACAGGAACTTGTTTCAACAAAGTACCTTCTTATTGTATTCCTAAAGCTACAAGAACTCGTCTCAACGAACTATCTTCATATTGCAATCCTTAATGCTACAGGAACTCTCCTCAACACCTTATTCTGCATGTCGTGTTCTTTAAAGCTACATGAAGTCTTCTCATCAAACTATCTCTATATTGTGTTCCTTAAATTTACAGGAACCTCCCCATTGACCTATACTCTCATTACTTCCTCAAACACTATTCTGCAGTTGAGTTCCACTCCAAATCCATAGGAAGCATAACAAATACGTACATACACACACCTAAATGCATGCACACACACACTGCTAAATACATACAAACACACACTCGGCTAAATAAATACACACATACTCTGATAAATACACATACACTGCTAAATATACTCATACACACACACACTGCTAACTACACATACTACTAAATGTAACGGACCGTTTTGCGCACAAGAGGTAAAAAACGTTTAGGCGATCGGTCCCCTTTCCAGAGATGCAGGCACAGCTACTGCAGAACTCCAAACTCCCGAACTGGATACAAAATAGCACTCCAACTCCCGAACTGGAACCTCCCAAATAGCTGCTAGCAGACGAACAGGAAAAGCAGACAATCAGCTTACACTCCTGGCAATCAGTCTCTAATAGCATACAGTGAATCCCCCCAAGAACGAGACAAGGCTCCGTGTTGAGGGTCAAGCAGTGGTCTGAGGTGCTGGCACACCCAGCCTGGTTTTTATTACAGTGTTTTCAAATACAGGACCGCCCACAGGGAGATATAAAACAATCAATCACATCACAGTTACATCCGACATATTCCCTCCCCTTATCCTGAGAGGAAACTCAATTACACATACAGTTAAAACATACTTTCTACCCAACTTTCATAACTCTAAAACCATACATCACATTCACATAAAATTGCATATTCACAATCAATCCATTCAGGGGAACAACATATTAAAAAATGGCATGAATCAAACCAGGGGTTCAAAAGTTAGTAAAAAGTATCTTTTGTACCCTGGCTGGCAGCATGGCTATCTGGCTCAAACAGGTTTTACAGAGCCCTCTATCCTGGACAATGGGGAAAGTAATCCAATTATCCAGGGATAGAAGCAGACTCCATTGAGCACATGGGGACACAAAGACAGTAAAACACTTTAAAATACATCAGGTAAGACACCTTATATTAAAACTATACATTTAACATATCCCCAGATAGCTCAGGTCTGAGCGCACATTATTAAGTGAATGGCACTCAGACCACACGAATACAGTTTAATCGCCATGGAGCCAAAGTCTTTACAGTCAGTTTCATACGAATGGGCTCCATGGGATTCCTATCTGGGGTATAACACATTCAAACAAATCTACCGAACCCCAGGCAGAAAAGCACGAATGAAGCTTTTCTGCAGGTAAAAAAGATGTCTTTTAACAGGGGGCCATAGTCCAAAGGCAGCAGGCGAGCAACCAGGCTTCTCCAATGCAATGTGGCGAGATTGGTTTATGGACTTCCAGGAGCCAAACAAAGCAGGAATCAGGTAAGGTGTAAAAGATACATTTATTGCCAAAAATTAAAAAGTTTTAGGATAAACTTAGTCCTACGTGTTTCGTTCTAAAATTAGAACTTCTTCAGGGACTTAGTATAGTAAAATTACAATAATAAACACAAAATGCAGTACAATTAACAATCGCTGCCTGAAATCCCTCCCCCCTTTATCCATGTTATATAGGCATACAGTCCTGGAGTTCATTGGTGGTCAAGTGGGTGTCTCTTCCAGCCGTTTGTTGTTTCTCCACTTGGATGTTTCCCTCAGCTGTTCTGAATTGTCGGTCTCAGCTGTAAGTTCTGTGTTCATGACGTAATCCTTCACTTCCCATACGTACATCCATGCGTTCCGGGAACATGGAGAATGTCTGCGTTCCATTTCGGATATGACTTGCATTCCACTTGCGTTCCATTTACTTCCGTCTTGTATTTGGACATATAAACCCAGGAAAAACAATAATAGACACAATCTGTCATCATAGACACCTACACACTATTCAAATCTTTACCTCTCAAATTTGTATAAAAGCCATAAAATTAGTAAAGTGCATAAATTATAAAGTGAATGTCGATTTTTGAGAAACCTAACTGGTTGTTATGATACTATATACAAACTTCATTTAATAACCCCCAAAAATCTCATTACAAAACATCAAATTATGAATTCCATATATAAGATGATATTGAATCTGTACCCCATGTAGAAACATTAACATTTATTCAATAAGTGGAAAAGAAAAAATAAATGAAATGAAAATACATATAAAAATAAATATAGAAATAATAATGGATACAAAAATAAAAATAATGAATATAAAAAATAAAAATTATAAAAATAAAAAATAAAAAGACTGGAGCTGCAGTCCGGAGGATGCTGTCCCCCCACCCCCCTCTGAGTCATACCAATACCATTGACTGCCAGCAATGCAAAAGGGTTGAGGACGGTGACTGTATCGCACCATTAAAGTAAACTATGGGATCATTTTTAGTGTCTCCAAGATGTGGAAATTGTTTGAGAAGGAAGTGAGTGGGTCAATGTAAAGGCTCATCACAGTATTGCTGGTAGAAGCACAATCTTAAAAGATTTCAAAGTATGTATTACTGATGGAAGAAGCAGAACAAGAAAGTACTAGGGCAGTCAGCTAGTCCACCCTTGCTGAATCTGGATTTTTACAGTTTTTATAGGTTTTAAAGGTACACTTAGCACTATCTCTACCCTTAAGCAGAGCAAGGGGGATGATGAGGATAGTGCCAGGAGTCAACAAAGGCAGGTTGGACAAGGACAGTGGAATTAAAAAAGTTATTTTTTCTTTAAAAACAACCACAATGATTCACTGTTTTAGAACTGTTTTAGTAATTTAAGATTTTTTAAATTTATGTCTAATATGAGACAAATTGTTTGATTTGCACTGAAGTGTGCTTCTAGGCCACTGCTTGTTCTTTGGAAAGTGCACAAGATACCCTTAAACTCCTCCTATCTGCTCATTTGGAGCAGAAACAACAGATATATGTCACATTATAGAATCCATGTTTTTTGGACATGGAGTATGTGATTAAATTGAATAGCTAATGTAACTTTTTTTTTTTTTGGACCTAGTATACATTCAAGTCAGATTAACAGGGTAAATTAATAAACTGAAAATTAAAGGTGAATTCAAAGTGAATTTCAAATGTAACCCCTTAAAGACAGAGGCAATTATCAAACTTCTAAACCAAAACAAAACCTAAAATGTGAGCTATATGTCTGTTCAACCATCATTTACCTCTTTCGTATTAAGCACATCCACAGTTATGTATCATTCTGTTCAGGAGAAATATCAAATATGTGTGAAAATATTTTTACATCAAACATTCATTAATGGAAATAATTTATAATAAATGCTGTTAGCTTTCACTGCAATAAAACACACACAAGTACAACAATGCCCAGGGTCAAATAAAGAGCTTGCCCATTTCAAAGCCAAAGTTCGTGTTTATAATTGGTTTTGGCATTTCTCACACAAAAACTGCAGTCTTTTTATTGATGATATCATTGATATTCTGCTCTTAGGCACTCATATTTGTGTTCAGCCACATCTCGCAAGTACAACAGTACCCCCATGTACAGGTTTTATAGAGTTTTAGAAAGTTACAGGGTAAAATATAGGGCTTGCAAATTAATTTTCTGGTATTTCAGCCTGGGTTGTCAGGCATGACTCCAAATATATATAAATTAAATAAAAAATATATAAAACACATTTAGAATCAATGTGTATATATATATATATATATATATATATATATTTATATATATATATATATATATATATATATATATATATACAAAGCAAAAAATGAGAGCACTCCATGGATTTGGTAAATCAAATTACTGTATTCAAATAGCACAAAAAAAATCGACGTTTCGACCGTCTAGCGGTCTTTATCAAGATGCTGTCATATACAAAAACCTCAAATATATACATAAACGCTTGTTAAACTTACCCAATCACCAAGTGCTCCCTGTGTGTCCGATCTGCCATATGAGTGAAGCCGCAAATTGTAAATCGTTATGTTAATTGCCGTAAAGTGACGTGTGGTGAAATCCCCATGTGTTGCCTAGAGACGGCACAGCTGTTTAAAAACCAAATGTCGGCAGAGATTTAAAATCAATACGGAGGATAAATAAAATTATATGTTGCATATGTGTTTTCATAAATGTCTAAGCAACTGCCTAACTGATCGTAGGATACTAGAGTGAGCCAGGAATGGCTAGAAACGATTGCTCATATAGGGACTCAGTTAGAAAGACTGGTGTATTGGTAACTGTAAACCTGTGTAGCCTAATAGAGCTAACTCAAATACTACCTAACTCCTTATTAAATTGGGAACCCTAGCTGGGAAAGCCATGTGTGTTGCCAAATCACAAACCTAAACAATAAGAACAGGCATCAATTACAGAAAACAGGCTGGCTTGGCATAATGTGAGTTGTCAGTATATAACAGAAAATGTGTGTGATGTTGACCCTTTATCTACTGGGGTCCATTTATAGTGTAGAGTGATCAGCATGTGTGTGATGAAATAAATAAACACAGGGAATATTAAATGGTGAGTGACAAATCAGTATGTGTGAATTCCAAACTAGTAAAAAATAAAGCAAGAATGGGAAAATCCTGTACTAAATCAAACTACGGTATGTATGTGAGACACTGTAGAAAAGAGTGTGTGTGTGCTACTAAGATCATTCTCTGGTGTGTGTGTGAAATGATGTAGTAAAAAATGTGAGTATACTGCCTGACCTCTAGAAATGAGACAATCAATGAAAAGTGAAAAAGACTGTGCAGCTGAAACATGCACTAAAAGTGTAATGAGCCCTCGTGAATAATGAGAATGCACTGTCAGAAAGGTAAGAATGCAATAAAAAAATATAATAAATAAATAAATAAATAAATAAATAAAATGAAATAAAAAATATATACAAAATACAATAAAATAAAAATAAATATCAAAATAAATAAAAAATATAATAAAAATAAAAATAAAAATAACAAAAAATAAAAATAGTAAAAATAAACAATAAAGAGAAAATAAACAATAAAAAATGTAACAGTGATCCTACTAACTATATGCCAGTGCAGCCTCCAAGATCGGCATGCTAGGTAATGGAAAAGAGAAAAATTAGGTAAAAGGAGAGAGGGTCCTACTATAAGAACCTTATGTCACTGGGTATTTATCAAAAAGCCAAAAGTGCCTAGATGTATGTACTATCCCCAATCACCAATTGGAAGTCCACAACCCTTTCTTGCAGCTCTGTATTGTAACTCCCACCGGCAGGAAATCAGATGGAAATAATTCACAATGTCCTCTTTATTATGGGATGGTCATTAAATCCTGAGTCAAAATCTCGCATCCAAGTCATTTACTGCTCAGCGATATCAACGGATATCCAAAAAACAACTAAATGAGTTGTATTCGTTTAATCCTTTCGGTTGGACCGTATCCAGATGTGTGATCCAAAAGGTTTCCCTTTGTAAAAGTAACTTTGATCTGTCGCCTCCTCTTGTGAGCGGTGGGATGTGGTCTATCATAATGAACTTAAGCGTGGGTAAATGGTGTTGGAAATCTAGGAAGTGTTTTGCCACAGGTTTATCAGTCTTCCCATGCCGGTACGCCGTCATGATTCCTGATCTGTGACCACGAATACGGTCCCTTACTGTAAGGTCTGTTTTACCCACATAATATTTCCCACATGGGCATGAAATGAGGTATACTACATGGTCACTCATGCAGGTTAGTCGATGTTTGATCTGGATTCTTTTGCCTGTGTGGGGATGTGCAAAGGAAGAGCCTGTCAGCATGTGTCCACAGGTGACGCAACCTGAACACTTGAAACAGCCTTTCTTGGTATGTAATGTTCGTGTAATATATTGGCTCGGTATATCTGTTTTTACTAAAATGTCCTTCAAGTTTCTGTTGCGTGAATATGCGACCCTTGGTTTCTGTAAAAAAACCGGATTAAGTGTTCTGTCGCTGGATAAGATGTCCCATCTCCCTTTAATCCTGTGGGAAAATCTCTGGCTCTCCGTGTGGTATGATAAAGGGATCGTAATTCTGGGCAGATTTTGAAGTTGTTTAGTAGATATGCCCCTGTATATATTTTCTGCTTTTATTTGACATTCTTGGAGCACTTTATATGTGTATCCTCGTTCCACAAAGGATCTGGTCATGTCCTCTAGTTGAGTTTTACATGTGCTTTCCTCCGAGTTATTCCTGTACACTCTTAAGTATTGCGAAATAGGTAAAGACTCCTTTAGGGCTTTGGGATGAGCGCTGTTGGCGTGTAGCAGCGTGTTGCGGTCTGAGGGTTTTCTAAATAATCGATGTCCAATGTTTCGATCCTTCCGGAATATCTCCACATCCAAGAATTGGATTTTATCTGGGCTGTACGTCAAAGTAAATTTAATGGTGGAGTTTAAATTGTTCAGTTCTTCAATCATCTTCTCCAATTCTGTTGCCGTGCCTTGCCATAAAATAAAGATGTCGTCCACAAACCTGTGATACTGTATCAAATGTTCCTTATATGTGGACAGAATGTATCTGCTCTCATATGCATACATAAAACTATTCGCATATGTTGGAGCTATTGCCGATCCCATCGCAGTTCCCATCTCTTGAATGTAGAAATTCTTTTCAAAACGAAAATAATTGTTTGTCAATGTAAGTAGTAATCCTTCTAACAAAAATTCAATGGGGGGACCTTCATAGACATCTGATTGTAATAGCAGTGTTCGCATCGCATCAATCCCCATATTGTGAGGAATCACCGTGTACAAATTTTTTACATCTGCCGTGGCGAAGATGTACTGTGTGTCGTTTAATTCACAGCTGGTGATTTTATTAAGGAAGTCTTGGGTATCCCTTAGGCATGTGGATAATCTGGAGACTGTGGACTTACAATAAAAATCCACGTATTTAGCTATGGGTTCCAGTAAACCTCCTCGAGCGGATACAATTGGTCTCCCAGGTGGTTTCTTTGCGTCCTTGTGTATCTTAGGGAGTGTGTAAAGGATCGGAATTTTCGGATGTGTATTGAGCAAATATTCCGCTGTGCTGTGATCCAGCCAATTTGCTGCTGTTCCCAATGTTATCCACTCCTGTATTTTGGTGCTGATCTTGCTCGTGGGGTCAGAAGTTAGCTTTCTGTATGTCTGGGTATCAGATAATTGGGTTAAAATTTCTTCCCTGTAGTCCGTATAGTCCTGTAGGACTATTGCTCCCCCTTTATCTGCTGCTCGAATCACAAGTTGATCATCCCTGCTCAAATCTCTGAGAGCAGTTCTTTCTGCCTGGGTTAAATTATCCGGTTTCTTCTGTTGTTGTGCAAGAATGATATCCATGTCAGTTTTCAAAATAGTGGAGAAGGTTTTGATGGCATGATGTGTGTATTTAGGTTCCCAAACGCTTTTGAGTTTGAATGATGAGGATGGTCTTACTGTCATGGTATCACGAGTAGCTTGCATATTTAAAATTCTGTTCATTTTGAACAATTCAACCCCGGTTTTGAATGCATCTGGTTTGGCCGTCGGAACGAATGTAAGTCCTTTGGATAGTACTTGATTGTGGGCATTGGTCAGCGTCTTGGAAGATAGGTTGAAGACTGGATTTATGTCCTTCTGGTTGGTGGTTTGGATCTGGTATTTATAGATCTTGTTCCTCTGTCCTCTTCTGATAAATCTGCGTCTTTTGAACCTCTCCTTGTGCGTTGATATTTGCCAGGGGGATCGTTTGTGTGTCGTTCCGGCCCTAAAAAAGTTGATGATTGGGTTTGTTGTGTATCTCTGATGAGCCCTCCTTGGCTTGAGGTAGCTCTGGTGTCTGTTTCCGAAGTGGAGTCTGCTGAGCTCGTGTCAATGGATAAGAATTGAGGCTTGCGTGTTCGTTGTCTGTTACGTTGGAATGGTAGTCTACGTCTTTCTCCACTAATCCAATGGTATACCTGATGGTGGGTATAGTCGAAATTCACTGACACGAGCTCAGCAGACTCCACTTCGGAAACAGACACCAGAGCTACCTCAAGCCAAGGAGGGCTCATCAGAGATACACAACAAACCCAATCATCAACTTTTTTAGGGGCGGAACGACACACAAACGATCCCCCTGGCAAATATCAACGCACAAGGAGAGGTTCAAAAGACGCAGATTTATCAGAAGAGGACAGAGGAACAAGATCTATAAATACCAGATCCAAACCACCAACCAGAAGGACATAAATCCAGTCTTCAACCTATCCTCCAAGACGCTGACCAATGCCCACAATCAAGTACTATCCAAAGGACTTACATTCGTTCCGACGGCCAAACCAGATGCATTCAAAACCGGGGTTGAATTGTTCAAAATGAACAGAATTTTAAATATGCAAGCTACTCGTGATACCATGACAGTAAGACCATCCTCATCATTCAAACTCAAAAGCGTTTGGGAACCTAAATACACACATCATGCCATCAAAACCTTCTCCACTATTTTGAAAACTGACATGGATATCATTCTTGCACAACAACAGAAGAAACCGGATAATTTAACCCAGGCAGAAAGAACTGCTCTCAGAGATTTGAGCAGGGATGATCAACTTGTGATTCGAGCAGCAGATAAAGGGGGAGCAATAGTCCTACAGGACTATACGGACTACAGGGAAGAAATTTTAACCCAATTATCTGATACCCAGACATACAGAAAGCTAACCTCTGACCCCACGAGCAAGATCAGCACCAAAATACAGGAGTGGATAACATTGGGAACAGCAGCAAATTGGCTGGATCACAGCACAGCGGAATATTTGCTCAATACACATCCGAAAATTCCGATCCTTTACACACTCCCTAAGATACACAAGGACGCAAAGAAACCACCTGGGAGACCAATTGTATCCGCTCGAGGAGGTTTACTGGAACCCATAGCTAAATACGTGGATTTTTATTGTAAGTCCACAGTCTCCAGATTATCCACATGCCTAAGGGATACCCAAGACTTCCTTAATAAAATCACCAGCTGTGAATTAAACGACACACAGTACATCTTCGCCACGGCAGATGTAAAAAATTTGTACACGGTGATTCCTCACAATATGGGGATGGATGCGATGCGAACACTGCTATTACAATCAGATGTCTATGAAGGTCCCCCCATTGAATTTTTGTTAGAAGGATTACTACTTACATTGACAAACAATTATTTTCGTTTTGAAAAGAATTTCTACATTCAAGAGATGGGAACTGCGATGGGATCGGCAATAGCTCCAACATATGCGAATAGTTTTATGTATGCATATGAGAGCAGATACATTCTGTCCACATATAAGGAACATTTGATACAGTATCACAGGCTTGTGGACGACATCTTTATTTTATGGCAAGGCACGGCAACAGAATTGGAGAAGATGATTGAAGAACTGAACAATTTAAACTCCACCATTAAATTTACTTTGACGTACAGCCCAGATAAAATCCAATTCTTGGATGTGGAGATATTCCGGAAGGATCGAAACATTGGACATCGATTATTTAGAAAACCCTCAGACCGCAACACGCTGCTACACGCCAACAGCGCTCATCCCAAAGCCCTAAAGGAGTCTTTACCTATTTCGCAATACTTAAGAGTGTACAGGAATAACTCGGAGGAAAGCACATGTAAAACTCAACTAGAGGACATGACCAGATCCTTTGTGGAACGAGGATACACATATAAAGTGCTCCAAGAATGTCAAATAAAAGCAGAAAATATATACAGGGGCATATCTACTAAACAACTTCAAAATCTGCCCAGAATTACGATCCCTTTATCATACCACACGGAGAGCCAGAGATTTTCCCACAGGATTAAAGGGAGATGGGACATCTTATCCAGCGACAGAACACTTAATCCGGTTTTTTTACAGAAACCAAGGGTCGCATATTCACGCAACAGAAACTTGAAGGACATTTTAGTAAAAACAGATATACCGAGCCAATATATTACACGAACATTACATACCAAGAAAGGCTGTTTCAAGTGTTCAGGTTGCGTCACCTGTGGACACATGCTGACAGGCTCTTCCTTTGCACATCCCCACACAGGCAAAAGAATCCAGATCAAACATCGACTAACCTGCATGAGTGACCATGTAGTATACCTCATTTCATGCCCATGTGGGAAATATTATGTGGGTAAAACAGACCTTACAGTAAGGGACCGTATTCGTGGTCACAGATCAGGAATCATGACGGCGTACCGGCATGGGAAGACTGATAAACCTGTGGCAAAACACTTCCTAGATTTCCAACACCATTTACCCACGCTTAAGTTCATTATGATAGACCACATCCCACCGCTCACAAGAGGAGGCGACAGATCAAAGTTACTTTTACAAAGGGAAACCTTTTGGATTACACATCTGGATACGGTCCAACCGAAAGGATTAAACGAATACAACTCATTTAGTTGTTTTTTGGATATCCGTTGATATCGCTGAGCAGTAAATGACTTGGATGCGAGATTTTGACTCAGGATTTAATGACCATCCCATAATAAAGAGGACATACAACCAGAATGCTTGGTTGTATAGGGAGAGGTATTAGCAGTAGAAAGAGGGAAGTGCTCATGCCATTGTACAGAACACTGGTGAGACCTCACTTGGAGTATTGTACACAGTACTGGAGACCGTATCTTCAGAAGGATATTGATACCTTAGAGAGGGTTCAGAGAAGGGCTACTAAACTGGTTCATGGATTGCGGGATAAAACTTACCAGGAAAGGTTAAAGGATCTTAACATGTATAACTTGGAGGAAAGGCGAGACAGGGGGGATATGATAGAAACATTTAAATGCATAAAGGGAATCAACACAGTAAAGGAGGAGACTATATTTAAAAGAAGAAAAACTACCACAACAAGAGGACATAGTCTTAAATTAGAGGGACAAAGGTTTAAAAATAATATCAGGAAGTATTACTTTACTGAGAGGGTAGTGGATGCATGGAATAGCTTTTCAGCTGAAGTGGTAGAGGTTAACACAGTAAAGGAGTTTAAGCATGCGTGGGATAGGCATAAGGCTATCCTAACTATAAGATAAGGCTAGGGACTAATGAAAGTATTTAGAAAATTGGGCAGACTAGATGGGCCGAATGGTTCTTATCTGCCGTCACATTCTATGTTTCTATGTTTCTATGACATTGTGAATTATTTCCATCTGATTTCCTGCCGGTGGGAGTTACAATACAGAGCTGCAAGAAAGGGTTGTGGACTTCCAATTGGTGATTGGGGATAGTACATACATCTAGGCACTTTTGGCTTTTTGATAAATACCCAGTGACATAAGGTTCTTATAGTAGGACCCTCTCTCCTTTTACCTAATTTTTCTCTTTTCCATTACCTAGCATGCCGATCTTGGAGGCTGCACTGGCATATAGTTAGTAGGATCACTGTTACATTTTTTATTTTCTCTTTATTGTTTATTTTTACTATTTTTATTTTTTGTTATTTTTATTTTTATTATATTTTTTATTTATTTTGATATTTATTTTTATTTTATTGTATTTTGTATATATTTTTTATTTCATTTTATTTATTTATTTATATTTTTTTATTGCATTCTTACCTTTCTGACAGTGCATTCTCATTATTCACGAGGGCTCATTACACTTTTAGTGCATGTTTCAGCTGCACAGTCTTTTTCACTTTTCATTGATTGTCTCATTTCTAGAGGTCAGGCAGTATACTCACATTTTTTACTACATCATTTCACACACACACCGGAGAATGATCTTAGTAGCACACACACACTCTTTTCTACAGTGTCTCACATACATACCGTAGTTTGATTTAGTACAGGATTTTCCCATTCTTGCTTTATTTTTTACTAGTTTGGAATTCACACATACTGATTTGTCACTCACCATTTAATATTCCCTGTGTTTATTTATTTCATCACACACATGCTGATCACTCTACACTATAAATGGACCCCAGTAGATAAAGGGTCAACATCACACACATTTTCTGTTATATACTGACAACTCACATTATGCCAAGCCAGCCTGTTTTCTGTAATTGATGCCTGTTCTTATTGTTTAGGTTTGTGATTTGGCAACACACATGGCTTTCCCAGCTAGGGTTCCCAATTTAATAAGGAGTTAGGTAGTATTTGAGTTAGCTCT
>OW240918.1:73768301-73814258 GCA_933207985.1 Pelobates cultripes | reverse complement strand
AAAAAGTTTTTTGTTTTTAAATGCAAGCTATTGACACCAGATATGAGTGAGTGGTGGCACTGGGCACCGTATCCACTGTGAGCTTAACACACCCGCTTTAAGGACACTGACTGCTATTCAATCTATAACAGTGAAAAAAGTTTTTTGTTTTTAAATCCAAGCTTTGTGTCACCAGATCTAAGTGGTGGCAATGGTCACCGTATCCACTGTTAGCGTAACACACCCTTTAGGACACTGACTGCTATTCAATCTGTAGTGAAAAGAATATTTATTTTTTAAATCCATGGTAGCGGCACTAGATCTAATTAGCGGCACTGGTCAGCGTATCCACTGTTAAGCGTAACACACACCGGCGGACGCTGGTGCTATTCCAATCTATAACAGTGAAAAAATATAATTTTTTTTAAGTCAGCTATTGTGACACCAGATCCAATTAGGTAATGCACTTGTCAAATTATCCACTGTTAAGCGTAACACGCAGCTTTAAGGACACTGACTGTAATTCAATCTATAACAGTGAAAAAGATTATTTTTTTTTTTTGATCCAGCTATTGTGACACCAGATCTAAGTGGTGGCACTGGTCACCGTATCCACTGTTAGCGTAACACACCCGCTTTAAGGACACTGACTGCTATTCAATCTATAGCGGTGAAAAAAGTGTTTTTTGTTTTTAAATCCAAGCTTTGTGTCACCAGATCTAAGTGGTGGCACTGGTCACCGTATCCACTGTTAGCGTAACACACCCGCTTTAAGGACTTTGACTGCTATTCAATCTATAACAGTGAAAAAAGTGTTTTTTGTTTTTAAATACAAGCTTTGTGTCACCAGATCTAAGTGGTGGCACTGGTCACCGTATCCACTGTTAGCGTAACACACCCGCTTTAAGGACACTGACTGCTATTCAATCTATAACAGTGAAAAAAGTTTTTGTTTTAAATCCAAGCTGACATGACACAGATATAAGTGCCGGTGCGTTATATACATATTGGCGTAACACACCAGCTTTAAGGACACTTTGGCTGCTATTCAATCTATAACAGTAAAAAGGATTTTTTTTGCCCAGCGACGCAAGTGCTTAATTGGTGGCTTTGACTGAAATGGGCACAGTATGCACTGTGAGCCTGACACAGAAGCTGGCAGCAGTGGCAGACAACTGACTGCTATTCAATCTATAACAGTGAAAAAAGTTTTTTGTTTTTAAATCCAAGCTATTGTGACACCAGATGTAAGTGGTGGCACTGACTGGGGAAATGGCACAGTATGCACTGTGAGCCTGACACAGAAGCTGGCAGCAGTGGCAGACAACTAAGTGCATTTACATTACATAGAAAAAAAAAATAAAAAAAAAGCATACCCTTATCCCTAACCTAGCTATGCTTTTCCCTATCTTATGAACAGCAGCTACACTTTCCCTCCTCTTACTAAGCATGCAGCTTGAGAATGAATCTAAAATGGATGCTGTCCAGTAGGTGGGAGGGTCTGCTAGGGAGGCTGTGCTGCTAATTGGCTGGAATGTGTCTGCTGACTGTGAGGTACAGGGTCAAAGTTTACTCAATGATGACGAATAGGGGGCGGGTCGAACCGCGCATATGTTCGCCCGCCGTGGCGAACTCGAACATGCTATGTTCGCCAGGAACCGTTCGCCAGCGAACCGTTCGGTACATCACTAGTCTACACCCTCAGGTCAACTCTTAGTATCATACGTTAGACCACATGTTCCTATTACATCAACCACCCTAGCGAGATGGGTTCGATGGTTACTATCGCTAGCCGGCGTGGACACTACATTCGGAGCCCACTCCGTACGCGGAGCAGCAGCATCCTCAGCCTTCATGGCGGGTTCCTCCATAACGGATATCCTACACTCCGCGGATTGGTCTAGAGAATCTACGTTCCGCACCTTCTACTTCCGACCGAACTCCGGTGCGGCCATGTCTCTTATACAACAGCGTTAAAAATGCAAAATAGGAAGCCTCATGTCATGTGATAAAATTGAAGATTATGCTAGCATTATTGTACTTATAATCTTAATTTTAGTAATGACAGGAGGCGAGTATTTTCCCACCCTTCCCACCCGGAGAGGAGGGGAACTACTCTATTCATTCAGCTACTACTGTCTCCATTTTTCTTCTTTTTCAGTCAACCAACATGTTGGCATATTGTATCCTCTATTACCATCAGCCTATCTATCTACTGTTAGACTATTCTCTGAATTCATAATATATACTGTTTCAATGCTATCCGATGGATCAATACCTATATCACAAACAGTTGCCAGACCGGTGCCTAACCTTCTCACATTCTCATTTCAGTTTAACTTTGTTTCATCCTGCAACTTCTGCGGCATAATCATTGGACTACGGTTCTTCAGATAAAGACCACGCCTTCTATCGGTCAACTTCCATCACCCGTTGGTGCCGGTTCCCACTCATGCCAAGAAGTTCATCTTTCCAGTTGGATACCACAGTTGATGTTTACTACAGACTTTATCGCTACCTTCTTCCCTGTTCCGATGTCGCTTCTGAAAGAGGAGGAGGAGCCTATTTGCTGGGATGACATGCTCCCTATTTGCATTTTGATTGGTTTAAATGTTTCACTTTCTTTACTGCTATGGAGTTTAGTAAAGAGAGTTATGCAAAATACTCGCCTCCTGTCATTACTAAAATTAAGATTATAAGTACACTAACGCTAGCATAATCTTCAATTTTTATAACACCCATATAATACTCACAATTAAATTGATACAAAGAGGGAGCTATCCGGAGTGACAAGGCATCCTAGCCAAAGGAAATTTTAAAAATAGTAAATATAATTTCACAATTGTACAGAACATATAGGAACCAAGTAAATTCTAATGTACTTTTCTGTCCGTTTCAAAGAAAAATCGACTGAGTTAGTCAAGACTCAATAATGCTAAATCAATTATATTTTCCAGGAAACGAATTGGGGCAACCATCAGTCATTGTAAAATACGTTCTTGACATACACTCTAGGGTTTTATCTTAAGGATGCAAATATGCAACAGAGGTTGTCACTCTGGGAATCCGCATTCTATTCATGTAGCTTCCTTCACATGTATCTTAAGGATGACACGCAATGTGCCTTTAACCTGTGGTCTGATGTATAAAACAAATAGAAATCTTGATAGACATCTAATATGACCTTTGAGAATCATACAGCATAGTTCAATTCACATCTTGACATTGTAAATATACTTGCAATTTAAACTGCTTCAAACTAAACACCACTATTTTTTCCTTTAAATTTCTTCTATAAGCTCATTTCAAAGATATCACTATGTGTATCTACTTCAAATTAATATAATATACTTAAACACGTAAACGATGATTTTTTTTAATATAATATTTTCATCAAACATTGAAAGTAGAAATATATTTTTTTAAATTAAATATATATGAACAAAATGTGGAAAACTGATTCCTACTTTTAGCATTTGAAAGGATACTTCAGCCATTGGGTCGGATAGTGTTTGAAAGCAGTCTTCCCTGCTTCTGTGCTCAGAGTGAAGCAGGGAAAATCATAATAGACACTTGATGTTGGAGATGAGTGTGATTAATATTCCACACATGGAATCCTCCTGGGATCCAGTTGACACAACATGGTTGCTTTTACGCACAGGGGTAAAGTGGGACCCTGGTCCTAGAGGATAAAGGTAAGGCTACAGTAGAGTTGTGGTGGAAGATTAGCAAATGTCCATTTGGTCTGGTGTCTATAGCCGCCCCCTGCAGGCTTTTCACTGTAACTGCTGCCATTTTGGAGAAAATGCAGTGTTCACATTCATGCCTAGTAACACACCTAGTGGTTTTCACTCAGACAGCCACTAGAGGTGCTTCTTAGTCTAGTGCTTTAGCAATGTGCTTCAGAAAGTGGAGACGTTCAGCACATCCACACTCTCCATGAAGATTCCGAATATTCCCATAAAGATTCATTGTTTCCAATACATCTCTATGAGGAGATGCTGCTCGGCACAGCATGGCATTTTGCTGCCAATGTGCAATTGACCCCCAATGCTTTCCTATGGGAAAGCATTGTATTGGCTGAGATCATCAAAACTGATGATCTCAGCCATGGAGATGGAGTTAGGCAGGGCCAGCCATGGCAAGACCAGCACGGCATGAGAGAAAAGGTGAGTAAAAATACCTTTTCAACTCATTCTGAGTGGGGTCAGTCACCTAAACAGCTAAACCAGCACTTTAGAGTCGGGAATAAATGTTTGAATTCCTGAGAATATAGTATTCATTTAATAAAGGATTTTTGTGCAAATATATATACCATATATACTCAAGTATAAGTCTAGTTTTTCAGCACATTATTTGTGCTGAAAAACCCCCACTCGACTTATACTCGAGTCTGTGTCTGTATTATGGCAACTTAGATTGCCATAATACAGACCAGGACCGCCGGGCTCATTACAAGCCTGGCAGTCCTGTTGGGGGCTGGCAGAGAGCTGTTATTTACCTTTCCTGCAGCTCCTGTCAGCTCCCTTCTCCTGCGCTCCGGTCAGCTCCCTTCTCCTGCGCTCCAGTCAGCTCCCTTCTCCTCCACTGTAAGTCTCGCGGTGTGACTGCCGCGCAGAGCGTGGCAACTCTCTGACCCCGCGGCTCTCACGAGACTTACAGTGGAGCTGAATGGACCGGAGGAGAAGGGAGCTGACAGGAGCTGCAGGAAAGGTCTCTGCCAGCCCCCCCTCCTACACAGCTCATCCACTGGACTCACCAATCTGCTGTGCAATTTTGGGCACCTGTTCTAAAGAAGGATATCATGGCCCTAGAAAAAGTGCAGAGACAAGCTACAAAATTGATAAAAGGAATGGTGCATTTTATAACATTAGACAAATATATTCAGGGCCGGTATAATCCATTATCTGGAAGTCTATTCATAAACAGGGCTATACATAGGATATGAGGTCACGCATTTAGGCTGGAAGAATGGAGATTTCATCTAAGGCAAAGAAAAGATTTTTTTACAGTGAGAGCAATAGGGATATGGTATTCTCTGCCTGAAGAGGTGGTTTTATCAGAGTCCATACAGATGTTTAAACTGCAATTGGATAAATACTTGCAAAAACATAACATACAGGCATATAATTTCTAATTAATGGGGTAATAGCTGCTTGATCCAAGGAGACACCTGACCACTATTTTGGGGTCAAGAAGGAATTTTTTTCCTAGTCTATTGCAAAATTGGAAGCACTTCAGATTAGGTTTTTTACCTTCTTTTGGATCAACAGCAAAAACACATGTGAGGAAGGCTGAACTTGATGGACGCAAGTCTCTTTTCAGCTATGCAACTATGTTAAAGATCACATGTAACACATCAACAAGGCATAAATCATAGTAATGGAAGAGTGTTACACTTGAGTGAAACCAACTAAAGAAAACTTAAAATTGAAAACATAAAAAGGTATCACTGCAAGACCCAGTGGTATATGTTCCCCAAGGCAAACAAGGCATTTGCCTTAGAGGGCACTTTCTGGGGGGTGGCAAAAAAAGCTCTCTCGCGCGAACCGCAGTGATGTTGGAGCCGGAATATGACATAATTCTGGCTCCAGCATCACTACGCAGTGCGCAAGGGAGCTGAACAGGAGGATCAGCGCTCCCTCACCGAATGCAGTGACCGATTGGCCGCCCAGCAGCCCCACTGGACCCCAGGGAAAGTGATAATCCACCCCAGCACTCCCAAAGGAAGGGAGGCTGGGGGGATTGAATTTAAAAAAAAATGTGAGTGTGTTAGTGTGTGTGTCTGTTAGTGTGTGTGTGTGTGTGTGTGTCTGTTAGTGAGTGTGTGTGTTTGTCAGTGTTAGTGAGTGTGTGTGTGTGTGTGGGTCTGTTAGTGAGTGTGTTGGTGTCTGTTAGTGTCTGTGTCTGTTAGTGAGTGTGTGTGTGTCTGTTAGTGTGTGTGTCTGTTAGGGAGTGTGTTACTATGTGTGTGCCTGTTAGAGAGTGCGTGTGTGTCTGTTAGTGTGTGTGTCTGTTAGGGAGTGTGTTACTATGTGTGTGTCTGTTAGTGAGAGTGTATGTTAGTGTATGTGTCTAGTAGTGAGTGTGTATGTATGCATGTCTGTTAGTGAGTGTGTTAGTATGTGTGTCTGTTAGTGAGTGTGTATGTATGCATGTCTGTTAGTGAGTGTGTTAGTATGCATGTCTGTTAGTGAGAGTGTATGCGTGTCTGTTAGTGACTGTGTGTGTCTGCTAGTTACTGTATGTGTCTGTTAGTGAGTGTGTATGTCTGTTAGCTAGTGTATGTGTGTCTGTCAGTGAAAGTGTGTGTCTGACACTGAGTAAATATGTGTCTGTCAGTGAGTGTGTATGTGTATTTAGAAGGTGGGGTGGGGATGGGGTAGGGGGTGCCTGAGTTTTGTCATGCCTAGGGCAGCACAAAACCAGGATACACCACTGGCAGGACCCCCCTTACACACACACATACAGTTTCTATTTGAAGACATGGTAGAGTCTCACTCTCATGTGTTTTACATTATTCCTGTTTGTATATCAGTATAAGACACATATTCATCAATTTGCTTGTCGAACATTTTGTGCACCTGTGCTGTGAACCATCACACGAGATGATAACTTGTGTGAAAAATGGATCCTTAAGTAATGTTAGATAAGTATTCAGCCCATGGTAAGCAGAAATGTCTTTCCTTTCTTTGGATTCACGAGATTTGATACCATAAGGTACATCATTACTCTTTATCTGTCCTATCCTATTTTGTATTCATGAAAAATGGGGAGCAGGAGTCATTCAATTGTAAAGTAGGGATTTTATTCAAAGAGGAAAGGGAAAAATAAGTGGACATTTGATTACCCACTCATCTCTTCCACCCTAAGAAGAACAAAGATTTTCCACACATTCAATCTGCAGCATTAGTGAATGTCCCTCAGTGTAGAAAAACGTGTTGCAGTCTCTTCCAAATCTCTTTTTTTTTTTTTTTTTTGCTGTGCATGAAGTAATACATAGAGGCTCGAGGTACCCCAAAGGAAATCCTCAAGCAAAACATATTGTAATACAATAGGGGTACTGGCTAGGGCTTGCACATTTTTGGTAATATTAACATGAGGTATACTGCACTTTTTTTTGTGTAGATTAATAATATCAAGGTATTCTTACTCAGACATGCATAGAGTAGGGTAATTAAAGGACCACTATAGTGCCAGGAAAACATACTCGCCGGGCTATGAGGGGAGGAAGGGGTTAAACTTACCTCTTTCTCCAGCGCCGGATGGGGAGCTTTCCTCCTCCTCTCCGCCTCCTCTCCTCCTCGGCTGAATGCGCATGCACGGCTGGAGCCAAGCGCGCATTCAGCCAGTCCATAGGAAAGCATTCACAATGCTTTCCTATGGACGCTGGCGTCTTCTCACTGTGATTTTCACAGTTGGAAGCGCGGAAGCCCTCTAGCGGCTGTCAATGAGACAGCCACTAGAGACTGGATTAACCCTAACATAAACATAGCAGTTTCTCTGAAACTGCTATGTTTATAGAAGAAAGGGTTAAGCCTAGCTGGACCAGGCACCCAGACCACCTCATTAAGCTGAAGTGGTCTGGGTGCCTATAATGGTCCTTTAATGGTAGACTGCTAATCACAGGCTAACATGCTGGGAGAGGTTAATAAAACTGATGCAGGTTTAAGTGCTGCAAGAAGAGGTGAGTTGCTTAGAAACCGATAGAAAATAAATCATATAGCATGGATAAGCTTGTACATATAAAATTAAACAAATATATATACTGGACACATGCTGAAGGTGAGTATCGGAGCCTTTGGGTTTCTGCCAACGGTCACAATGTCCCATGAGATGTAAATTTTAGAGACAGGACCCCAGCACTATAGGCCATTCAAATTAACTCCTTATAGCCTATGTCCACAGGGTATACAGAGCTGTCGGGCATAGGGGCGACTTGCCAGGGAGCGACACTCTAGCTTGGTGAGGAGATGCCCAGCTTCAGATGGCATGGGTGGTGGCTCAGAGGTAACTACAGTGGTCTCTTTATGGAGCTCTGGACAGGCGCTTGCATAGTGGGGCACGGCACTCCATGGCAGCGGCGGTCAAGACGACGGTCCGCAACTCGCTTCCTCATCTGGTAGTGCTGTTTCTAACGAATTTCAAATTAAAACTCGAAAAAGCCAAATTGGAAAAATTCTGTACACCAGCTTTGCTTCCAGTCTGGCTATTTTGCCCATGAATTTGAATTCCCTTTGAATTCCCTTTTAAATTCTCACTTTAGTGAATTACCCTAGAGGCCCTTATTTAGGCAAACACTTTTTTTTATTATTTCCTGGCATGTCCTTGGTCCTCAAAAGTTTAAAGGCAAGCTTTGGTTTTCATCAAATCAATACTGATCATCAGTATGCCTTTAGTTTTCAGATAACGTTTTTGTCTCTTTAAGCAGAACTAAGCTTGCCATAGTTTTTTTTTTTATTAAAAAGAATGAAACAAATGAAGAGTATTATTTACAAGAGCAGCTAAAACGTAGACTAAAATTACTCTACAAAGCAGATCTGTGTATAAGAGATGCATCACGCACACCAGCACTTCCAGACATTATAATAATTGTTCAATGTGTAGTTATAATAATGAAAAAACGGCACAGGTAATAAATTACGGCAAAAAGCACTGGGCCAAAAATAATCTACAGGGAAGATGTGTAGCTAATGAATGATTTCAAGCACCAAATTAATAGTACAGTTTATTTTTGCATATAGAGGGTTAAAAAATACAAGTTTTTGTTTCCGCACAAGTAAATGTTATGAGAACAAAAATAAAATAGAAAGCAGTTTAAATTTTTGTTATCACTTCAATTTTCCAATAACGCATTAATGTTAATTATTACTGTGCAATGAAAGCAAGCTCGTTGGTTTCTTAGACCATGCATGGAAATAAAGATAAGGACTTTTAAATACCCTTGTGCTGCTTCCAGCTTTTAAAATGATGAAGTGTACTTTCTGCTAGTCTTGCCCTTGCTAATTTAAAATAAATGCTTAAATAAAAATTTCCATACACTTCAAAACACATTATAAAAAGGGTAAAAATGATAAAAATCTGTGTATTACAATTTATTATACAGACTGACAAAATGTCTCTTCTGCAGTAATTTACCTTCCGGGATTGCCCATCAAAGAAAATCATGCTGTGTTTCCCTCCCTCCCACTCTATGGTTACTGTGCTCTATTGCAGGGGATGGCAGCCTTTCGACACTCTAGATGTTGACTACATCTTCCCTGATGCTTTGCCAACATTATAGCTGCAAGAGCTTCAGGGTAGGTGTAGTCCCTAACATCTGGAGTGCCAAAGCTTGAATGACCTCTGCTCTATTGTGTGATACAGGATCTGTGCATTTATGTATGGTATGTGTAAATGGCACAGTCATCTTATACTAAGCAGTTTTAGAAGTACAATGAGTGTGTCTGAGCCAGTTCCCCACTGACTGAAGATGTAATGGATCAGGAGTTCAGCCTTAGAGGGAACTCATTCATAATGCTTAAATTAACCCAAATAGTTGATGCATTTCTGTGAGTTGAGACTCTGCTGAAGAGGAATCAATGCAGGCTATAACAGATATGTTGTCCATAACAGGGCCTGCGAATATTTGGTTAATCTAATTTGTAATGTTTAGGTACCCCTCCGAAGTAGTTTGTCTTTTCCTTGCTGAGATGGGCAACAGAAAAGCTACAAAAATATAGGATAGTAATTATTTCCTCTCAGTTAAGGGGATGTCATCATTGGGGGACTTTTGAAATTCTGCAAAATCCGCAGAAGGTGACATTGCCGTTTTTAAAAACTCCTGCTTTTAATCAATAATCTGGCTGCAGACAATCAGAGAAAATGTGGACGTAAATGCAGTGGTATCTTTACTATAATTCTACCTCTCCTTCTAATGAAGGTTATTTTGTAGTTTATGTTACTCAGTGCTGTCATTGTCTGAACTTTATAAATACACTGATAATTAGATCTTTTTTTCTGTAATTAGAGCTGTGATTTGGGAGATTGACGAATGGTGCAGCATTCTACAAAACATTTATTTTTTGCAAATGCAATAAAGATTTTAGCATGCAACAAAATACAGAATATTAATGACGCAAAAACCTAATCAAATCAAATGCATTAAGTTGTATTGTGCCTGGAGCCAGTTTCCCATTTCAGCGAAATGGCAGTGTTTACATTGCTGCCTAGTAACACCTCTAACAGCAGTCACTCAGACAGCCACTAGAGATGCTTAGTAGTACAGTGCAGCACTAGAATTCAGCATCTCCACATTCTTCATGGAGACACTGAGCATTCCCCATATAGATGCATTGATTAAATGCATCTCTATGAGGAGATGCTGCTTGGCGCAGCGTGGAGTTTTGCCACACATGTGCAATAGCTTCCAAATACTTTTCTATGGAAAGCATTGGATTGGCTGCAAGCATCAAATTTGATGATCTAAGCCATGGAGACAAATCAAGTCGCAACAAGACCTGTACAGCACGGGAGAAAAGGTAAGTTTAAGGTCGGTGACCTAAACAGCCACACCAGGATTATAGTGTCGGAAATACATAATTTTTTTTATTATTATTATTATTATTATTATTATTATTGGTATTTATATAGCGCCAACCTAATTCCACAGCGCTTACAAACATGGTTGTATTTTTGACACTATAGTATTCCTTTAACCCCTTAAGGACACATGATATGTGTGACATGTCATGATTCCCTTTTATTCCAGAAGTTTGGTCCTTAAGGGGTTAAGGGTGCCACATTAAAGAGAGGGCTGTATATAATAGATAGCTCATTATTTTGGCATCCTTTAATATGACAATCCTACATATAGAATGTTTTTGCCGCATGTTTATAGAATGTATGTCATATACACAATATGTAAAATTTATCTGATATACCCAGGATAGCAATTTATGTAGCTATCTTCTAAACAGCTGAAATATCAAAGTTAGGAAAAGCCTTTTTTTTTCAATTTGGTCCTTAAGCTGTTTGGTGGATAGCTCCCTAATTTGGTATCCTCATTGCAATTTTAAGCATTCCAAATTTAGGAGGTATCTACTAAACATACCAGCTCCCTAATTTGGTACCTTTATGCATTACGTGGGATTGCCATATTTAGACATATTAATTAGGGCGCTTTTTTACAGACAGCTACCTTGTTTGGTATCCTTAAATATGACAATCCCTCTATAAAATGCTAAATTAGGTAGTTACCTGCTAAACAACTGAAAGATAACAATTAAGAAAAAAGCCCTCTTATTAATTTTGATCTTTGAGCTGTATTTAGTAGATAGCTCCCCCATTTTGTACCCTTATGTGGGATTTCTATTTTTAAGGAGACTACAATAGGAAGTTATTTGCTAAACAGTGTCCTAATTTGGTATCCTTTAGAGTAATGGGAGGAATGGAGTCCAAATTTAGTTTCAGTTCCAAGTGTTTTCAAATTTGAAAATGAATTAATTGAAATGAAATGAAACAGATAGACATGCCGCCGGTGGCTATTTAGCACCAGCATGCTGTGTGTGCTGGCTTCAAAATCCAAATTCGTACAGGATTCACACTAGCCACATGGAAATGATGTGGCTAATGAAGCTCCAATGGCATTGGCAGGAAGTAAAGTTACAACTCCTGGAACAAATGGGTTAAACTCTGTATGTGCAATGTTTCATAGCAAAACAGACAGACTGCATGCACCAAGACCACTTCAAATCAGTAAAGGGATCATCGTACTTGAAGTAACCCTTTAACATTGCAGCTCAGGTTAATGATAGCACAGCATTTCACCCTATGACAGTGTTGGATAGCTTTTTCAGATAATATGAATGATATCTTGCTATACACAAAAAAGTGTGCATAATATGCAGCATTCCATTTAGACTGTCACTAACTGAACATCTAGCACATAATGAATAATAAGGAACCATTTTATCTTATCTACTGTGTATTCAACTAATGTAACGTGTAACAGCATGGAAATAGGAATTTTTATATTTACACGTACAATGTACAGCTCCATTCTAATTCTGCATATTTAGGCAATAACATTTTCAGTTACCTCTTTTAATAAATGATCATGCTTCTTGCATTTTTCTAAGAACATACTAAGAAAAAACAAGTTGTTTCAACATTTAAAACAGGGTTCACTATTTTATCGTTAGTTTATCTTGTGACAGATATCTTTTTTTCTTCATTGCTATTTCAGCACCTTTTAGCTCTGTAAATCTCTCATACAAGCCATCAAGGAAACTTTTCATATTCCCCATTTAGATCTGACATGGTGTCTTATTTAAAAGCTTTTCTTAGTTATTTTTAACTGTGGGTCAGCTGTTCTGATTTTTAAATGTTTAAATGTACTCTCTTCCAAAACGTATTTTTTAAATATATAAAATATGCTTTAATCGGAATGCGTGCCATTTCACCCTGAATCCCACGGTTATTTAGCACATTTTTATATATAACGTGTCACGTGTAAGAGAGTGTGCTTGTATATAGGTATTTATATGAGTTTTGTTATATTTTTATAATGATTTATTTTCTTAAAAAATCATTGTGTATTACAATTGTATATGTATTTTCATTAGCAGTCAAAAAAGGTGGCAAACATTGTAGTTGTCATAACAAATTGCAAAGCGTGGATAATCACAGATATGGATATTACTGTTGTAAAAGGGAGCCGAGCAAATATTTGACAACATAAACAAGGAGAATAATAACCACAAAGCAGAAGGGTTAACCGTGGTAAAACATGAATCTTACTACAGGGCAAATGAGAGAACAAAATATATCAATAATTGCAATATCCACAAGTCACTGGCATCAATAACATAAACAGGTATATCACAATGGGTTGGCAAAGAGGAGAAAACATAAAAAAGGAAAAAGACACAAAGACAGTCAGTAGTTGTTGGTTTGATTTCCTGCTGCAGAGGTGGATTGTTGAAAATAAACAATTCATCTAGAACATATAGAGTCAGATTCCTGTCAGTTGTTCCCAGATGACGTTTTTCCAGGACTCTACTTTTTCCATTTTCTTGACGCAGTCTTTAATTAAAGGAGCAGATGATCTTCTCCATGTGAATCAATTCCTGCATCTAGGAGGTCAATTGTTCAAGATTTGCTTTAAAAAGACAGTCCACTATCTACATACAAAATAAATAAATAAATTAATTAATTAATTAATAAAAATAACTATTTAGTATACAACCATGAAAACAAAAAATAATGATGCATATTTATTTTATTATGGTTTGATTTAATCAAATCTGCACTTTTTCTTAAAATGAAAAAGAAGACAAACTCTTAGCGGTCTGGCGTGTCCCTTCCATTACTTTGGGAATCTATGTCATGATGGGAGAATACAGTAGCAGGGGATATTTTAAGGGGATATGTTGGATAAAGCCATTTTTTTTTTTTGCAGTGCATATGCATATAACAAACGCGCGTGAGGTCCCCCAACAGCAATCCTCAGACTGTTTTATCACTTGATACATTGAGGTATTCAGGAATACATGCACGATTTTATATTTTTTGAAGAAGTTCAGCTAACGACATAGTTAGATAAACAGTTTTTTATTATTCTTTATTTTTGCAATGACAGCATTTGCTGATAAAGCACATTGAGATGGGAAAGTACATATAGGTAAAGTCCATACAGCGTACAATGCAGTATTACAGCTATTGGAATAATATCGGTTATAGTATTCCAGACAATGTACTTTGTGAAGATAGCAAGGACAAGCCATCAAGGTATTTTGTTTAACATAGGAAAAATAAAGATAAAGGTAGAAAATTAGTCAAGAAAGATTGCAGTAGTATGGCCATTGGGATGTATACACTTAGCTATGCAAGGGATGAAAGGGTCAGCTGAAGTATGCCTGTACCACCTCTCCAATTGCCATAGTTTTTTTTATTATTATTCTTTATTTTTGTTGTGTACACATTAACAACATGCTTGGATAGCCACGACAGCTATAACAAGCTCATTAGCAGTAAAGTATAACAACAGCATGGCATATTAAGTAATGGCACAAAATTGGTAGGATAGAGCCATTTTTAATACAATGTGAGAAGCTTTTGAAAAATCACCTGTTTATTTTTGAAGTGCTGCTAAAGTTATCCAGTTGCCATTTTAGGATTTAATAAATACCTATGAAATCTTACCTATTGCTAATCAGTTCATTTGGATCAGTAAGTAGAAAGATACCTGTGGACGTTATAATTCTTATTTAATTTTGCAATATTTTTCCCATATCTGCTTGAGTGAACATTTGGATGATTTCCAGAATTTCTGGAGATCAATAAATATAAGAACGTATTTGCATCTATGTGGAGATATTTTCATTATCTGGATTTAACTATTACTTTATGACAGCTTTCTTATTTCTAAAATTTGGAATTGAAACTGGAAAATATATCTAGTTTAACTGCTCTCAAATCCAAATATCATTGTAAATGTTTTGGCATTAGATAGTGGTAAAATCTCCAGCTGGCAACTCACATATAATATTAAATTACAATTCATTTTGTTAGGCTTATTATTTTATTTATGTATTGGATCATTTGCATGTGCCGAAATGACAGATGTTCACCATAGTGCTGGTCACTAGATATTTGCTAATCAAAATATTTTGTTCTTGCTGTATTAATACTTAATAATGGAAGCTGATTATTTATAGGGTTTTAATATGTACATTTGTATTTTCAGTGGTTTGGATTGTTTTTCACATTTCAGAAAAATGCATTGTTATTAAACACTTGTTCATTATTTTATTAATACCAATAAATTCGAATGTGCTGGCACTCTCCACAAGGTGGTGCAGGTATTAGGGATCACTCCCTTCAACGAACCCCAAAAGAATATAAACAACCTAATAAATATTAATATCGCCCTCTGACACACCAGTGTGTCTAATAAAGACAGTAGTTCAAAATCATATATCAAAAATTGTCACACACTGAATGGTTCAAAAACCACAAATGACCTTAACATGTGGTACAACCTTTGCTTTTAACAAAAATTAATCTTATGTACACATCTCATATATATGTCTCTGCAATATTGTTAATACCAATTTTTAAGCCTGGTGGATCCACCAATTTGCAATATGCTATTAGATAGCAAAAATTCCACTCTCTCATTAGAGTTAGTAAATACCTAGCAGTCTGATCATATCAAAAATATATTTACAAAACAGAAAACAAAAGTCAATTTTTTTTCCAGATAGGTAAAAAATAAAAAATAAAAAATTTGTATAACAGTCTCTCAGTGGAAAAACGATGTAGGAATGGACAAAAAATGGTTACATCTCCCCAAAGAGTGTTCCAATTGCTGGATGTCCCATATGTAGATATGTAGTGGAGAATGTGGTAGATATTCTTTCCTCTATAGCTGATGGTTATTTCCTTCCTATGTAGCTGGTAGCATAAACTACAAACCAATAAAAGACAATCTTTAAGAATCTACCTGTATATATACACTGCATATATTAGCTAAAGTGCAAATTTCTATACACAAGACATCTTTATAGTAATACTGATTCCAAAGGGAAAATCTGACACATGGAAGGCATGATATATTAATCCATGTTTCACTTAGCTAGTTCAAATCGAGATTTAAATACAAATTACATACATTAACTTGTCTGTAATGGAAAAGATGTTAAGGTACATTATGTTATTTGTAGACTCTTAAGAATGTCACTTGATTGTTCGAATCTCTCAGATGATCAAGAGGGTTTTAACAGAAAATGTAAAAATGTTATTACAAATTCCACAAAAATATATATAATGAAAATAGAAAAAATAAAAAAAGAAGAAAAAGGAAAAAATAAGAAATAAGAACAATACGTCTGCTCACCAGTGTTCTCCTTAAGTGTATGTGGGTGTGTCGGACGAGGGGCCCCGGTGTGCGCCAGGTAGCGGACCAATGTCATTTAAATTGTTGCCACGCAAAGGATTCGGACCAAACTTATCTAAAAGGTTTACTGTAAGGAGTACAAGATAACAAATTAAGACCCCCGCCTGTCATACCAAGAGTGTCATAAAAATGTTTGAAATCATAACCCTCATTGAATCCTGATGGTGATAGAGTCTCTAAGGTGCTGATCCATTTGGTCTCTCTTTGTAACAAGAGTTTTGTGTCTGTCACGTCCTCTCCTCAGCGGGGGCACTTTATCAATCACCTGGAATCTCAATTGGTTAACACTATGGCCATGGGACTTGAAATGCCTTGGTACCGGTGCCTCACACACTCCTCGCTGTAATGCCATCCTAATACTCCCTTTGTGCTCACCTATTCTTTCTCTAATGGGTCTAACAGTCTCTCCCACATTGACATAGCCACATGGACACTTCCAGAGATACACAACAAAATCTGAATTACAAGTATAATATCCATTGACCCTGTATTTCTTACCAGAAAATGGATGAACAAATAATTTGTCCTTGATCACACTGCTGCAATGTGAACAACCTAGGCAAGGAAAAGTGCAATTTTTTTGGTTCAGAGAAGAACCTAGTTTGTTTTTTACCACTCCCAATATCTGACTTAACTAGTAAGTCCTTTAGATTAGATGCCCTCTGGTATGAAAATAGTGGAGGATTATGAAATTCTGTAGGCAAACTTGTGTCTCCCTCAAAAATCTGACAGTGCTTTGTGATAATTCTACAGATATCCCTGTTGAGTGGGGTGTATGGAGTTACAAAAGGAATTATGTTTGTTATTTCTCTTGGTCCCATAAAGGGTTTCCTCTTGATAAATTAACAAACCTATCAACTATAACCAACAACTTGAGCTTACTTGAGTGGTTTTGGTGTACAGGTCATGTCCCTGCAGTTTCACTGCTCAATTCTGCCCTTTGGGAATTAAATAACATGTTTATGCATGGCCTGGAGCACCAAAATTGTACTTGGGTTTATATGTTAATAGGTGCTTTATCCCTTTGGGAGTGCAGTCGTCTTCAGTGGACATTTACCTCCCCTGTATATGACTTACATAGTACAGCCTCACTATACATTTCCTGTAAAGAGAGATCTAATGTTTAAGCTTCCTTTGCAGCACTGTGTGTTTAATTTAGCATGTATTATCTATCGCTCTTTAAGTAACCTTATAGAGCCCACAGAAGTCTCCTGTGTGTGATTAAAGTTTACTTTACAAAGCTGGAGATAAAAAAATTCTTAAGCACAACTTAAATATGCTGTGCAATTTGGGGCACCATTTCTAAAGATGGATATCAATCATTCCTAAACTATTCATTGAGCACTTTTCTTCCTGGCTTCCCCACTTCCTCTCATCCAGCACTCCTTCCCTTATACTTGGGGATTTCAATATCCCAATCAATAACCCCAATTGCACTGATGCCTCTTGTCTGCTCTCTGTAACCTCCTCCTTTGGCCTTACACAATGGTCCAATTTAGCAACCCATACAGCGGGAAACACTTTTGATCTCGCCTTCACCAATCTCTGCACTGTCTCTAATCTTTCCAATATTCTTTTTCCTCTATCTGACCACCATCTGCTGACTTTTGACATCGGCATACCCAAGACCCAATTGACACCACCATCTGAACATTAATCTCACAGAAACCTCCAATGTCTTGAACTAGAGCATTTCTCCACTAATCTCCAAACACTTCTTTTAACTATCTCAAACCTTGCCTGCATCCTCCTTCTACAATTCCACTCTCTCCTCTCAACTAGACATATGGCACCTCCTACATTTAAATGCAGCAGGTGTCCCAAACAACAACCTTGGCACACCAAGCTGACTCGATACCTCCAAAAATGCTCCAGAACTGCTGATCGCTGTTGGAGAAAGTCTCACAGTGTGTCTGACTTTCTCCACTATAAATTTATGCTGTGCTCATACAGCTTGGCTCTTTCCTCTGCAAAAGTAAATTACTTCAATATCCTCATAACCACACTCTCCCGCGAACCCAAATGACTATTTCACACATTTAACTCTCTTCTTCACCCTGCTGCTCCTCCTCCACCTTCTAACTTGACCACCTCAGACTTTGCAACTCACTTCACTGACAAGATCTCTACAATCAGAGAAGAGATCTCTCTCCTTTCTTCTTCCCCTTACAATACTTCCCTAACCTCACTCCCTCTGCTGTTCTATGTTCATTCGCACCCGCTACAGTGGAAGAGATTTCTGCTCTGCTCCATTCCTCCCGCCCCACCACCTGCTCCCTAGATCCAATTCCCTCACATCTCATCCGTACTCTGTCTTCTTCTCTTTCGCCAACTCTCACTAAAATTTTCAATATTTCTCTCTCCTCTGGCATATTTCCATCGCTCTTCAAACATGCAACTATAACCCCAATTCTAAAGAAGCCCAACCTTGACCCTAATGTTTGCTTCCAATAGAATTTCAATGTGGATGACAAGCAAATCTACCTGTCCTCTCCTGATCTCTCCCCATCCCTCTTGACTAGTGTCTCTGACTGCCTCTCTGCTATTTCTAACTGGGTGGCTGCCCACTTCCTTAAACTAAACTTGACCAAAACTGAAATCCTGGTCTTTCCTCCCTCAAGTGTTGCTACACCTGTGTCTGTCTCCCTCCAAGTCAGTGGTGCTACCATCAGCTCCACCAAACAGGCTCACTCCCTCGGTGTTCTCTTTGATTCCGACCTCTCCTTCACATCTCATGTTCAGTCTTTCACCAAATCCTGTCGTTTCCATCTCAAAAACATTGTGCGCATCCGACCCTACTTAACGCCAGATGCGACTAAGGTGCTGGTCCATTCCACTATTCTTTCTCGCCTTGACTACTGTAATCAGCTTCTCAGTGGTCTTACATGCTCCCAACTTGCGCCGTTACAGTCCATAATGAATGCGGCAGCGAGGCTCATCTTTCTGTCCGCCCGCACCTCCTACGGCTCACCCTTCTTTCAGTCCCTACATTGGCTTCCTGTAAGATATAGGGTTCAATTTAAAATTCTGGTTCTTGCTTTCAAATCTCACATAATTATGCTCCCATCTATCTATCCTCCCTAATACACAAGTATGTCCCGTCTAGGCCCCTACGCTCTGCTGAAGACTTACGTCTATCTTCTGTCTGTACTCCCAACTCTGATGTTCGCATTCAAGACTTCTCGAGGGCTGCACTGTTCCTGTGGAACTCACTTCCCTCCTCCGTTAGATGCTCACCCAGTCTCCACTTCTTCAAAAAATTGTTAAAAACCCACTTCTTGATAAAAAGCATATCAATTTAAACTGTTAATAGCTCCTGACTGATTCCTCTCTTGCAACTGTCATTAGTCTAATAATATCCTTACCTTTTGTGTCACATTACCCCACTCCCTCTAGCATGTAAGCTCATTGAGCAGGGCCCTCAACCCCTCTGTTCCTGTGTGTCCAACTTGTCTGGTTACAACTACATGTCTGTTCATCCACCCACTGCAAAGCGATGCGGAATTTGTTGGCGCTATATAAATAATAACAATAATAATAATAATAATAATTGCACTAGAAAAAGTGCAGAGATGGGCTACAAAATTGATTAAAGGAATGGAGCATTTTAGTTATGAATATTAACAAATGTAAATTTCTTTAGTTTGGAAAAACGGCGCCTGTGAGAGGATACGATAACATTATAAAAATATATTCGGGGTCTAGTACAAACCATTATCTGGAAATCTATACATAAACAGGGCTATACATAGAACACAAGGTCAAGCATTTAGGCTGGAAGAAAGGAGATGTAGTCTAGGACAAAGAATAGTTTTTTTTCCAGCAAGAACTATAAGGATTTGGAATTCTCTGCCTGAAGCGGTGGTTTTATCAGAGTTCATACAGATGTTTAAACAGAAATTGGATAAATACTTGCAAAAACATAACATACAGGGATATAATTTTTAATTAGCGGCGTAATCTCTGCTTATCCAAGGAGATATCTGGCTGCCATTTTGGGTTCATGAACAAATTTTTTCCTAGTTTTTTGCAAAATTAGGAGTGCTTCAGACTGAGGTTTTTTCCAGTTTTTGGATCAACAGCAAAAACAAATGTGATAAAGGCTGAACTTGATGGACGCAAGTCTCTTTTCAGCTATGTAACTATGTAACACGTTACATACATCTGATTGAAAATTAAACAGTTTTTTTTTTCCATGAAGGCTGTGTAAGTCACAGTCGGGGAGGTGTGGCTAAGGCTACAAAGAAAATAAACAAAAGTGATTAAACAAAATTAATAAATTGAAAAGAAGATTTTAGGTACAAAAAAAATAATCTCAGAGGGAATAACCTGATACAAAAAGATAGTATAAACTAAAATATATATAAAATAGCAGTACAAACAGCTCTCTGGTAACCCGTTTACTAATAAAACTGTACAAACGGGCAAAAGGTCATCCATTATCACATGAAGAAATTATGTTTTGCCTATAGCAGTCCAAAGGTTTATTTACAGTGCGAGCAATTTTAGATTTTTCTACCTAAGCATATTTGCATCAGATATTGTACAGATTTTAAACAATATCTGGATTGCAAAAAAAACAAAACAACAAAATATTCAACAATAATTAATATCTGGGAACAGCTTGTTAATCTAATGAGAAATCAGACTGTCATTTTGGAAAACTCTTAGTTTGCTTAAACAAAGTAACAGAAGAAACAGATGATGGAACGGAGTCTCTGTCAGTTTATATTACTATGTAATTATTAAAGAACCACTAAAGTCACCCAGACCACCTCATCGCAAAGAGGTCTTTTGGGTGCAGTAGTTCTGTCATTTTAACCTAACTATGAAAAACATTGCCATTTTGTATAAACAGCAATGCTTACATGGAAGAGTTAAATACAATGCTTCTAGCTTCCTAAAGTAAAACTGGTTCCTGAAAACTTGGTATTGAGCAGCATTTGATTGGAGGAGTGCAATGTTTGGCCATGCATGTGTTTCTCCAATCCACTGCATATTCAAAGGCAAAAATGGTGGCTTTAACAGAGATGTCTCAGCGCTGCTAAAAAGTCAAATTATCACTACTGATTTTTTTTTAGCAAAGGGAGTGGACAGAAGAGAACCTATAGCCCCCCACCCCCCCAAAAAAGAACTATTGTTATTTTTGGGACAATAAATTGTTTTTAAGTTTCATCAATTATGATTTTTGTGCTTGAAATACAAGTTAATACAACTTAAAACTAAAGAAAAATGTGTTGCTTCTTATCTTAACTACATCCTATACGTTAATGTTTTGAAAAGGTGAAGTGATCAAATTCATTAAAACCACAGAGTTTTATTTGTGGGATTTATAAAAAATAAAAAAAAAACACACCCAGCACTTTTATTTGCAATACATTTTATAATAATAATAATAACTTTTACTGTACTTTAAAAAGTGTTTATTTTGTTTTCAATAAAATTAAATCCATACCCAAAGTGTATACAACCTTATGACTTAAGTGGGTAATTTACATGAGAAGGAATAAAATAGCATTTTACTGCAGACAAAAAAAAGAGTAATAAAACAATTTCAGCATATTGATAAGAAGGTTCACCAGCAAAGGGTTACAACATGGTTAATAACAGTTCACTAGTGACCTGTCCTCCCCTTCCTGTTCTTATGGTTCCAAAAAGCTTCTAGTTAGTTTTGTATTTTGTTTGGTTTATTTATTTATTTTGCCTTAACGCTATGCTGTTTCGAAAGCATAAATCTAACTAGAACTACATGACACTTTATTGGACCCTAGGGAGCTTTTGGCTGAACACAGCATCAGTTGTGTTCTTAGAGCCTTTTAAAAATGGATGACTCAGTCCAATCTGCTTCATAGGTTATGGTCTAAGATCTCACTGCATACTGAGTGTGTATGGTCTTCCTCAGTGTAATGCAGTCTTACTTTTCAGAATACCTAATGGTGAGATTAAGGTAAACTGAATCTGCCTCGGAGTTATAGAAACATGTTGATAAAGTCTTTACTTTAAAAGTGTCTTTAATCAAAATTAAGCTTTTGTATTTTTCCTTCAATTAGAAACTGCCGTGACTATAAAACTGCTGTTTTTTGAAAGAATAACATAAAGCAGGTTGGTCAAAGTGATTAAAGACAAATAGAAGTAAGAGAAAGAAATGGGACAAGCAACTACCAGCTAAAACAGGATGGACTTCACATATAGATCATTAAAAATCATTTCAAATAATATTAAGCTCAAAATCACTAGTATATGAGATTAAAGGGGTAGAATAGCTAATGATAAAACGAATAGGAAGAAATAGATATGTAATAGATTGGAAGGTGAACGTATAGTTTAAAATAAAAGGAGTAGGATTTATAAAACACAAAAAGATGAAGAAGATATGAACACTTTAAAAGATATGAAACACAAAATTATTAGTAAATGGCTTAGTAGGGATAAAATTGTTAATGACAAAAACACAAGGAAGAAATAGAAGTTATGTAGTAGAATTAGAGTTTTTTTTTTTTTTCTCATTTAACACAATAGGGTGAAGAAGATATAAAGCATATAATCATTAATAAATGGTTCAACGGGATATATTTGTTGATAAGGGAAGAGAAAGAGGGAAAAAAAAAAAGAGAGAATAGGAAGAAAATGATAAGTAGTAGATTTGGATAAAATTGTTTTTTGTTTTTTTTTGTAAGAAAATATGTTAACTCACTCAGGTCTATAATTGTAATAGGTATCTCCTCCTCAAGGATAATTTCTTTTCCCAGCCATGTGTCCGTGGTCGAGACACAATAACCGATATGGCAAAAATGCGATTCTCGCATATCGAGAAAATGGCTCTCCCCTTCTCGATGGATGAGAGGCCATTTTTTCCTATCTGGTCTATAACCAGAAAGGAAGGGTATGAATGTTTTAGTACATGTTTTGTTTTATTGTTGTTGTTGAACATGCCGTCAGGGATACTGGGAGGCTTTTGTGGGGAATATGGTTAAAATGTTATCAGCTAACACTCAGGGCCTGAACTCTCACTCTAAAAGAGCATTAGTGTACGACTCTTTGGTTAATCAAAAGATAGAGATTGGTTTCCTGCAAGAGACACACTGGAGACTGATCGACAACGTAAAATGGGGGGGAGAAAGATTTCCACACTTGTTCCAGGCTTCGCTTAATGATTGCAAAAAAAGGGGGGTTGCTATAATAGTGTCAAATACGGTGAAATTCGAACTAATGTATCAATATGCGGACAGGGAAGGTAGATTTTTAATTGTTATTTGTAAAATAAATGAAATTAAATATACTCTAGTCAATATCTACCTGCCAAACTCTTTCCCCGTGGTTACTTTAAGAAGGATTTTGGAACAGGTGGAAATGATTAAGACTGGAGTATGTTTGATTGCAGGAGATTTCAATTGTGTGTTGGATCCAGTTTTAGATAAGAAACTTAGCCTTAAGACCTCAGTGAACAGCTCAGTAGCTAAAATGGCAAAAAGTCTTAGAAATATAAAAAATTAGTTTGATTATTTTGATTTATGGAGATCTTCTTACCCAGAGAAACTGGACTATACTTTTTTCTCTAGAGTCCATTACTCATATTCACGTATTGATATGATTTTGGGGGACATGAATGCATTAGAAAACTTAGAGAAAATTGATATCAGGAATAATACATGGTCGGATCATAGTATTAACATATGGACTATGAAAGACCAGTGGAATATTAAAAATAGAACGACATGGAGAATAAATGACTATATACTCCATAATAAAAAAAACCAAGAGGCTCTTAGAACCCAGATAGAAAGATTCTTTAAAGATAATAAACCTAATGAAACTTCACATTCTAATAATTGGTGTACCTTTAAAGCTACAATAAGAGGCAGCTTAATAAGTATAGAAGCATACCTTAAAAAATCCAAGATAGAAGAATTAATTCCCTTACTCGACAAATTAGAGGAAAAATCGAAAGAGAATAAAAAAACTCCTTCAAGAGAGAACTCGGAGGTTATTGCTGAGATCCAAAATCAAATTAATCAAATAAGAATTGAGAAAAATACAAAGATAATGGGGAAATTGAAGTTGAAAGAATACAGTACAGGCAATAGAGCAGATAAACTCTTAACTAAGAAGCTGAGAGAAAAAACTTCCTCCAAAAAAATTACTAGAATAAAGAGGAATGAAGAGACGTATATCTCCCCCAAATCCATTGGTCAATGTTTTAACTCATATTACAGCGAATTATATTCCCTTTCAACCCAGGATAAGGAGATAGATAAATATTTAGACGGTATTAACACTCCAGTAATATCAGAGAATCAAAAAACAAGTCTTAATACCTTAATAACGGCTCAAGAGGTGGAAGAAGTCATTAAAAAACTGGATAATAACAAAACCCCTGGCCCAGATGGATTTTCAAATTTATTTTATAAAACTTTTGGAGATTTACTTATAAAACAACTGGTAGATCTATTCAATAATATTGTAGATAGAGTACAATTTCCAAAGGAAATGTTGAGGGCAAACATATTACCTATTCCAAAACAGAATAAAGATCAGGGAGAAGTGGAAAATTACAGGCCAATTTCCCTTATAAATACTGATGTAAAGATTTTTTCTGCAATAATAGCAAATAGATTAAAACGGACTTTAAACAATATAATCGACCCTGATCAAATAGGGTTTGTCCCGGGAAGAATTTCTTCAGATAATACAAGATGTATACAGGGAGTGCAGAATTATTAGGCAAATGAGTATTTTGACCACATCATCCTCTTTATGCATGTTGTCTTACTCCAAGCTGTATAGGCTCGAAAGCCTACTACCAATTAAGCATATTAGGTGATGTGCATCTCTGTAATGAGAAGGGTGTGGTCTAATGACATCAACACCCTATATCAGGTGTGCATAATTATTAGGCAACTTCCTTTCCTTTGGCAAAATGGGTCAAAAGAAGGACTTGACAGGCTCAGAAAAGTCAAAAATAGTGAGATATCTTGCAGAGGGATGCAGCACTCTTAAAATTGCAAAGCTTCTGAAGCGTGATCATCGAACAATCAAGCGTTTCATTCAAAATAGTCAACAGGGTCGCAAGAAGCGTGTGGAAAAACCAAGGCGCAAAATAACTGCCCATGAACTGAGAAAAGTCAAGCGTGCAGCTGCCACGATGCCACTTGCCACCAGTTTGGCCATATTTCAGAGCTGCAACATCACTGGAGTGCCCAAAAGCACAAGGTGTGCAATACTCAGAGACATGGCCAAGGTAAGAAAGGCTGAAAGACGACCACCACTGAACAAGACACACAAGCTGAAACGTCAAGACTGGGCCAAGAAATATCTCAAGACTGATTTTTCTAAGGTTTTATGGACTGATGAAATGAGAGTGAGTCTTGATGGGCCAGATGGATGGGCCCGTGGCTGGATTGGTAAAGGGCAGAGAGCTCCAGTCCGACTCAGACGCCAGCAAGGTGGAGGTGGAGTACTGGTTTGGGCTGGTATCATCAAAGATGAGCTTGTGGGGCCTTTTCGGGTTGAGGATGGAGTCAAGCTCAACTCCCAGTCCTACTACCAGTTCCTGGAAGACACCTTCTTCAAGCAGTGGTACAGGAAGAAGTCTGCATCCTTCAAGAAAAACATGATTTTCATGCAGGACAATGCTCCATCACACGCGTCCAAGTACTCCACAGCGTGGCTGGCAAGAAAGGGTATAAAAGAAGAAAATCTAATGACATGGCCTCCTTGTTCACCTGATCTGAACCCCATTGAGAACCTGTGGTCCATCATCAAATGTGAGATTTACAAGGAGGGAAAACAGTACACCTCTGAACAGTGTCTGGGAGGCTGTGGTTGCTGCTGCACGCAATGTTGATGGTGAACAGATCAAAACACTGACAGAATCCATGGATGGCAGGCTTTTGAGTGTCCTTGCAAAGAAAGGTGGCTATATTGGTCACTGATTTGTTTTTGTTTTGTTTTTGAATGTCAGAAATGTATATTTGTGAATGTTGAGATGTTATATTGGTTTCACTGGTAATAATAAATAATTGAAATGGGTATATATTTGTTTTTGTTAAGTTGCCTAATAATTATGCACAGTAATAGTCACCTGCACACACAGATATCCCCCTAACATAGCTATAACTAAAAACAAACTAAAAACTACTTCCAAAAATATTCAGCTTTGATATTAATGAGTTTTTTGGGTTCATTGAGAACATGGTTGTTGTTCAATAATAAAATTAATCCTCAAAAATACAACTTGCCTAATAATTCTGCACTCCCTGTAATAGATATTATAGATTTAGCGAATAGAACAGAAATACCTATGACAATTTTAACAGTTGATGCAGAAAAGGCTTTTGATAGGGTTGACTGGGAATTTAAGATTAAATCTTTGTTGAAATTTGGTTACCAGGGTTGGATCCATAGAGCTATAATGTCTTTATACCTTGGCCCTTCGGCTAGGACAGTAGGACCTAACATATGTGCTGATTGGTTTAATCTCCACAATGGGACAAGACAGGGATGTCCGCTGTCTCCAATCTTATATATTATATCTATGGAGATTTTGGCGATAAATATAAGAACAAATAATCTAATAAGTGGAATTACAACGAAACAAAGAGAGCTGAAATTAAAACTATATGCAGATGATTTGATACTAACCCTAACTAAGCCAATCACATCTATTACTGCTTTTATGGAAACTGTTAAGAAGTTTAGTGAAGTTTCGAACTATAAATTAAATGAAAATAAATCTATAATTCTAGATATTAACTTGGATATAGTTAGCAGAAATTATATAAGGGACAATTATAAATTCAATTGGGCCAGTATTAGCATTCCATCTTTGGGAATATTGTTGACAAAGAAAGTCTTAGATCTAGTGCAGGTTAATTTCTTAGGCTGTTTTAGAAATATGAGGAAAGCATTGAATAAATGGAAAAAAATTGAAATCACTTGGTGGGGAAGAATGAACCTTATAAAAGCCTACCTTTTACCCAAATGGGCCTATATGTTTCGGATGATTCTGTTAAAAATCCCTAAACCATGGTTGAATATGATTCAAAGTATGATCAATAACTTCATCTGGAAGAATAAGAGACCGAGAATTAACAAAAGGCTCTTGGCTCAAAAAATAAAAGATGGAGGCCTGGGTTTTCCAGGTATAGATGATATTTATTTAGCCAATGAATTTTTCCATATATATAGAACCCAATTGGATAGTGTAAAAAGGGAGGGATGGTATATTTTGGAAAGTGAGAGGTGTCAAGTAAGGGACTTGAGTTCAATTGTTTGGTATAGGCATGCAGATCCGAAATTGCGTATTATTGGACAATCTAACTTATGTATAGACTCCATATTGGAATTTTGGAAAGTAATAAGAAGAAAAACTAATATGGAGAACAATATTTCAATCAATCTTAAATTGGAATTACTTCCATACTACATCAAGGATTTAAATATTAGAAGCTGGGTCCAAAAAGGGATAACTCAAATAGAATATCTGTACAACAATGAAAAAATTAAAACCTTCTCACAATTAACGCAAGAATTTCAACTATCAAATAAGGAACTATTTACATTCCTGAGAGTGAAAAACTACTTAACCCAAAATATTATAAGATACCCCCTAGAAGGAACCAAATTGATTTGTGCACCTCTTAATCATAAAAAGGTAGAGAGGGTCTCTTCCAAGGCAATGAGTGCTATACTGAAATTGGAGGCTCCTCAGGTTATCATCGCAAAGCAAAAATGGGAGAAAGATTTAAATATTATAATAGATAAAGAAATGTGGTGTGTAATAATGTCCCGAGCTTGTGAAACTATCCATTGTCTGAACATATTGGAAACCTTGTTTAAAGTCATCAACAGATGGTACCTCATTCCCACAAGAATGGCTAAAATGTACAGCTCAAGCTCACCAATATGTTGGAGATGTAAGAAGAACTTGGGTTCTTTCTTGCATATTTGGTGGGAATGTGAGATCGTAGCAAAACTGTGTCATGAAATATTCAATTACCTAGAGAGTCTGCTTTGTGTGTCTATTCCAAAATTACCAGAAAATGTTCTATTACACCTTAACATTGACCCACTTTTACAAAAAGATAAGGTAATTTATACTCATTTTATGATAGCGGCTAAGGTGATTATAGCACGCAATTGGAAGAGCTCTTCTCTATTTTCCCTAGATAGGGTAATAATACAAGTTAAGTTTCAACTTGGAATGGAAGGTCAGCTGGATAAGATACATGGAAGAGACCCAAAGAAGGTACATAATGCCTTTTGGTTGGGGAAAATGTAAGGAGAGGGTTAGGCAGATCCTGAGTGAACAGATGAGATAACCCCCTTTTGAGGGAGTCTCATTCATATAATATAAAAACATCCGCGGAAATTTAAGAGTGAAAGGAAAGGTCCCCCAGTAATCCCGTCGGCATGGGAATTGTTATGTGTTTCACTGAGTAAAATATTGTAGTGACAGAGGAGTCTTTAGCGCAAAGCAGATGACTAGAGAGGCTAAAATATGAATTACTCCTCTACGAATGACTAAGAAACAATCAGGGTTAATCTCAGAGAATATTGTATTGTACTGTATTGTATTTATTGTTGTATAATAACTTATCTTAATGACATTTTCTGAATGTTTAAAATTATCTGTCTTGGTGTTACGATGTGATAAAAGAATAAAAAAAAAAAAAAAAAAAAAAAAATCATTTCAAAACTGAAAATAACCCAAAGATACATAATGAGCTATGTGGTCATGCAAGGAAGACTGTACTAGAAGGGAAAAGTTGCAAGCTGCATAGATAAACAGAAACCATTGGAATGATAAAAACAAAGACAAATTAGATAGGACCAAAGAGCAAGTGTTGAGGCACAATTTATTTAATCTGATGGCATTTGTTTTTCCATTTTTTGCTTTGTTTGAGCCCTAAACATAATTTTTGAATGCACACATATTTTATTTTTTTCAGGTGTAAATCAATTATGTATCAATATTTCTATCACTTTTGTTTTCTATCAGAAAAGAGTTCCATTTTACTTCTCTTTTTTCTACCACTCTAAATTTGGCAGTCTTTTCTGCAAAAGACTGTCACATTTTTTGGAACATCTGTCCTGCTGTACTTCTCCTGATTAAAACAGAAGGGTTGCAGAATTCAAAACAGTACATAAATCAAAAGTGAGATTAGGTTTTTCCAGGAGCACAGCTTCATACTGTGATAGTTTGTCAAGGGTTAAAATCTGTCTGCTCCTCCACTTACCAGTTGACATACTGCATGATTAGCAAGTATTTATAGAGACTGTCCAAGGGTAGCATATCACATCTTAATGGCTGTGGCTGTTAATGCTCTTGCACATGATTGCCACCCTTGACCCACTACTTCCAGCTGTTTAGAGAAGTAAGTAGACATTTTCAATTCGTTTTGTTCCGAATGTGAATTCAGCCAAATTTCGGGCAAAATCGGACATTCGGATGCTGCCGAATGTCCTAAGAGCCGAATTTCAGAAGTGCCGAACCGAACCACCGAATTGCCGAATTGCCGAAGTGCTTTGGCTTTGTGAAAAGTGGCAAAGCATGAGGGAGGAAAAATTACATGAATGATGACAGGTGTAGGGTTAGGGGTAAGGTTAGGTGTAGGGTTAGGTGTAGTGTTAGGGGTAGGGTTAAGGGTACGGGTAGGTTTAGGGGTAGGGTTAGGTTTAGGGAGCCCTACAGATTTTCCGAATTCTGAAGTCCCAAATTGCCGAAGTCCCGAATTGCCGAAGTTCCGAATTGCCGAAGTGCCAAAGTGCTGAATTTTTTTACTTACCAGAATTTCTGAACCTAATTTTTTGCCCATGCACATCCCTAGAGGTGCAACTGGTTTGTCCCTTTTTTTTTCATGCACACTTAGTCTAAAGGCCTTGTTGTAATCCAACACAACAGTTGCTTTCTGTAGGGCAGCTTTTAACTCTTGAAAGTCTTTCTGTAGACAGTTTGCGAAGTACTTGAAATAAAAATATCCCACAAATTCCAATCGTAACTGGGCAATGATAGCCCTTTTCCTTAACAATTTTCTATCAACACTGGCGCAGATGTCACAGCAGTGAAACACATTATTCAACATTTCTTGTACAATAGGACTGGCAATCAATAAATCAGCCATATACTAAACTTGCACAGTGGCAGTAGTGTGAATACATAGTGCTACATCCTTGCTCAATTGTCCAACAAAAATAGATGGAGACTCTGTGTGTTCTTTAGGCAGCATAGACCAGGTAAGATAATGCTTCTGTGTCTCATTCAAAGGAAAATAAGATTTGGCTTTCCTTGGCCATTAGGATACAAAATAAAGTGTCTTTAACTCCTTAAGGACCAAACTTCTGGATAAAAGGGAATCATGACATGTCACACATGTCATGTGTCCTTAAGGGGTTAAGGCCATTGTAGTAAAATAGTCCAGGTATGCATGCTACTTAAAGTGTAGTTAATTTGAAAGTAAAAGACATCCCTTATTGATAGAAGTCTGTATCACAGGCTGTGACTGTAATTATTTGTATTCCTTAAAAGTCTTCAGGCTGGGCTGATGATTTCAATACAATAGTCACAGCTATGACATTTTCTGGCTGATTCAGCTTTTGAAAGTTGCCCAAGTATCAGGAGAAACATTGGAGAGAATTTCCTCTGGTGGGGAGCTTACACTTTGGGTGCCTGCTGGTCACTCACGGTCAGCATCGGTCCAGCAGGCAAATTAACCATGGCATGATCACCTGAAAGGATATCTCACATAAAATGTTAGATCACATATTTGTTCTTAGACAGTAAAAATGCATTTTTTTTAATTTAGTCTTGCAATAGTAATGCTGGTGCATTAATGGTCTCACAACGTAAAAATGATTTCATAGTGTCAATAAACTAAGCAATACATTCTAAATTACAAAATGTTTCATCATTCCCATTTGGAACACTCTCTTACATGTGAAATAGGTATTTATTCCACATGATAGCTCTGTAATACACTTAAAATTTGTACATCTCCAACGTAGGTTTAAATTACCCAAACACCATGTAAAACAAAGCAGTTATTCTGATAGAGTCCTCAGCATATGAGCGGTTATTACATTAACCAGGTCAAGGATTGAGAATGGGACATACACATCTAGTAACCACATCAGCCTTTCCCTTGCCAGAGGGAGCAGCAGTTTCAGCTCCAGAACATTTAGTAGATTTTGAACCAAGATGCACCTGCTCCCCGGGCGGTGATGGGAGAGAACAGAGTTGGGGCTACCCACTTTATTTTTAAAATCCCCCCTACTGCGGCACAGCAGAATCCTCAAAAAAGATGCAGAGTCTGTTTCAAGAGAGGGCAGAGAAAGGACACAGTCTTTTACTGTCCTGGTTGCCCTGGACATCCTGGACTCTGCATTGAGAACTGCTTCAAGCAATATTACAGAATGGTCCGTTTTTTTAAAAAAAAATTTACATTTGCTGTTCAGTTTTTTTTATTGGTTACGTTTACTGTTCCTGAGTTCGTTTTTTTTTTACTTTTACTGCGCCAGACTATTTTTATGATCAAGTTCAACCTATGCAAGGGGGCATGAGTGTACTCAGGAGGCCTTGCAGAAAACAACCTGGAGTGTTTTCTTGCAATAACCAACAGGCTTCCCTAAATCACACACAAATGTGTATGTAAAAATGAAAATTTTAAAATTATTCATGTATTATTTTATTTTATTTTGGCATAGATTGGTGGTAAAATGGTTGCATGCAAAGAGTCAAAATACCCCAAGTTTAATACCCTAGGTTGTCTTCTATTAAAATATATATATATATATATATATATATATATATATATATATATATATATATACATACAAAGGGTTATTCGGGGATTCCTGACAGATATCAGTGTTACAATGTAACTTGCATAATTTTGAAAAAAAATGGTTTGGAAATAGCAAAGTGCTGCTTGTACTTATTGCCCAATAACTTGCAAAACGAAGCTAAGAACATGTTAACATTGGGTATTTCTAAACTCAGAACAAAATTTAGAAACTATTTAGCATGTGTGTTATATTGTGGCTTCAAGAAAATAGAACATTTTAAAATAAACCAACATATTATAATAGAATGACTACTTGACATTTACAGCTTCCCAATTTTATATTTACAAAATAATATTATAATCCATTCCCAGTATTACTGAATTCAATACAAATTTAGATTTCTACAGAATTATTAGCCTTTCATTAGTATTTCAGAACTTAATTTTCGTGACCCTGAAAATCACTTTGAAAATGAATTTAATAGATACATCAATAGATTGCCTATAACACCTTGTAAACTTTAACACCTTGTAAACTATATATAATGTATAGGTTTAGTTTTCAAAATATTTTTTCTTGAAGGCGGAGCCTGACCACCAATGCAGACAGACGTGTGAGCCCATCGCTCTCCCTCCTCAGAGTTAAAATCTGCTATAATCAGCACGTTTTATCAAGCATCCAGCTCCTAAACCGATACCAGTACCATACCCAAGGTGTCACCCGACTCACGATACCATTGGGGGCACTAAAAAGCAAAAGGACTTACCTCCATCAGTCGCCACAATATTTCGGACCCCAAGAGATCACTGGTGGCCATCTTTAAGCCAAAGCCAGCCGGACTCGGGCTCAGACTCTGACTGCAGCGAAACTTTGGAGGGACAACAAGCTCCGCTGATGAAACAAGACCTTCATCGAATGTTGCAAGAAGCCACAGTGGAGAACAAATTACACACCGCGGCAGAGCTGGAGAGGCAAATCTCAGGCTTCAAGGAAGACCTCGAGGCCTTGACAGCGTGCACCACCCAGACATAAGCAGATGTCTCGAGCATGCAAGCTAAATCATCCCAACACAACCAAGACATACTCTACCTGAGTGATAAACTGCAATTCTTGGAAGATAACCTCAAAGACCTAAACAACTGCTCCAGAAGGAACAGTTGCAGCGGACGCCATCTCACTCTCCACTCTCTGCTGCCGAACATGATGCACCAAGACCGGAAGATAGAAAGGGCACATGGAGCACTTTGCCCATCAGCCCTCAACACCACTGCCCCACGGGACATAATAGTGAGAATGCTCCACTTTGCCACCAAAGAACAGCTCATGGCAGCAACGAGAAACACGCCTCAAGAATATCAGGGACATACCCTCATTTTCTTCCAAAACCTGGCACCCACTACCCTTAAAAAAGAAGAGACCTCAAACCCATCACAACTGCTCTAACTCAACAGGGGCTCAGATATAGATGGGGCATTTAGACTGACTTTCCGCTAAGGAGACCAGGAACACACTCTTCACCACCCAGCAGAAATGGAGGACTTTGTCACTGTGCTGGGCCCCACTCTGCAAGCCAACACAATGCCGGTAACAACAGGAGACCCATCGCTCCGCTGCCCCTGAGGCAAATTACAAAGAAAAGGCTGCCCCAGCAACACAGAAGCACTGCACAAGGCCCAACTTGATGAACCATCAGGCAGACATTGCCCATATCCTTCCAACAGAGCAACAGCTCTAGCAGTTACAAAGGTTTAACAACACGGTATTGCATAGGGGCGAAACGCGTATCAGCTATTGGTACAATTATTACCAAGGTACCATTTGGACTTACTTTCAATATTGGACTTATTTTGAACTTTGGACTGATTTTTTGGGGATTTGCTTTTTAAGCACTAATATATATATATATATATATATATATATATATATATATATATATATATATATATTACATTTTTTTATCTACCCTATACACATTGTTATATATGCTTACTCTACCAATAAAGCTAAGTTTACCCTTCAGAAGGCACTTCTATTTTTTACCACTAGTACCAACTGGAAGCAGGATTGGGGACATCCTTTAAGAGTCCCTTAGCGCAACTCATGAGAGCCTTATGATCTTATTTGGCTCCACATTTGTAAGTATTGGAATTTATCTATATTGATCCATTATACTCTGACGGTATTATCCTATGTGATATTCTTTTCCACAGATTCATCTAAAGTGTTCCACCTATTGTATGTATTTATCTTTTGTTAATTAGAGTGGTATAAGGGGTTCCCACTCAGGTGGTCTACAGCCCTTGTTGCTAACACTTTTTCCCACAAATTGTGTATTGTACTTTTTATGTGAAATACAGTATTGCATGTTTAGTTTAAAATGATTAGTTTAATTTTATTGAAACCTGCAAAATCCCAATGTTTATGCTGCTACAAGCACAGCTCTTCCCCAGAGCACTCCCCGCACATTAAGCGTAGGCCCAGCAGAGGTGGGAAGGCACCCCCTCCACAGCCCGAACCACAACGTAGCCCCCAGAGATGGGTCCCTAATGTTAATGCACTAGGCCTTGTATGATTTGCCTCACTGGGCCACATCGATAGCCCCAGCTCTCTACAGTATTAGACCTGGGGCAGCTCATATTACCAATGCCGCTAATGACTCTAGCAACCCCATCCCAAGTACACCCACAAGCTATACTGCTAAGACAAAAGTGGAGGGGGGAGGCAGTGGTGGGCTTCCAGCAAAGGTGGGTCGCTCTTTTTTCTCACCCTAGACTATTATTGTCAGTAGTTCCTTTTCTTTTAAAGTTCACTCTTATATTTCATATATATCAATTTTTATTTTATTACTTATTAACCCCTTGGTGACCAGAACTCTTTTCAATTTTCTTACCGTTTGGGACCAAGGCTGTTTTTACATTTCTGGTGTGTTTGTGACTGTTTAGCTGTAATTTTCCTCTTACTCATTTACCGTACTTACACATATTATATACTGTGTTTCTCGCCATTAAATGGTCTTTCTAAAGGATACCATTATTTTAATCATATCCTATAATTTACTATAAAAAAACATTATAAAATATGATGAAAACATTAAAAAAATACACTTTTTCTAACTTTAACCCCCTAAATCTGTTAGGCATCTGCAACCGCCAAAAAACACCCATGCTAAAGTTTCTACATTTTGTCCTGAGTTTAGAAATACCCAATGTTAACATGTTCTTAGCTTTTTTGGAAAGTTATAGGGCTATAAGTAGCACTTTGCTATTTCCAAACCGTTTGTTTCCCTCAAAATTAACGCAACTTACATTGTAACACTGGTATCTGTCAGGAATCCCTGAATAAACCTTCACATGTATATATTTTTTAAAAGAAGACAACCTAAGGTATTAAACTTGGTATATTTTGACTAATTTCATGCTACCATTTTACAACCAGTCTATGCCAAAACAAATTAAAAATAATAATAATAATTGGTGATTGTTTTGACACACATAGCAATTTAAGAATACATTTACTGAGAACTTTAAGGGTTACTGCCAAAGAACACCAAAATATGTGTTCAGCAATAACTCCTGAGTACAGTTATACTAACCATGTATAGGTGTGTTGGGTTCTCTGGGGGCTAAAATACCTTATTTGGAGGGTGCACATTCCAGTTTTCCAACTTGGAATTTTCGCGCTGGTCATCATGCACCCATGTCCTATTTGGGACATTTTTGAAGCTGGCCAATGTATATATTTTTTTTAAAGTAAAAACATGTGCGGTTCGATCCACCCCCTATTCGTCATCATTGAGTAAACTTTGACCCTGTACCTCACAGTCAGCAGACACATTCCAGCCAATTAGCAGCACACCCTCCCTAGAAGACCCTCCCACCTACTGGACAGCATCCATTTTAGATTCATTCACAAGCTGCATGCTTAGTGAGAGGAGGGAAAGTGTAGCTGCTGTTGATTAGATAGGGAAATGCATAGCTAGGTTAGGGTATACAGTGTCCACTACAGTCCTGAAGGACTCATCTGATCTCTGTTGTAAGGACAGCACCCCATAAAGCCCTTTTTAGGGCTAGAACATCAGTCTGCTTTTTTTTTTCTTTTCTGTGTAATGTAATTGCAGTTAGTTGTCTGCCACTGCTGCCAGCTTCTGTGTCAGGCTCACAGTGGATACTGTGCCCAGTGCCACCACTCACTCACTGGTGTCACAATAGCTTGCATTTAAAAACAAAAAACTTTTTTCACTGTTATAGATTGAATAGCAGTCAGTGTCCTTAAAGCTGGTGTGTCAGGCTCACAGTGGATACTGTGCCCAGTGCCACCACTCACTCACTGGTGTCACAATAGCTTGCATTTAAAACCCAAAAACTTTTTTCACTGTTATAGATGGAATATAAGAGTGGCCTCTTTGAGAGAAATATTTCCCACAATCAGAACAAAAATAAGGTTTCTCTCCTGTATGGCTCCTCAAATGATGCTTAAGATTAGAAGCGGCTGAAAAGCATTTCTCACACTCAGAACAAAAATATATTTTTTTAACATTCTCTCCACTTTGAACGAAATGACGTTTGGGAAGAGATTTTGTATGAGTAGGTTTTTCATGTACGATACGGGAACATGATTTAGATCCTTGGTAAGTTTTGCGAGATCCAATAGTGTGTATGTAGGGGAACAGTCAATCCATATCTGCCAAGTGACCCTATGTAGGAGGAACAGTCTCTATTCTGCCCTGATGTCAGCTCTTGCGCTGGGATAGCCGGCAGAATGTCAAGCTCTGTACAAGGGTCAAAGGGAGGGCAGAGGCCAACTGCACTCTGCCCAGCTGCCAGCTCTTCCGCTGGTATAGGCTGCAGGACATCAGGCTCTGGACAAGGGACACAGGGAGGGCAGAGGCCGACTGCACTCTGCCCAGCTGTCAGCTCTTCTGCTGGGGTGCTGGGAACATAGTCCGGCTCAGTAGCCAGGGGAACATGGGAGTCAGTGGGGGTTAACATCTCCTCTGTTAATCCTGGGGCTAAGTTAGGAGTTAGCTGGGGAGGGGAATTCGTACTTACCCCCTCCTCCTGTTGTCCCTGTGAGGGTAGTTGGGGATCTGGACAGGCTGTCCAGCCTCCCTGTAGGTCGGGCACGGAGACCATGGTCCCCTCTGCACCATCTGGGAGATTGGTTTCTCCCCTTGGTAGGGTAAGCTGCTGCTGGGGAGATAAGGTGCTGTGCTCCTCTCCCTGAAACACAGTCTGCCGCTGGAGAGGGAGACCGCCTGTCTCCACTCCCATAACATTGTCCTGCTGCTGGAGAGAGAGACCAACTGTCTCTGCTCCCGGTAGGACACACTGCTGCTGGGGGGGATGGACGACACCTTCGGCCCCCTGGAATTCACACTGCCGCTGTAGGGAAGGAAGGACACCTTCGGCTCCCTGTAACTTGCACTGCCGCTGGGGAGAGAGACCGGTTGTCTCTTCTCCCTTGTCAACACACTGCCGCTGGGGAGTCAGACCGACTGTCTCAACTCCCAGTGATGATGGTTGCTGCAGGGACGAGGGACCGACAATCTCCTCTCCCTGGGATGCTGTCTGCCGCTGGGGAGAGAGACCAGTTGTCTCTTCTCCCTTGACAGCACACTGCCGCTGGGGAGTCAGAGCTACTGTCTCAACTCGCAGTGATGATGGTTGTTGCAGGGACGAGGGATCGACAATCTCCTCTCTCTGGGATGCTGTCTGCCGCTGGGGAGAGAGATCAATTGGCCACAGCCCCAATCTCCGCAATCGGAGCTCAAATTCCCATGCCGCTCGATTCTCCTCATCCAACTTGCGCATGGTTGCCAGGATCGTCTCTAACGAAGGATCTGGGCCATACCTGGTTAACCGCCTCTTTGCCTCCTCCCTGTAAGCGGCACCCTCAAAGCGATAGGTCATGTTTGCTGTGACCAGGGGCGCTGTACGAATACTAGCGTTGCCCTCAAATTGTAATTCCAAACATTACCGGTGCCTCTGCGCTGCTTCTCCTCGCACTAGGACGCCATCCCACCACTGTGACGGAACCGCTGGCACCCCGACCGGGTACCTCCTAACTTAGCCCCAGGATTAACAGAGGAGATGTTAACCCCCACTGACTCCCATGTTCCCCTGGCTACTGAGCCGGACTATGTTCCCAGCACCCCAGCAGAAGAGCTGACAGCTGGGCAGAGTGCAGTCGGCCTCTGCCCTCCCTGTGTCCCTTGTCCAGAGCCTGATGTCCTGCAGCCTATACCAGCGGAAGAGCTGGCAGCTGGGCAGAGTGCAGTTGGCCTCTGCCCTCCCTTTGACCCTTGTACAGAGCTTGACATTCTGCCAGCTATCCCAGCGCAAGAGCTGACATCAGGGCAGAATAGAGACTCCATGAACCGCCGCAGCTCTAGACCCAAGACCAGGGTCCAGCTTCCAAATATAATAAATATTTTTTTTTAACATTCTCTCCACTTTGAACGAAATGAGGTTTGGGAAGAGCTTTTGTATGAGTAGGTTTTTCATGTATGATACGGGAACATGATTTAGATCCTTGGTAAGTTTTGCGAGATCCAATAGTGTGTATGTAGGGGGAACAGTCAATCCATATCTGCCAAGTGACCCTATGTAGGAGGAACAGTCTCTATTCTGCCCTGATGTCAGCTCTTGCGCTGGGATAGCTGGCAGAATGTCAAGCTCTGTACAAGGGTCAAAGGGAGGGCAGAGGCCAACTGCACTCTGCCCAGCTGCCAGCTCTTCCGCTGGTATAGGCTGCAGGACATCAGGCTCTGGACAAGGGACACAGGGAGGGCAGAGGCCGACTGCACTCTGCCCAGCTGTCAGCTCTTCTGCTGGGGTGCTGGGAACATAGTCCGGCTCAGTAGCCAGGGGAACATGGGAGTCAGTGGGGGTTAACATCTCCTCTGTTAATCCTGGGGCTAAGTTAGGAGTTAGCTGGGGAGGGGAATTCGTACTTACCCCCTCCTCCTGTTGTCCCTGTGAGGGTAGTTGGGGATCTGGACAGGCTGTCCAGCCTCCCTGTAGGTCGGGCACGGAGACCATGGTCCCCTCTGCACCATCTGGGAGATTGGTTTCTCCCCTTGGTAGGGTAAGCTGCTGCTGGGGAGATAAGGTGCTGTGCTCCTCTCCCTGAAACACAGTCTGCCGCTGGAGAGGGAGACCGCCTGTCTCCACTCCCATAACATTGTCCTGCTGCTGGAGAGAGAGACCAACTGTCTCTGCTCCCGGTAGGACACACTGCTGCTGGGGGGGATGGACGACACCTTCGGCCCCCTGGAATTCACACTGCCGCTGGGGAAGAAGGACACCTTCGGCTCCCTGTAACTTGCACTGCCGCTGGGGAGAGAGACCGGTTGTCTCTTCTCCCTTGTCAACACACTGCCGCTGGGGAGTCAGACCGACTGTCTCAACTCCCAGTGATGATGGTTGCTGCAGGGACGAGGGACCGACAATCTCCTCTCCCTGGGATGCTGTCTGCCGCTGGGGAGAGAGACCAGTTGTCTCTTCTCCCTTGACAGCACACTGCCGCTGGGGAGTCAGAGCTACTGTCTCAACTCGCAGTGATGATGGTTGTTGCAGGGACGAGGGATCGACAATCTCCTCTCTCTGGGATGCTGTCTGCCGCTGGGGAGAGAGATCAATTGGCCACAGCCCCAATCTCCGCAATCGGAGCTCAAATTCCCATGCCGCTCGATTCTCCTCATCCAACTTGCGCATGGTTGCCAGGATCGTCTCTAACGAAGGATCTGGGCCATACCTGGTTAACCGCCTCTTTGCCTCCTCCCTGTAAGCGGCACCCTCAAAGCGATAGGTCATGTTTGCTGTGACCAGGGGCGCTGTACGAATACTAGCGTTGCCCTCAAATTGTAATTCCAAACATTACCGGTGCCTCTGCGCTGCTTCTCCTCGCACTAGGACGCCATCCCACCACTGTGACGGAACCGCTGGCACCCCGACCGGGTACCTTCCGCCGACGGATGCTCCTAGTGCTTTCCGAGGACTCCAAGCACTCTGCCCGACACCATAACCACTGCAGACTCCATGAACCGCCGCAGCTCTAGACCCAAGACCAGGGTCCAGCTTCCAGTAGGTCGACCTCTCCAAATTCCAGAGAGCAGGAACAGGAACAAGCTCTTAGCAGAGCTTAGTGATTAAACCCTGGGGAGTATAGTGATTATAGCAATCCCCAGAGTGTAGTTTCTCCAATCCCCCAAACATGAGCCGAAACTGCATGAAGGTACAAGATGATCTGAACCTTTAATGGCACGTACTCTGCTTTTATGCAATTCTCCACTGCAATGGAGACGCCCACAGACAATTATACATTACCCAATCACACAATGGTTACATCCCACACATCTCCTCCCCTTAGCCTGAGAAGTAACCAATTATCAATATAATTTTAAAACACACTTTTTACCCAACTTTCATAACTCTAAAACCATACATCCAATATTAATAAAAGTCACATATTATTATTCAGCACATCCCAAATACAAACATACCCAAAAATCATGCAAATCCTTCCATTAGTTCAAAAGTTAGTTAGAAGTCCTTTGTGACCAAAGGAAGCATGGCTTTTCCTGCCCAAACCAGTTCCCACTGGTCTGGCAGTGTCCCTGGGACAACTCCCTGCTGGAGAACAATAGACAGGAAACCGGGGAAGGGAAGAAACACACCTTCCCATGGATTCCAATGGGAAGAAACTGTCTTTAGAAGCCAATAAGCCCCAAATAGTCTTTTTAAATGGCAATACACCCCAGGGCCATAGTCATGAGGAAGGAGGCTGGCAATCAGGCTCCTCCAAAAGCCGGGGGCAAAGGGCAGCTTGTCACCTAACAATCCAGGGACAAAAGGCATTTCGTCACAAGGGGCTTTGAGGACAGGTGTCAATCCATATCTGCCAAGTGACCCTATGTAGGGGGAACAGTCTCTATTCTACTCTGTGTCAGTGTGTATCATGGTCTCTGAGGACATATCTACCAAGTGACCCTATGTAGGAGGAACAGTCTCTATTCTGCACTGTGTCAGTGTGTATCAGGGGCTCTGAGGACAGGTGTCAATCCATATCTGCCAAGTGACCCTATGTAGTGGGAACAGTCCCTATTCTGCTTTGTGTCAGTGTGTATCAGGGTTCCTTAGGACAGGTGTCAATCCATATCTGCCAAGTGACCTATGTAGGGGAAACAGTCTCTATTCTGCTCTGTGTCAGTGTGTATCATGGTCTCTGAGGACAGGTGTCAATCCATATCTGCCAAGTGACCCTATGTAGGGGAACAGTCTCTATTCTGCTCTGTGTCAGTGTGTATCAGAGGCTCTGAGGACAGGTGTCAATCCATATCTGCCAAGTGACCCTATGTAGGAGAACAGTCTCTATTCTGCTCTGTGTCAGTGTGTATCATGATCCCTGAAGACAGGTGTCAATCCATATCTGCCAAGTGACCCTATGTGGGAGAACAGTCTCTATTCTGCTCTGTGTCAGTGTGTATCATGGTCTCTGAGGACAGGTGTCAATCCATATCTGCCAAGTGACCCTATGTAGGAGAACAGTCTCTATTCTGCTCTGTGTCAGTGTGTATCATGTTCTCTGAGGACAGGTGTCAATCCATATCTGCCAAGTGACCCTATGTGGGAGGAACAGTCTCTATTCTGCTCTGTGTCAGTGTGTATCAGGGGCTCTGAGGACAGGTGTCAATCCATATCTGCCAAGTGACCCTATGTAGGGGGAACAGTCTCTATTCTGCTCTGTGTCGGTGTGTATCATGGTCTCTGAGGACAGGTGTCAATCCATATCTGCCAAGTGACCCTATGTAGGAGGAACAGTCTATTCTGCTCTGTGTCAGTGTGTATCATGGTCTCTGAGGACAGGTGTCAATCCATATCTGCCAAGTGACCCTATGTAGGAGGAACAGTCTCTATTCTGCTCTGTTTCAGTGTGTATCAGGGTCTCTGAGGACAGGTGTCAATCCATATGTCAAGGTGTCAATATGTCATATGTCAGGTGTCAATCCATATCCATTGTGATTTAGGAATGTTAGGTGATTTATGCCCTTTATGGATTAAGAGCAGACTCTGCATCAACTGTGTAATTTTCCATGGGAGTTTTGCCATGGATCCCCCTCCGGCATGCCACAGTCCAGGTGTTAGTCCCCTTGAAACAACTTTTCCATCACTATTGTGGCCAGAAAGAGTCCCTGTGTGTTTTAAAATTCGCCTTCCCATTGAAGTCTATGGCGGTTCGCCCGGTTCGCGAACTTTTGCGGAAGTTCGCGTTTGCCGTTCGCGAACCGAAAATTCCGTGTTTGCGACATCACTATTAACAAACTGTTATACCGGTCCATACACACCAACTGAATGTCTCGCTTCTAAAAGTCTAAAAAATAAAGAATTATATATATAGATAGATAGATAGATAGATATAGATATATATAGATATAGATTTTTTTTTATTTCTACAATAGCTTTTAAATTCAATAGGGTCATAACACATCTTTTAAATACATCCGTTACTATTTTTAACACTCACTTTAGTGCATAGTACAAAAATCCTGAATATTTCTGCAGATGGTGAAACTGACAAATTGATAAATTTAGTCATTTTCGCAGCACAGTGCCATCTGCAAACTATACTTTAGGGATATATAAAAGAGATACAAGACACGTCTTGCAACACTGATGGGTTATATACTATACAGTGTCAGCACATGTTACGTTGATTACATAGAATCCTTTAAATTGTGTCCTTTGTGTTAAAGATTTGTGACATTTTTTGTTGTCTGATCTTATCTAGAAAAAAACAAAAAAAAACTTATCTTAAATTTGATCTGCTTAATATTTAATTTCTAGTGTATTTGTCTTTAGTTTCCTGATATGGTAACTGACTCTGCATAGTTTAAGAACGCCTTAATCCCTATTTATTGCATGATCAGGATTATTTAGTTGTGTGACTCAAGCACATGATACTTAGATATTAATAATTTCTGAAAAGATCTCATGATCTATAGAATATTCTAAGATGATTTTTTTTTTTACGAGAGTACAAACTTCTCCAGTTTGTATTAACAAAAATATCCAGGTACCATACAGGGGCATTACGATGCGCAAATCTGGGTATTAATCTTGATATTTATCAATGCCTGGATTTTAACCTGTACACGGATATGACAATGTGACTGAAATCTGGATATGAATGCTAAACGTTTGGTTATTTGCCTGGTGCACAAGCTGGCAGTATGCAAAATTAACCTAAAAATTTAAATCAGAAAGATAATGAACCGAATTTTGGCATTATAGAAAATTAAGTGAATCATATGTATTGTTAAACCACATGCACACAAATATCTAATTCATTATTTTCCTTTAAGATGGAGCCAAAATTTGAAATATTTAATGTCTCTGATTCTGACTTCTAGTTTAATCTATTCAATTAGAAATAAGAATAGGACTGAACCTTCTCGCTGATTGCAAACCCCATCAAAATAAATACATGAAGACACATAATGTACACATACTACGAGATGTGGGAATATGGAATTGATTGTAAAGGTCTTCACCAAATTGTGGTTCATCAGAATACTGCATACTAACCTTGCGGAAAAATGTGTTTTGGCCTGTCCATCTGAATCAAAATCCTTATAATCCACAACCTAATAAATCAGTTTGTCCAGGATTTACTTCTGGAGTCTTATTCAGTGAATTCAATGAATAAGACTCTACAGGTGTGGAGGAAAAGGATTTTGATTCAGATGAACTGTATACGAAACCCATTTTTGCACACATCGACTGCATACTGTTAATAGGTTCCAATTTAAAAGCCAGAGACAGAATGGAAGAAGCAACACAATTTTTTTTTTTGAGTGGTATACTGATTGGATTTATTTGTATTGCTTGCTGTAGACAATAGTAAAATTTTGTGATTTAAATTTGAATTTGATCCTCCTAATTGCTGTTAAATTGTTCACAGAGCCTTTTATTTTACTGCCTACTATAAAATTGCTTTTATATAATAAAAAACAAAATAAAAATTGAGAAATGATTCTTAGAGATGGATTTAACTGTGATGCAGAAGCTTTCATTACACAATTTGAATTTCTCTAACAAATTCAGAATTAGGCTAACCCAATCCTGGTGTTTTTATTCCAGTGAACAAAATGTGATTAATAATATGAACGTGAATATAGTATCAAACACTGCCAATGGATGCTTTATGTACAAAGCAGATACAAATATGATTTAAAGGGTCAGTCTAAGCCCCAAAAGCAGCTTGGGATTCGCGCCCCTGGAGTCGCACTGCTGAATTCTCTGCATTAGGAGTTACATAGTTACATGGCTGAAAAGAGACTTGCGTCCATCAAGTTCAGCCTTCCTTCCATTTGTTTTTTGATTTGTTGATCCAAAAGATGCCCACCCAATAATAATAATAATAATAATAAGCAAGCAGAGATTTTTCCTAAGCAGAAATTTTTACATTTTGATTTTAATCTTTTAAATTAAATATTATGTTTTTTATTATATAAAAGCAATTTAATAGTAGGCAGTAAAATAAAAAGCCATGTGAACAATTTAACAGCAATTAGGAGGATCAAATTCAAATTTAAATCACAAAATTTACTATTGTCTACAGCAAGCAATACAAACAAATCCAATCGGTATATTGATGCATTTTGCAATTTCATAATATTAAGAGAATTTGTAAGGAACTTGAAATTCTTTGCCAGTTGCTGTATATATAGATATAATTATTTCTTTTTAACAAACTTAAATGGTGAAACATAGGAATATGATCTAATTTTACATAGAACAGAAGTTATTACATGTATTTATTTTACTGTAATCACAGTCTAATAAATCAAATACATAATGTTTTTGTAGCTTCAGGCTGTTGCATTAAACGTAGGTGTACAAAAGTAGCAAGCAAAGTACTTTATAGTAACAGTTACCAAAAAAGACAAATTGCTTATTTAATTTAAAGTAAGTTTTGCAACAGTTTTACCTGTTAAACTTAGTTATATATTATCTTTTATTTGAAGTATATCGAACTAGTTTCACAAAAACAGCTGTTAGATGCTACAAATCATCCATTGCTTTCATTTTATATCTTTATTGTATTGATTAATGAATAAAATAGACCCATAATTAGATGTCCAAAAGAGTGTGCCAAGGAGGGTGGATAAAATGTCTCAGCAAGGAATATTTTCAGATCATTTTAAAATACATTACTTAAGAAAGAAAACGAAAGAGCATAATCTATCCTAATGAGATCACTGATACAGTAAAGTTGACACATATAAAGTATAACATTTAACAGGTATAGTTAAAAAGGTAAAAAAACTATAAACACAGGAAAATAAGAGAGGGTAAAATGAGTACAAAAGATTTCGCTATATATTTTATAAGTATTTTTACCAGGGATATTCTCAAAAGTGTTGAATAGAAAATACATTAACTTAAGGTAAATTCTTGAAATATATAAATAAACTATTAAATTGACCTACGCGAAAGATTATAACTAAAAATAGTTACATTAAAGTTGAGTCCATGAGTGGAGACATAAATCCAAATAGAAACATGTAGCTGTCTGTAACAACTGTAGGATAAGCTAAATGTATCTTGTAGGGCAAAAAACACACATGGAAGAGAAAGGAAAATATAGATAAATGTCTAGTTTGGATAAGTCCAAACTGGAAGATAAATGCCTTTCTATACCGCGGTTTAACAATCAAATAGAAGCAAAATTATATAAAGGATGCATGAGTAGTGATGTACCGAACGGTTCGCCGGCGAACGGTTCCTGGCGAACATAGCATGTTCGCGTTCGCCACGGCGGGCGAACATATGCGCGGTTCGACCCGCCCCCTATTCGTCATCATTGAGTAAACTTTGGCCCTGTACCTCACAGTCAGCAGACACATTCCAGCCAATTAGCAGCACACCCTTCCTTGCAGGACCCTCTCTCCCACCTACTGACAGCAGCACATCCATTTTAGATTCATTCTCAAGCTGCATGCTTAGTAAGAGGAGGGAAAGTGTAGCTGCTGTTCATAAGATAGGGAAAGGCATAGCTAGGTTAGGGATAAGGGTATGCTTTTTTTGGATTTTTTTTTTCTATCTAATGTAAATGCACTTAGTTGTCTGCCACTGCTGCCAGCTTCTGTGTCAGCCTCACAGTGCCCATTTCCCCAGTCAGTGCCACCAATTACATCTGGTGTCACAATAGCTTGGATTTAAAAACAAAAAACTTTTTTCACTGTTATAGAT
>OW240918.1:73684973-73760448 GCA_933207985.1 Pelobates cultripes | reverse complement strand
GAAGGCCTGTTCACATTCTGGGGCCCATACTACTATCTTGGGGAGGTTTTTACACGTTCCTATATGGCACTTACTGGGCTTTAGGGTCAGTCCGGACTCCCTAATCGGTCTATTACGGCTCCTATGTGGGTCAGGTGTTCGGGCCAGGAGCTGCTAAAAATGTCTATACCATTCAAGTAGGTGTGTATCAGTGTGTATCAGGGATCCTTAGGACAGGTGTCAATCCATATCTGCCAAGTGACCCTATGTTGGGGTAACATTCCCTATTCTGATCTGTGTCAGTGTATCAGGGGCTCTGAGGACAGGTGTCAATCCATATCTGCCAAGTGACCCGATGTTGGGGTAACATTCCCTATTCTGCTCTGTGTCAGTGTGTATCAGGACCACTGATAGGAGACGCGGAAGGTATTAAACTGAGTCAGGCAGAACAATACTAAACACACCACTAAGGGTTTCTCTCCTGTGTGGCTCACTCAAATGATGCTTAAAAGATTGAAGGCTGAAAAGCATTTCTCCACACGAATTATTAAACGGTAAGAAATAGTACTAAACACACCACTCTATCTGGTGTCACAGCCCAACGACTATTTAAATTTGCAGTAAGAGGACCAACCAAGCATCTTCTTCCATCTGCCTGTTACAGAAATTACTGCGTGTACACGACCACTGATAGGAGACGCAGAAGGTATTAAACTGATAAAAATAGTACTAAACACACCACTCCTATCTGGTGTCACATTAGCTTGACCGCGCAGTGCCCCAAATTTGCAGTGAGATGAGCGACCAAGCCTCTTCTTCCATCTCCCTGTTACAAAAATCAATGCCGTGTACACGACCACTGATAGGAGACGCGGAAGGTATTAAACTGATAAAAATAGTACTAAACACACCACTCCTATCTGGTGTCACATTAGCTTGACCGCGCAGTGCCCCAAATTTGCAGTAAGAGGACCGACCAAGGCTCTTCTTCCATCTTCCTGTTACAAAAATCAATGCCGTGTACACGACCACTGATAGGAGACGCGGAAGGTATTAAACTGATCAGAACAATACTAAACACACCACTCCTATCTGGTGTAACATTAGCTTGACCGCGCAGTGCCCCAAATTTAATGTGATCTGTGAGTAAGGTAAACGGTTGTCCATACAAGTAGGTTGCAGCTTTTTGAGGGCCCACACCACCGCCATGCACCCCTTTTCAATGGCAGTGAATCTACTTCGCTATGCAAAAGTTTACGGCTTAGATAAAAATCAATGCCGCGTACACGTCCACTGATAGGAGACGCAGAAGGTATTAAACTGATAAAAATAGTACTAAACACACTACAAATAAGGTTTCTTCCTGTATGGCTCCTCAAATGATGCTTAAGATTAGAAGCAGCTGAAAAGCATTTCTCACACTCCGAACAAAAATATATTTTTTTAACATTCTCTCCACTTTGAACGAAATGACGTTTGGGAAGAGATTAACATAATTAAACACAAGCAGTAAAAATACAGTTTTTAGCCATACACTGTAACTTTAAAACTACACATCCCATCTTCATAATTACATATTTGGAATCAGCACACTTAAAACATAAACATAACCAAAAATCAGCCAAATCCATCCAGGGGTTAAAAAGTTAGCTGGAGGTCCCTTTATGACCGACCGCAAGCACATTTTCCTGCCCAAAACAGTTCCATAGATTTGGGCTGTGAGGTTGGTCTATTTCAGGTTGAAAAAACGACTAAGTCCCATCGCCGAATGGGACTTAGTCTCTGCAGCTGTAAAACCAGTAGGGGAGAAGGTAGAGCTCAGCGGTGTTCGCGGAAATGTGTAGCCGATTTTAGTTCCATGAATTTGGCTACACATACCGCTGACCTCGTCGAATGATCAAAGATGGCCGCCGCCACGTGTTCGGCAAACGAACAAAGACCTCCCAGCATTGTCAATTAAGCTGCGGTTAACCGCAGCTTCTGGGAGGTAAATTGCCTGCACACTTCCACTTCTGGGTGGTCTGCCTGTGTGGTACTTGGTTCAGTAAGCCCCATTTACTGAACCAAGGGAATTAGCCAGGCAGGCACAAAGGGTTTGCATCAGGTCTGGGGACACAGGGGACACAGTCTTAAAGGGGCAGTGTCCCCAACAAGTCTGGGGACACGGCCTTAAAGGGGCAGTGTCCCAATCTTCCTGATGTCCCAAAAAAGGTGTTTAAAGGGCCAGCACCAGTCACATAAAGAGTCCATAAGCCCCAATATGCCCACTGACAGTCTTAAAAGCCATACACACCAAATAAAAGTGCATACATTTTCACAATCTCCCAGGGGCCATAGTCATGCGGGAGGAGGCTGGCAAATAGGCTTCTCCACAACCCAGGGAAGCAGGGCAATTTGCTATTTAAAGGGCCCGTTACAAATAGCAGTTTGTAACAAGGTGTCAATCCATATCTGCCAAGTGACCCTATGTAGGGGGACCAGTCCCTATTCTGCTCTCTGTCAGTGTGTATCAGGGAACCTTAGGACAGGTGTCAATCCATATCTGCCAAGTGACCCGATGTTGGGGTAACATTCCCTATTCTGCTCTGTGTCAGTGTGTATCAGGGATCCTTAGGACAGGTGTCAATCCATATCTGCCAAGTGACCCTATGCAGGGGAACAGTCTCTATTCTGCTCTGTGTCAGTGTGTATCATGATCTCTGAAGACAGGTGTCAATCCATATCTGCCAAGTGACCCTATGTAGGGGAACAGTCTCTATTCTGCTCTGTGTCAGTGTGTATCAGGGGCTCTGAGGACAGGTGTCAATCCATATGTCAAGGTGTCAATATGTCATATGTCAGGTGTCAATCCATATTGATTGTGATTTAGGAATGTTAGGTGATTTCTGCCCCTTTATGGATTAAAACCAGACTCTGTATCAACTGTGTAATTTTCCATGGGAGTTTTGCCATGGATCCCCCTCCGGCATGCCACAGTCCAGGTGTTAGTCCCCTTGAAACAACTTTTCCATCACTTTTGTGGCCAGAAAGAGTCCCTGTGTGTTTTAAAATTCGCCTGCCCATTGAAGTCAATGGCGGTTCGGGCGGTTCGCCAGTTCGCGAACATTTGCGGAAGTTCGCGTTCGCTGTTCGCGAACCGAAAATTTCGGGTTCGCAACATCACTATGCATGAACCTTCTATTCGGCCACCACTAACCAATGCTCACAAGCAGAAACGGCTGCATTGGGCAGAAAAATACATGAAGACTAATTTTCAAACAGTCCTGTTAACTGATAAGTGCTGTGCAACCCTGGATGGTCCAGATGGATGGAGTAATGGATGGTTGGTGCATGGCCACCCTGTTCTAACAAGGCTGTGACATCAGCAAGGCGGTGGTGAAGTCATGTTTTGGGCTGGAATCATGGGAAGAGAGCTGGTCGGTCCCTTTAGGGTCCCTGAAGGTGTAAAGATGACCTCTGCAAAGTATGTGGAGTTTCTGACTGACCACTTTCTTCCCTGGTAGAGAAGGAAGAACTATGCTTTCCGTAATAAAATCATCTTCATGTATGACAATGCACCATCTCATGCTGCAAAGGATACCTCTGCATCAATGGCTGCTATGGGGATCAAAGGAGAGAAGTCATGGTGTGGCCTCCATCCTCCCCTGACCTCAATACTATTGAGAACCTTTGGAGCATCCCCAAGCAAATGATCTATGAGGTTGGAAGCAGTTTACATCCAAACAGCAGCTCTGGGAGGCTATTCTGACATCTTGCACACAAATTCAAGCAGAAACTGTCCAAAAACTCACAAGTTCAATAGATGCAAGACTTGTAAAGCTGCTATCAAATTAGGGGTCCTATGTTAAAATGGAACGTAACCTGTTAAAATGTTTAAAAAGTAGAAATGTTATTAGAAGTTTGATTGAAATAGCTTTTGATTTCAGTAAATATGCTGCAAACACAACAAATGACAATTCTTAGTTCTTTACAACCTATAAAATGTTTTGAAACGTACTGTGCATAATAATTTGGAACAGTGCATTGTAATTTTTTTTATGTTTCAAAAAATACTGTTATCATTAGGAGGTTTGTTCAATAAAATTTGAATTGTACTCTTAATAGTTGATAACAGGAGAATTATGCTGACTGCTATTTACATCAATTATTTAGGTAAATGAGAAATATCATTTGCATAATAATTTTATTCTAACTGTGTTTTGATATTAATATATATTTATATACATATATATCAAAATACACTTAGAATGCAATTCTATCTATCTATATATATATATATATATATATATATATGTGTGTGTGTGTATATATATATAAATAAATAAAAATAATATGAAATATACATATGTCCGTATGCATAATTACATAAATAATTTCATAAGTATACATTATTATTATATTATTTATATATATAGCGCCAACAAATTCTGCAGCGCTTTACAGTGGGTGGACGAACAAACATGTTGTTGTAACCAGACAAGTTGGACACACAGGAACTGAGGGGTTGAGGGCCCTGCTCAATGAGCTTACATGCTAGAGGGATAAAGTGACACAAAAGGTAAGGATAATATTAGACTAATGACAGTTGCAAGAGAGGAATCAGTCAGTTGGGGCTTGATAATTCTGAAATTAGGCTGTTGAATAAAGATATGTGAGTGTCAGATAGGCTTGCAATAAAGCTGAGGGACGGGGTTATGTATCTAGGCACAGAGATGAAGACTTCAATTATATAAATATGTATATATATATTTAAATTCTACATGCATAATTATGTAATATTTTTACATAATTACGTTATTTTATTGATTGCAATTTGGGGGACCTGCCTGACAACCCAGGCTGAAAGTCGAGAAAATTTTATTTCCTAGCACTATATTTAACCCTGTAACTTTCCAAGACACCCTAAAACCTGTACATGGGGAATACTGTTTTACTCGGTAGACTTCGCTGAATACAAATATTAGTGTTTCAAAACAGTAAAACATATCACAGCGATGATATTGTCAGTGAAAGTGATGTTTTTTGAATTTTTCACACACAAACAGCACTTTCACTGATTATATCATTGTTGTGATATGTTTTTTACTGTTTTGAAACACTAATATTTGTGTTCAATGAAGTCTCCCGAGTATAACAGTAGCCCCCATGTACAGGTTTTATAGTGGTTTTGAAAGTTACAGGTTCAAATATAAGGCAATTTTTTAACATTGAATTTTGCCAGCTTGTTTATGTTGCCTTTGAGAGCGTATGGTAGCCCAGGAATGAGAATAACTCCCATGATGGCATACCATTTGCAAAAGAAGACAACCCAAGGTATTGCAAATGGGGTTTGTTCAGTCTTTGTAGTAGTCACTTAGTCGCAAACACTGGCCAAATTTATAATTCATAATAGTTTTTTGCATTTTTAACACACAAACAAACAAATATAAATGTTAACTTTGGCCACTGTTTGTGACTAAGTGGCTATTAAAAAAGACTGGACATACCCCATATTGAATACCTTAGGTTGTCTACTTTTCAAAAATATATAGTGTGATGGGGTAAATTACACTGACCGCTTCAAAAATGTCCCAAATAGGACATGAGTGCATGATGAACAGCTGTGAAAATTCAAAGTTGGAAAACTGGAATGCGCAACCTCCAAATAAGGTATTTTAGCCCCCAGAGAACCTGACACAACTATGAAAGGTATCACTGTACACAGGAAATGTTGCTGGGCACATATTGGGATGTTCTTTGGCAGTAACCCTTCTCAGTACCTGTATTCTTAACCCTTCTCAGTACCTGTATTCTTAAACTCTTAAATTGCTATGTGTGTCAAAAAAAATCATCAATTATTAAGTGTTCTTGCAGAGCAAGACCACTTAATGTTATCTCACATATATATTATTCTTATTCTTATTATAGCCATATTTGCCACCCTAACTCCTCCCACAGTGTTTACACTACATAGACAGTAATATACCGAAACGTGTGGATTGTTCTCGATCGGATTGCTATTACTTTGTGGAACGTTTCACCGAATGGTTCATGGAATATCGTTGTTCTTGTGGGGAAATTGGTCCCATAGGAATGAATGGCAAAATGTTCAACACTAGAGTGGGAGCTGGCAAAAGCTGAAAAATCAGGACATGATTTCTAAACTGCCACCACTCCCTCATTTTCAAGCCCACCTACACAAACATATATCAAAACGTTCAGCTATCCCTGCTGCCACTAAAATTGTCCACGGCTAAGCCATAGTCCTGATAGTTTTCACGATATGACCATTTGTTTGCAACTCACGCTGTCCATTGACATTCATTGAAACTCCACTCCAGCCAGCTTAAATTTGAAGGGCAATTTCTAAACTGCGACTGTGCCTTCATGTTTAATACTTCAGAGACATACTATGCATCAAAACGTAGGTCTAGATCTTGTGATTCTCACAATATAAAGTTCTTCACTGTAGGATGTATAGTTTTTAAAATACGACCATTTGAAGATGGCAACCGCCAAAATACTCTGACCTGTGCCAGGCTGGAGCAGCAAGTAATGTCATGGACAGGGCCTTTTGTACACCTGCTAATGTTTTTATAAATGTATGTTTTAATGTAATTGTGAGGCATTTAAATGTGCTATATAAATAAATAATAACAGTTACTCCGGACACTCCAGTTGTAGACTACTGGTGGAGGCAAGAAGACTTCACACAATTACCCAAGAAATTGTAGCTTTTCTAGTTATTATTTTTTTTAAATTTGGTATAGACTGGTGGTAAAATGGTTGCATGAAAAGAGTCAAAATACCCCAAGTTTAATACCTTAGGTTATCTTCTTTTAAAAAATATATACATAGGAAAGGTTATTCAGGGATTCCTGACAAATATCAGTGTTCCAATGTAACTTGTGTTCATTTTGAAAAAAAATGTTTTGGAAATAGCAAAGTGCTACTTGTACTTACAGCCCTATATCTTTCCAAAAAAGCTAAGTACATGTTAACATAAGGTATTTCTAAACCCTGGAAAAATTTAGAAACTATTTAGGATAGGTGTTTTTATTTTTTCATCATTTTATATAAAAAAAATTAGTTTTATTTTTTTATTTTTTCATCATATTTTATATAAAAAAAATTATATTATATGATAATAATGGTATCTTTAGAAAGACCATTTATTGGCAAGAAAAACAGTATATAATATGTGTGGGTACAGTAAACGAGTAAGAGGAAAATTAAAGCTAAATACAAACACTGCAGAAATGTAAAAACAGCCCTGGTCCCAAAACAGTAAGAATATTGAAAAGCAATTTGGTCACTAAGGTGTTAAGACACAGTTTTTAAAACTTGTAGATCCAGAAGCACTCCCGTTGTCTGATTGATTCAGATCTCCTTCTCTCTGTCCCATTTTAACTTGTTCGACTCCTGCAATTATATGTCTTTTGAGGACCCTGAGTGGCAAGTCTTGAGTGGCTATATGTCTGTTTCACAATGGACTTTCAGATTTATAAACTAACTTGTTCTTGTAAATTAGCTTACATAGATGTATGTTTTTTGCTGGTGAGCCTCATTAGACATATTTACTCTATACAACTGCTTATTTATGCTCTGAATAGCCAACTACTTTGCAAAATAGGACATCACTTATTATCATTAATGGTCATCAGACATCTGCCATCTCATACTGCCAACCAAGAGAGATCTTTTGGGTGAGGAAATTAGATATAATGTTGCCAATTGTACTTGTTTCTGCAAAACTACAGAAAACTGCAGGTTTATACCTTAAACTTAACTTAATATTTTGTATCAGCATCATTAGCTGTGTCATAGTGCATTGCTCTTTTTTCTGGTTGATACAGTGTTATTTCAGCAGTACAGTAACCTAATAATTGTGTGTGCTTACCTTTCTTTTCTTTATCAGGATATATTTTAATGTTTCATGTATATGTTATATTTCTCAACTTTCTATATGAATGCTTGATATAGATAGACCATTTTTTTATCATTTATTTTTTTGGGGTATTTTTACTTTTTTTTTCTTACCATAGGTTTGGTATTATATTTACCGTTTTTGCATGTATGCAGCCATACAACTATGGTGTATTTTTCTATACCCACTAACATTTAGTATGTCCTCAGTTTTTGCTTATTTGTTATATTGTACTTTGCTTTTTAGTGGGGGGGGGGGGGGGTGCAAATTATTTTTTTTCTTCTTCCTATTTAATCTAATTTGTTTATATTTATGCAATTAATATAAGGCTTCATAAGAATCTTTAATGAAGCAGTTTTGGTGTACAGATAATACCCCTGCAGTCTCACTGCTCAATTCTCTGCCATTTAGGAGTTGCATCGCTTTGTTTATTCAGCCCTTGTCATGCATATTACAGACACAGCCTTCCTAAACTCTTTCTGTAAAGATAAATCTAATGTTTAAACATCCTTTATTGAACATTCTGTTTAATTTTAAATTTCCTATTTCTTCTATGTTAATAGCCTTCAAGACCACACAGATGCCTCCTGAGTGTGGTTAAAGTTCAATTAACAGAGATACAAACTTCTAAAGCATGTTAAAGCGGTACTGTCATGGCTGAATCCTGTTTTTTAACCACCCCTCCCCACTCCAGTACATCTAATTAACCTCCTAGTCACCCACAAATGCATCTAAGCACCCCATATTACCAAGTTTTTTTGCTTTATTTTCTGCCCAACCTAGGTTCAGGGCGCCGCCATCTTTGTGTGGGTAGATAAAGTCAGTGTGGGACACGTCATCTGCCCACACTAGATAGTGCTGTGAGATTCCGACGCATGCCCAGTTAAACACTTGGGCATGCAAACGGGAATTTCATCCATTCATTCATCAGATAGATGAATGAATGAATAGAAATGTCACACGAACAAACAAACACTGAATATCGGTGTTCGTTTGTTCGTTCAATTTATTACAAGGAGGGAGCTACCGGTAAAAATAGAAGCAGTGGGGAGCACTATTCCATTTCCTAAGCCACCCATGTCCTTCCTCACTCTATAGGGGTCAATATGACCCCCATAATAGCAATAGGGAGATTGAAATCTCCTGAATGCCCCTACTCACGATCTGAGTGAACAACATATCCAAAAATCACCCAGAGCGGTTCAGGGGTTCAGGCATTTCCTGTAAGTCTTATTCCCATACACTCGACGGCAAAATACGGCTGGACAAGTTAAAATGGCCGCCTCCACATGTTTGAATCTGTTCCAGGTAAAAGTCCAAGGAGCAGAAACAGTGACTTTAAAATCCAATAAGCCCAAATAGTGTTTTTAACCCCTTAAGGACACATGACATGTGTGATATGTCATGATTCTCTTTTATTCCAGAAGTTTGGTCCTTAAGGGGTTAAAGGGCAATATATCCCAGGGGCCATAGTCACAGGGCAAGAGGCTGGCAAGCAGGCCTCTCCAAATCCCAGTGACGAAGGTGCTTTTGTCACAATTGGCTCAGCAGATTATACCCTACTTTTTGTATGTATTTCGTGGAAGACAGGAGGAAGTCTTTTGGGTACCTTTGGAAGCTTCACCTTGTACGGGGAAGTTTCTGTCTGCTTATATCTTATTTTGCACTAATTGCAATTTTGGTTTGTGTACACACATATTTTGTTTTTCCTACCGCCTTAACCCTCATCAGCACTTCACAGGTTGCCTTTGGAGTCCTCTTCCACTCCTCTATAATGACATCACAGAGCTGGTGGATGTTAGAGACCTTACGCTCCCCCACCTTCCGTTTGAGGATGCCCCACGGATGCTCAATAGGGTTTAGGTCTGAAGACATGCTTGCCCAGTCCATCACCTTTACCTTCAGCTTCTTTATCAAGGCAGTGGTTGTCTTGGAGGTTTGTTTGGGGTCGTTATCATGTTGGAATACTGCCCAGCGGCCCAGTCTCTGAATGGAGGGGATCATGCTCTGCTTCAGTATGTCACAGTACATGTTGGCATTCATGGTTCCCTCAATGAACTGAAGCACCCTAGTGCCGGCAGCACTCGTGCAGGCCCAGACCATGACACTCCTACCACCATGCTTGACTGTAGGCAAGATACACTTGTCTTTGTACTCCTCACCTGGTTGCTGCCACACACACTTGACACTATCTGAACCAAATAAGTTTATCTTGGTCTCATCGGACCACAGGACATAGTTCCATAATTCATGTCCTTAGTCTGCTTGCCTTCAGCAAACTGTTTGCGGGCTTTCTTGTGCATCATATATAGAAGAGGCTTCCTTCTGGGACAACAGCCATGCAGACCAATTTGATACAGTGTGCGGGGTATGGTCTGAGCACTGACAGGCTGACCCCCCAATGCTGGCAGCACTCATACATCTATTTCCCAAATACTGGAATATGATGCAGCACTCATACCACATTGACAGCAGATACTGCAAACTGCATGGTGAGACATCTATAGATTAAATTTTCTTTTCCATCACATCCTACAGATGACCAAGAGGATTGAGGTATGGGGAATTTGGAGGCCAAGGCAACATCTTGAACTATTTCTGAATAGTTTATGCCGATTGGCATAAAATAAAGAGGCCACTGCCATCAGGGAACACCTTTGCCATGAATGGGGTATACTGCAACAATCTCTAGGTAGGTGGTACATGTCACAGAAACATCCACATGAATGCCAAGACCTGAGTTTTCCCAGCAGAATATTGGGAAGAGCATAACACTGCCTCCACTGACCTGCCTTCTTTCCATAGTGCATCCTGCTGCTATATCAGGTATATGGCACACCAGGAAATCTACCTGATCTAAAAGAAAATGTGATTCATCAGCCTTTTTAGTTTGCTCCATTGGTCCAGTGCTCAAGTCCCCATTGAAGGCACTTTTGGTGGTGGACAGGAGTCATCAAGGGCAGTAAACTGCGATGCACTGTGTGTTCTGACAGCTTTCTATCATGACCAGCACTACGTTTTCAGCAATTTAAGCTACAGTCGCTCTTCTGTCTGATTGGACCTGGTTGGCTAGCCTTTGTGCCTCATGTGCATCAATGAACCATGGGCACCCATGACCCTTATGCCATTTCACTTGTCCTTCCTTGCACCACTTTTGGTAGATGCTAACCACTGCATATAGGAAAAACACCTACATTTTTGGAGATACTCTAAACTGTTTAACCATCAACATAGAACATAGAAACATAGAATGTGACGGCAGATAAGAACCATTCGGCCCATCTAGTCTACCCAATTTTCTAAATACTTTCATTAGTCCCTAGCCTTATCTTATAGTTAGGATAGCCTTATGCCTATCCCACGCATGCTTAAACTCCTTTACTGTGTTAACCTCTACCACTTCAGCTGGAAGGCTATTCCATGCATCCACTACCCTCTCAGTAAAGTAATACTTCCTGATATTATTTTTAAACCTTTGTCCCTCTAATTTAAGACTATGTCCTCTTGTTGTGGTAGTTTTTCTTCTATTAAATATAGTCTCCTCCTTTACTGTGTTGATTCCCTTTATATATTTAAATGTTTCTATCATATCCCCCCTGTCTCGTCTTTCCTCCAAGCTATACATGTTAAGATCCTTTAACCTTTCCTGGTAAGTTTTATCCCGCAATCCATGAACCAGTTTAGTAGCCCTTCTCTGAACCCTCTCTAAGGTATCAATATCCTTCTGAAGATACGGTCTCCAGTACTGTGTACAATACTCCAAGTGAGGTCTCACCAGTGTTCTGTACAATGGCATGAGCACTTCCCTCTTTCTACTGCTAATATCTCTCCCTATACAACCAAGCATTCTGCTAGCATTTCCTGCTGCTCTATTACATTGTCTCCCTACCTTTAAGTCATCAGAAATATTCACCCATAAATCCCTTTCCTCATATGTTGAGGTTAGGACTCTATCAAATATTCTGTACTCTGCCCTTGGGTTTTTACATCCAAGATGGATTATGTTGCACTTATCCACATTAAATGTCAGTTGCCACAATTCTGACCATTTTTCTAGTTTACCTAAATCATTTGTTATTTGGCTTAACCTTCCTGGAACATCAACCATGTTACATATCTTAGTATAATCAGCAAAAAGACATACCTTACCATCAAGACCTTCTGCAATATCACTAATAAAAATATTAAAGAGAATGGGTCCAAGTACAGATCCCTGAGGTACCCCACTGGTGACAAGTCCAAGCTTCAAATATATTCCATTAACTACAACCCTCAGTTGCCTGTCACTCAGCCACTGCCTTACCCATTCAACAATATTGGAATCCAAACTTAAAGATTGCAGTTTATTGATAAGCCTTCTATGTGCAACAGTGTCAAAAGCCTTACTGAAATCTAGGTAAGCAATGTCTACTGCACCACCCTGATCTATAATTTTAGTTACCCAATCAAAAAAATCAATAAGATTAGTTTGGCATGATCTCCCTGAAGTAAACCCATGTTGTCTCTGATCTTGAAATCCATATGTTTTTAGATGTTCATCAATCCTATCCTTTAACATGGTTTCCATCACTTTCCCCACTACTGAAGTAAGGCTTACTGGCCTATAGTTGCCCGACTCCTCCCTATTACCATTCTTGTAAATGGGCACAACATTCACTAACTTCCAGTCTTCTGGGACTACTCCTGTTAACAATGATTGGTTAAATAAATCTGTTAATGGTTTTGCTAGTACACCACTAAGCTCTTTTAATAGCTTTGGGTGTATTCTATCAGGTCCCATTGACTTATTTGTCTTTACTTTTGACAGTTGAAATAGAATCTCTTCCTCTGTAAACTCACGTGTAATAAATGACTCATTTATCCTTTTTTCTCAACTGAGGTCCCTTTCCTTCATTTTCATCTGTAAATACAGAACAAAAATATTCCTTAAGGCAGTCAGCTAGACCTTTATCCTCTTCTACATACCTTCCTTTTTTTGTTTTTAATCTAACTAATCCTTGTATTACTTTTCTTTTCTCATTTATGTATCTAAAAAATGTTTTATCCCCCCTTTTTACTGACTGTGCTCTTTTCTCTTCTGTGTGTGATTTGGAAGCTCTTATAACTTGTTTAGCCTCTTTTTGCCTAATCTTATAGATCATTTTGTCTTCCTCACTCTGTTTTTTTTTTTTTTTCAATCGTCTTTTTATTAAACAGTTTCTTGTTAGGGTACAGAAGAGAAAGGAATATAGGGGTAGGGGACAAGTTCACAAGTATCACAATACATTATCTCTTGGACACATTTCCCTGTTCAAGGTGTTACAATATGCATTGTTGCAGTGCATCTGTTGTAATAACAGTACATTAGGGTACATCACCATTGCTCAAGGAGGGTGATTCCACCTGTTTGATCCTAACCGTGCGCCCCCGTGTTTCTGGTGTCTCCGCCCTGGCTTTAGTGCGTTGCTGGGTGCATCTCTCTGTCTCTGTTGGTGTGATGCCCTGTGTGCATTGTCCTAACTATATACATAAATGGTCCTGTACTTCATAACTATATACATATTGGAGCTATTGATGCCTCCGGTGCTATCCTCTCGCTTCGGCCCCCCTCCTCTCTATTAGTGGGGACGCCACTCGTCTCGCATACATTTTTTTTTTGTTTGTTTTTTTCTCCTTCTTTCCCTCTCCTGTGGTGGGATTTGGCCCGCTCATCTCCCCTCTTCCCCACTCGTCCTTTCCCCTACCGTGGACAGTTTATTTAAGTTTGTTGATGCTTTCCCTCGTTTTCTTCCTCTATTGTGTGTTCCCACCATTCTTTGGCTTGGAGTATGTGGTGAGATGCCCCATATTGTGTGGTGAGCTTTGTTTCGTATAACAAGTTGGTGGAGGTTTGCCTAAGTAGGTCCTCTAAGCCGGGTCTTTCAGTTTGTTTCCATGCTCTCGCTATCAGTGTGTTCGCTGCCATGAGAATGTGGAACAGTAATGCCACTTGCGGCTTGTTGTAGGTCTCTAGTGACATGAATAGTAATCCGTTTTCAGGTTGCAATGTTATGTCAGAGTGTAAAGCTTTTTTGATGATCCCCTCTACCTCTTGCCAAAATGGTTTTATCCGATTGCATGTCCACCATATGTGGAGCATTGTGCCCCTCTCTTGGCCACATCTCCAGCATACCTCGGAGGTGTGTGGGTATATTGTAGCTAATCGGGTTGGTACCATGTACCACCTATACTGCAATTTCCTCATGAGCTCTAGATGTGATGTGCACCTGGACTTCCCCCAAGTGGCTGTAAAGGCTTTCTGCCATTGAATGTCTGTAAACTGGGTGCTTAGGTCTGCGTGCCATTGTTCTCTGAAAGTGTCAGCTTTTTGTATCGCTGGATTGTCGGTTAATAAGGCGTATAGGTATGATATGGTTTTGTGTGGTACCTTCCCCGTTTCACATATGTTGTGAACACGTTCCAAGGGTGCCGGGGTGGCAATATTTGTTTCTTTTAGTATCATTGATTTTATTTGTAGGTATGAGAACATCGTACTGCTAGGTAGCGAATATTTATGGCTTAAGGCTGGGTATTGTTCTAGTTTGCCCTCGTGATAGAGATGTTTAATCAGTGTGCATCCCTTTTGTGTCCATGGTCGGTGGTCCAGCGTGGGGTTTGCTATGTGCAGGCTATGTAATGGGGTCGACATTCCCCAGTGCATTGTTTGGCCCAGAGTTTTTGTCGTGGAGTCCCATGTGTTTAATAATAGTGAGGTGGTGGGGAGCATTTTGTGGGGACTGGGTCTCAATTTGTGGGGTACCCAAAACATATATTTTAAATTACTCTGTCCTATTTCTGCAGCCTCCATCTTGGCCCATTGAGGCCTGTCCCCGTCTGTGTGTAAGAGGAGGCAGGTTGACATGAGTGTTGCTTTATAATATACTCGCACATCTGGCATGCCCAGTCCTCCTTTAGTTAAGGGTCTGTTTAGTATTGCCGAGGCTACTCGGATCTTTTTGTTTGCCCATATAAAGCGTGTGATTGTGCGTTGTAATTTGTTCAAGTATGTGTTTGGGGGGAAAATTTGTAGTGTCCTTGTCAGGTATAGGAATTTGGGTAATAGTATCATTTTAAAGGCTGTCAGTCTGCCTACCCACGACAGGTATTTGTTTTCCCATGTTCTCAACGTGTCACTCGTCTCCGTCAGTAGTCTACCATAGTTCAGTTCTAGGAGTTTGCCTGGGTGTTTGGGGATTTTTAACCCTAGGAAGGTGAGGTAGTCGTCTCTCCAGTCAAAGTGGAAGGTTTCCTTTAAGGCGTGTACCGTGACTTGTGGCATCCCGATCCCCATGGCCTGTGTTTTAGTGACGTTCAATCTATAATACGACTGGGCTCCATATTCTCTGATTTCCTCTATGAGGTTTGGCAGTGAGACCTGTGGTTGTGTGATTGTCAGCATAACGTCGTCTGCGAACAGTCCTGCTTTGTATTCTCGTTTCCCCATCTCCACCCCATGGATGCTCGTGTTTTTTCTCACTCGGGTGGCTAGTGGTTCTAGAGCCATGATGTATAATAATGGCGACAGGGGGCAGCCCTGTCGAGTACCGTTTGACAGTCTAAACGGTGCTGAAAGGAACCCCGAGTTCAACACTCGTGCCTCGGGCTCGCTGTACAGTGCCTCCACCGCCGCAATAAACTGGTCGGGCATCCCGAAACTTTGACAGAACCGCCCTGAGAAAGCCCCAGTGTAGTCTGTCAAAGGCCTTTTCGGCATCCAGTGACAGAAATATTCCCCCTTTATCCTGCGTCTGGAGCTTATGTAGCAAGTTTATAACTTTCCGTGTATTGTCTGCCCCCTGCCTTCCCTTTACAAAGCCCACTTGGTCAGTGTGTATTATGTGTGGGATTATATTCCCTAATCTCGTGGCGTATATTTTAGCGAACAGCTTCACATCGGTGTTCAATAGCGAGATGGGTCTAAAATTTTGCGGAGTAGTTGGGGGTTTGTTGGGTTTTGGCAGTGTGACGATGTGGGCCTGTAGCATCTCTTTCGGTAGGGATTTTTTGTCTATTGCGTTATTAAAGGTTGTTGCCAGATATGGTGCTAGTATTTGATTGAACTTCTTATAGTAAAGGTTCGTGAACCCGTCCGGGCCCGGTGATTTGCCCGTTGGTAGGGTGCGGATGATTTTCATGACTTCTTGGGGTTCTATTCTCCTAGTTAGGTCTGTTTTTTGTTGTGGGGTTAGCGTAGGCATCTGTATCTTATCTAGGTAGGTTGTTATGCTTCTGTCGTCAGGTTGTATTGTGTCTTTGTCCTCCCGTAGGTTATACAGGTCATAATAATATTTGGCGAACACTTCACTAATTTCTATGGGTGTAGTGCGTTTTCGGCCCTTATCTAGTAAGTATGCAATTTTTTGGTTAGTCTGTTTGTGTTTAAGATGTTGTGCTACTAGTTTACTCGCCTTGTTTCCCTGCATATAGTGATTTATCTTAAGTTTGGTCATGTGGGCTTGTGTTTGTTCTAGTGCTTGTTGTCGTATTAATCCCGTTATGTGTAGGATGCGTTGTTTCTTGTCCTCTGTTGGGTGAATCTGATTTTGTGTGTTCAGGTCATATAGTTCTTGTTGCCATTGTTTTAGCTTGGCTTGTGATAGTTTTTTGAGGTATGTTGCCCTCCTGATCAGTAAGCCTCTTGCTACTGTTTTATGTGCCTGCCAAACTGTCTCTGGGGCTACCTCTCCGTTGTCATTTAGGGTAAAGTAGGATTGTAGGTCTTTTCGGAGTTCCTCCGTGTAGTCTTTGTTGAGTTGCAATGTGTTATTTAGCTTCCAGGGGCTTCGGTTTTTGAAATCGTATACGTTTTTCATGTCGAGGGTCACTGGTGCGTGATCTGACCATGTGATTTGCTTTATGTCGCAAAGTTGGAGTTGGTTTAAGTGTGTACCAGAGATGAGGAAGCCATCTATTCTGGAATACGTGTTGTGAACGTTGGAGAAGTGCGTGTACGCTCTCTCACCTGGGTATGTTATTCACCACGCATCATAGAAATGATGCTCATGTATTAGTTTTTGTATGGCTTTGCATTGTCGCGTCAGTGGTCTCTGTCTATGGCTGTTTTGGGAAAGAGTAGTGTCTAGTGTGGAGTCCCATATGTGGTTGAAATCTCCACATAGAATGGTAATACCCAGTTGTATTTGGCTCACTTTGTTGAGGATGCCCTGGAGGAAGCTTTTTTGGTTTCTATTTGGTGCATAGAGGCTGACTATCGTGTAGTCCATGTCGTTTATCTTACCCTGTAGTATAATATACCTGCCATTCATGTCAATCTCTTGATGTCGTAAGTCGAAGGTCAGGTGTCTACTCAGGAGGATGGAGCTGCCTCTAGTTTTGCGTGGGGATGTGGCGTGGTATTGGTGTGGTAAGTTTGTGGTATGGAGATTGGGATGATCGTTGTGCCTGAAGTGCGTCTCCTGCAGACACACTATGTCAGCGTCAAGGGTTTTGAGTTCCCTGTTTAGCATATGCCTTTTTGTGGGTATGTTCAGTCCCCTTACATTATATGTACAGATTCTCACGGTGGTTTCTCAGGGTGTCTTTGTGAGTATCGTGTATCGTGTTCTATCAGTTTGGGGACCATCACTTTTCCCAGCAGCATCAAGCCTAGTGATGGTACTCCTTTGGTGCTGAGTATGTGAGGGGTTTGTAAAATCCATATAGAGATGGTGTCTAGTATAGCCCGTGGGGGCCTACATTGCCCGTGCAAGAAAATTGGCACCAGGGGACAGCTCCCATGCCCCTTTACATTGTGTATGTAGCAGTGTACAGAATCATAAACAATAAACAGAAAATTAACCTTAAACATGAACATAATAACAAAAGTATTTACAACCATTATATCTGCCGTAGGTGCGGCCGGGCACTGCGTGTACGTGCCTTGGGGGTTGAAGCTGAGCTTCGTTATTTGGCATATCTCCTCTCCTGCGGCTATTCCTGTTTTACTTATTTGTGTGTTGCCCTTTGTTAGGGTACTGTCTAGCATGTCGGTGCTCAGTTACATTTAGGTTGGCATGTCGGGTGTTTAGGGTGTGTTCTGCGGTCACATTACCGGGGGGGGGGGTGAATCGTCTACGTATATCTGCCTTGGCTGCAGCGCTCCACAGGCGCATCCCCGATGTGCCCTTCGCCAATGTGTCGGTCCGGATGGTCAAAAAGCTGTATATACCTACATAAACACAGTTTTTTTTTTTTTTTCTCCCTTATCCAGCTGAGACTATTCTGAGCTAAATTACTCGAACCTCTAATCAAGCAGCGTATACATTATATGACACTCGCAGCAGTATGTACATTACCCATCCCTCTTTCGGCCCGGTTTAAGTCTCTGTGGAAGGTTGCACCCTATTGGTAACTGGGGTGTCATCGGACAGTTCATTGTCTTTTGTTCTTTCTCCAATCCGGAGACAGTCTGTTGGTGTTCCTCTCTCTGGCTGACTGTGCGGGTACCTCAAGTCTTCCGGTGACTGTATTGCTGTAATTTTTCCTTTCTTGTTCACCAATAGCTTTGTGGGATATCCCCAGCGGTATGGGAGGTGTTGGTCTCTCAAAGACTGTGTTATTTCTCTAAAATCTCTGCGGCGTTTCAGTGTAAAAGCTGATGTGTCAGCATAAATCGTTATGTGTTTGTATTTATCTGGCGAGCTTGCTTTCGTCCTGTTTGCATTTAGGACCGCTTCTTTAGCGTGGAAGTAGTGCATCTGCAATAACACGTCTCCCGGCGTGTCTTGGGGTAAAAAATGTGGCTTTGCTGTGCGGTGTATTCTGTCTATGAGTAGCATTTTGAGTGGCCAGTCTGGCAGGAGGCTCCTCATGAGGCCAGTGACATGGGCTGTGAGGTCAGCTGTACTCACCGACTCCTCTATACCCCTTATGCGAAGATTGTTTCTGCGGGACCGATCCTCCATGTCTGCAATCTTCACGTCCTGTGTTTCAAGTCTGGCGAGAAGGGTGTCTACCTTGGCCGTCAAGTCATTGTGTGCCGTTTCGTAATCCGCCATCTTGTCCTCCACTTGTGAGGTCCGTGACCCCAGCTCGTGTAAGTCTTGTTTGAGGCCTTTCATAGCTGAGTCCAGCTTTAGCAGGATTTTTGCGGACATTTCGTCCTGTAAGGCTTTCAGCGTGGTGTGCGTTAGCACTGGTTCACTTTCTGCCGATTGTTCCATGCGGTCTGCATCATCCTCAGCGCCATCTTGGGCCTGCTCCAGCGGTTGTTGATTCTTGGTTTGTCCGGTTCTGGAGGTGAAAAAGTTGTTTTTTTCTGCCTTCTCCATGCCTCTCTTTCCTTTATTGTGCGACATGTTATTGTTTGCAGTAGGTTTTCTGGGCTTAAATGTCCATTAAATGCCGTTCAGGAGCGGAGCTGTTAAGCCATGCGACCTCTCCGGTATCCAGCCAGGCCACGCCCCCCCACTCTGGTTTTTTTTTATAATTCCTAAATGCTAACTTTTTGTTTTTAACTATTTTGGCCACATCTGCGGAGTACCACAGTAGTTTCTTGAATTTTTTGCTTTTACTGACAAGCATCATGCAATTTTCTTTTGCCTTCAATAGTGCAACTTTTAAATAATCCCATTTCTCTTGGACTCCATTTAAATTGCTCCAGTCTGATAATGACTCCTCTACCCATATTCTAATTTTAGAAAAGTCTGCTTTTCTAAAGTCTAAAACTTTTGTTTTTGTGTGGTGTGACTCAATCACTGTTCTTATATTAAACCACACTGACTGATGATCACTGGATCCTAAACTTTCACCTACAGTAATATCTGATATCAAATCTCCATTTGTTAACACTAAATCTAGTATGGCCTCTTTACGAGTTGGCTCCTCAACAACTTGTTTTAGAGACAATCCCAGTAGGGAGTTTAGAATATGTGCGCTCCTGGCACACGTAGCTAATTTTGTTTTCCAATTTACATCAGGAAGATTAAAGTCACCCATGATGATAACATTCCCCTTCATTGTCATTTTAGCTATTTCCTCAACTAGTAGATTATCTAACTCTTCAATTAGATAATATAAAGAGTACCTTGGTATTGCTATGTCCCAGTCATTTTTCTCATTATACCATGTCTCAGTAACAGCGACTAAATCTACACTATCAGTTGCCATTATTGCCACAAGTTCATGGATCTTATTCCCTAAACTGCGAGCATTTGTAGACATGACTCTAAGCTTATCATTTTTTAACACACTTGCTACAGGCACCTTCTGTCCTTGTTTTGGGGGACAATTGGATTGATATTTTATCACCCTTTTGCCTTTGCCCCCCCTCCTAGTTTAAATACATCCTAGCAAAATCTCTGAACTGCTCACTGAGAACATTTGTTCCCTTTTGAGAAAGATGCAAACCATCTTTTTTGTACAGCTTATCTCCATTCCAAACAGAGCTACCATGAGAAATAAAGCCAAATCCTTGCTCCTGACACCATTCACCAAGCCACAAATTAAAGTCGCTAATACGCATCCGCCTGTCGTTCTGAGTGTTATGCACAGGCAGAATTTCAGAGAATGACAGTGTGGAAGCAACCTGCCGTATATCATTGGCAAAAACACTAAAAACTTCCTTAACCTCTGAAACCTCATTGCAAGCCAAGTCATTTGTCCCTAGATTGACAAGTACATCCAATTCCCCTTCCTGCTTTGCTTGCTTAACAATATTACAGATACGTCTCCTGTCTCTGTGAGCAGTAGCTCCGGGAAGACACCTCACAAGACCACCATTGTCCATCTCCACACCTCTTATAATGGAATCCCCAACAACAACTGCTTTCTATTAGGCCTCACCATAGTCTCCAAGCCGGTCTCCACAACACCACTAGTCTCAGTGCCTCTCTCCACAACACCACTAGCCTCAGTGCCTCTCTCCACAACACCATTGCACTCTGAAAGTGCAGAAAATGAATTATGAAGAGCAACAGACTGTGCAAAATGCCTTTTATCCACAACTCTAAGTCTACCAGATTCTACAGTAATCCATCTGCCATTCCTAGTATGTCTTTGCGGCAGTGGCTTTGCAGCAGTTCCAGTCTGAGTTTGTTCACCAGATAATTTACAAATCTCAGACTTCAAAAATACAATATCCTGCCGCAAGATAGAGAACTGTCTACAGATTAGACAACAACCAAACCTCCAACAAGTGGAACGTGAAACAAATGCATAGCAACTATTACACTGAACTAAGTCGGCCATTCCATTATTTGACCCTTGTGAAAGTCACTCAGATTTTTCACTTGTCTATTTGTCCTACTTCCACCATATGGAATTCAACAACTGACTGTTTACTTGCTGCCCAATATCCCCCATTTTGCCCGCTGTAATGATATAATCAATGTTATTCACTTCCCCTGTCAGTGGTTTTAATGTTGTGGCTGATCAGTGTATGTCATTGCCAATATTATAACAATTAATGCATCAATAACAACAATTAAAAGCCTTTTTATGCTGCAACTGCTAACTCAAAAGTAACAAGATAAGCTGTAGTTGTAGTAGCAGGCAAGTAGTATCAGACTGAGTGTACCTTTAGATGCAGCAGCAGCAGGACTCGGACACCTTGCGCAAGTCTTTTCAAACCTCGAAGAAGCAACTAAGGGAGAGGTCAACAGAGTCTAATTTGTCAGTACCTCTAATTTGTCAGTACCATCAGAGACAACCACATACAGCAAAGTACCAAAGTGGTGTCCCCAATCTTTGGCCTCTGTAGTTGTGGTGATGATGAATCTGGTAATATCATTTTTTTTCCAAACGATTGCAGGCATAACTTATTTAATTCTGGCAAAGGAGGTACTTGACAATGAGCCAGATGAACTAAAAGAGGAGAGTCTGGAGTGGACAGGCAGCACACCACTAGTATTTTTTCCAGGTAGTTTGTACTCTTCATCTGCATCTTCACCTCTGTCTAAGTCTATCTCTGTTTGCTTTTGAATCGTCTCATCGAATGCACACAGTTGTAACATCGTCAGCTACTAGTACCTCAAACACTGTTGTTTTTATTCTTCTTATATGCTAGCACCACCAATACTACCACAACAAAAGCTACCAAGACTGTTACCGGCAACACTACTACCAACCTTTCCACTAGGATTACTCAGTCAAGTGCTATTGTGGAGAAAAAAGTTCCCCTTGCCTAGCTACTGCAGTGCCAATTAACTCAACTTTGATTGGGAGATAGCCTGGGTCAATGATTATAATGTGAAAAAAGGGGAACTAGGGTACAACTGGAACATGTACCCAGAAAACACAAAATATTCATATCCTAAATGGAGCTGAATAAGATTTAATGATAAATGACAAGAACTTGGAAATAATTATAGAAAACAGACAAGGCAACAATGTAGAAAGCCTATTAACAGTTGAATAGGAGAGTAAAGACACCATAATGTATAACACATAATAATTCACATGCTTTTTCTCCTTATGAGGTGTGGCGAAACCGACCTCGCCACTGGGCATTGGAGAAGACTGATTGCCAGCCTCCTGCCATGTGACTATGGCCCCTGGGATGTATTGCCCTTTAAAGACATGATTTGGGCATAATGGATTTGTGTTGTGCTGCTGCTAGCCCTTTTAAGAACCATCTGGGGACATACTGTGGAGTTATTGGGTGGCCACCATTTCCTGTATCAGAAGCACATGGTGAGAACAATGGATGGCGGCCATTTTAACTCACAGACACTCTGTGGACTTTTCAACACGGTGCCATCTCGCCAGTATTTGTTGCACAGAGACATCGTGCGGTGGTTTTGGACTATACAGCAGGGGACACATTATACAGTGATTGTTTTTATTTAGCCTGTATATGTTCTGCAGAATCTGCATTAAACTGTATTTTCCAAAGTACTGAACGGATCTGGGTGAATTTTGGATATGTGGTTCACCCAGATCCCCCAGTTCCAAGGATAAACTTTTTATGGGGTTATTGCATGTTTTGGGGTCCCTGTGATGTGTTTTATGAAACTGTATTTCTCTGGCTGTGATAATTAGATTACCCATTGTGTTCAGTAATCATATCACAGCCAGAGGGGAGGATTTTGTGTGGGAGTGTCTGGGTGTATTGTATGGATTGATTGGCTGTTTTGTAACGCCCTGTGGGCTGTACTATGTTTGTGTATTGGGAATAAAAGAGACTGTATGTGACAGTACAGGGAGTTCCTGTTTTAACCCTCAAAGTGAAGTGTCGTCTCATTATTGGGGGAAGGATTTATTGTATGCTGTTCCAGTTTGACTGCTAGGAGAGTAAACCTATTCGTATGGTTCCTATTCAACTGTCTACAGCATTCATAGGCTTGAGAGAAGGTATACGCTTCTCTGGTTCGGTGATTGTGGCGTCTGCTGCAGTGCTTGGAGTCCTCAGGAAGCGCTAGGAGCATCTTTCAACGGAGGTACCCAGTCGGGGTGCCAGGCGATCCGTTACATGAGGTCTCAAATTAAATATGTGGTTCAAATTTGAATATTATGGAACTGATCAAATTATTGGTTATACAATTAATAAGGGGTATGGAAAACTTTGAACAATGCCTAAAAAAATATGAATTGTCTTTATTTTTTTTACTTTAAGAAAAAGCATTTCCGTTGCGGTATAATAACCTTTTACAAATACAAACAGGGCAAATACCAACCTCTCTCTGGTAACCTATTCACTCACATGACTGTAGAAAGGACAAGACATAACACGTACAATGAATAAAAGAGAGTTTGCATACACCGCAGGAAATTGTTCTTTAAAGTATGAACAATAAATGTGGAATTTTTTGCTTAATAAGATTATTTTATTAGCTTTTGTAGAGATTTTTTTAACCCCTTAAGACCGGAGGGCGTACTATTATGCCCTATTCTAAGCGGCTCTAAACGCCGCCGGGCATAATAGTACGCCCTCCGGTCTTTCGGTACTTACCCGGTCGCCGGCGATCCCACGCCGACGATCGCGGTGGGGGGGACTCTCGAAGCCCCCCGGCCATGTGAGAGTGGGGTCCTTGCGAGGACCCCACAATCACATGGCCGGGGGTAGCTACCTCCTGCATTGCCAGCAGGGGGGCTGCCTGGAATGACAGGTGGTCCCCCTGCTGGCTGAAAATAAAAGTAAAATAAATAAATAATATATACTTAGATCATATATATATATATTATATATATATGATCTAAGTATATATATACACATATACATACACACACATATACTGTCTAGGTGTATTTTACTATTAATATATATATAATTATATATATATATATTAATATCAAATTACACGTAGACTGATACTGATTAAATATATAAATATAATTATTGTTATATATATATTTATATATAATATAAAAAAAATAAAAATGAAATACGTTAAAAAATAAAATTAAAAAAATAATTAAAAATAAATAATTAAAAAATATATAGATGTGTGTTATTTCGTTCTAACTGTAATGTGAAATTAATATATATATATATATATATATATATATATATCTCAAAATACACGTAGAACGAAATAATATATATATATATCTATATACATAAATATATACGTATATATCACTATATATATACCTATACATAAATAAAAATATTTTTAAAAAATTATATAGATATATACATATATATACACATACGTATATATATACATATATTAATTCTACATTTATATTTATGTAATATTTTTACATAATTAGGTATCTTAATTAATTACAATTAGCAGGACCTGCCTGACAACCCATGCCGAAAGTAAAGGGAATTTAATTTGCTAGCACTATATTTAACCCTATAACTTTCCAAGACACCATAAAACCTGTACATGGGGGGTACTGTTCTACTCGGGAGACTTCGCTGAACACAAATATTAGTGTTTCAAAACAGTAAAATGTATTACAACGATGATATCGCCAGTAAAAGTTTTTTGCATTTTTCACACATTATATTATTGCTGTGATACTTTTTACTGTTTTGAAACACAAATATTTGTGTTCAGTGAAGTCTCCCGAGTACAACAGTACCCCTCATGTACAGGTTTTATGGTGTTTTCAAAAGTTACAGTGTCAAATATAAGGCTTGTGTTTCATTTTTTTCACATTAAAATTCGCCAGATTGGTTACGTTGCCTTTGAGACCCTATGGTAGCCCAAGAATGAAAATTACCCCTATGATGGCATACCATTTGCAATAGTAGACAACCCAAGGTATTGCAAACAGGGTATGTCCAGTCTTTTTTAGTAGCCACTTAGTCACAAACACTGGCCAAAATTGGCGTTTTTTGCATTTTTCACACACAAACAAATACTAACGCTAACTTTGGCCAGTGTTTGTGATCAAATGGCTACTAAAAAAGACTGGACATACCCCATTTGCAATACCTTGGGTTGTCTACTATTGCAAATGGTATGCCCTTATGGGTGTAAATTTCATTCCCGGGCTACTATACAGTCTCAAAGGCAACGTAACCAATCTGGCGAATTTCAATTTCAAATGTAAAGTGCTATATTTGACCCTGTAACTTCCCAAAACGCCATAAAACCTGTACATAGGGGGTACTGTCTTACACGTGAGACTTTACTGAATACAAATATGTGTATTTTATTGCAGTAAAAGCAAACAGTATTATGACATAAAATTCCATGTAGAACTGGGGCGGAGCCAAGCAACGGAGCTGAATGGCCGCATGTTCACTGAACTCCAGGCCACCAAACAAATCACCAAGTGACTGAAGGGGTCTTTCACACCCCAAAACCAGGCTAACTGAGCCCACAGCATACCCTCACACTATGGGGAGAAAGACCAAGAAGCCAAGAGCCGAGAAACCGAATATGGGCATGAACATCGGCGATCTATGGCACCAGGCTCGGAGGGGAGCAGAGCCCAACATGGCTGACCTCTCAGACGACTCGGAGATCTCCGAGGATTTCTCAATGGGAACACCAGGAGGTCAGACGCCTGAGCAGAGAACCAGTAAACCCACAACCCCTCACCTAGACTTGGCAATCATGAAGGGTCTCTTAGCGGAGCTCCAACACACGATCCAGGCCGACACGGCCCAGCTCCGAGGGGACTTACAAGGCCTCATGACCCGCATGGGCGCTATAGAGAGTGACACCCAGAAACAGGCCCAACACACAACCCGTCTTCACACAGCCATACAAGAGCTAAAAACCCAACAAAACAAAATGGATACAAAGCTCGCAGAGCTGGAGGACCGGAGGCGCACATCGAACCTCAAGTTAAGGGGCATCTCGGAGGAGATCCCGGAGAAGGAACTACCACACTTCCTACGTCGACTTCTCACAGGACTGCTAACCCATAAGCAGGCCAAACAGGTGGGAGTGGAGGGGCTATTCCGACTTCGCAAACCAACGACAGCACCAACGTCAGCACCGAGAGATGTCTTGGTAAAGTTCCACAGCGACAAAGACAAAACAGCTCTCATGAACGCAGTCCGAAACAACTCAACATACCCCTTGAAGGAATGCAACTGATGTTCTATGCAGATCTGTCTGGAAGCACCATGGCGTGGAGGAGGTCACTTAAGCCTTTCACAGTGTTACTCCGAACCAACGGCTTCACTTACCGATGGTGACTGCAACGCGCACTGGAGATACTACACGGCACTGACACACACTCTGTCAGTGATCTCAAGGAGGCAGCCGACCTGCTACCTAAGCTGGGACTACCAACAAACGCCCTGGACACAGTGCGATCGAGCACGGCGGCATCCCTGCCTCACACCTGGAATCCGGCAACAACACGTCCCTTCATACCACGAGGAGCGCGACAAGAAGAACGGGCAGCTGTCACTACCTGAGCGGCTCCAGATAGCCTGCAGAGACAGGCTTGAACTTACCTCACCACTGGAGTTGTGTTTTCAGTTAACTCTATTGGATCTCACTAAACTTTACGTAATCGTTATTCTCTTATGTTGATGTTACCTACCACGTTTAGATCCCACACCACACATTGTAGGGCACTACATGACAAGCCACCATGACAAGCCACCCTCACCGCGTCCCCAGCACTAGCGCTTTCTAATGATAGCACTTCAGAACTTCGAGCCTCCCAAACATACACCGAGCCAAGTCACCCTGGGACTAGAGACCTTATCTCCACGGGAAACCCCCCAGGGACAGCAACAACCCACAGCAGTCCTCACGGGTACCCTGTACACTAACTCACAAACCAGCTATAGCGATCACAATTGGTACACTTTTTTTTTTTTCTCTCTTTCTTATTTTTATTTATCATTAAAAGCTTTCTCGGTAGGCACCAATCTAAGTACCCCTATCCTGGGCTCAGACGGAGCAGCTCGGGAACCACCCCCGCGAGTACTGACACACAGGCACACCTACCTTGCCCGCGGCGAGACGGAGCTCTCAGCCCGCACGTCACATACAGCACTTATACAATGCTACAAGCGTAGCAAGCAAGAGGCCTTTTTGATGCCTGAGCTCCAGCCTAGGGCTAATCTTAGTTATCACCCGTTATCAATCAGCACACAGCCAGACTTGGTTCTTGCAACACACTGCTTCCATACTATCAGTTATTCCACACGCAGACCACACAATCCAAGAGCTTATACATGTTCCTATGTTACATTAAGCTCACTTCTGCATTACAAAATATTAAAATACTGTGCATATGCTCATGCCAATGCTCACCCTGTAACCCTCGTGTCTGCTGTCGTGGCACTTGACTTTACAATGTACCTACCTGCACAACAAAAATAAAAAATTTAAAAAAAAATTCCATGTAGAACTAAAAATATTAAAAAAAATCTTATTTTCTCCCATTTTGTTCATATTAAATTATGTTTCATAGCTAAATATTTGATATTAAATGAAAGCCCTGTTTCCCCTGAATAAAATGATATATAATAAGGGTGGGTGCATTTACTACGAAAGAGGTGAATTACGGTTGGACAGACGTAGCGCAAATGCCAGGTTTTGTTTACATTTTGTTTCGTTCACAACGTGTACATTTGGCTCCGTCCTTAAGGGGTTAAAGAAGATTTTGACTGTTTTTTTGTTTTGTTTTGTTTTGTTTTTAAACAGAATAATATATGATAATCAATATAGGATGCAACATCTTACTGATCCAAGGTAAATTGGATTGCTATTTTAAAGTTAAAAGTCTCTGACACCAGGCCATACATACTGAATATTTTATAAAGATAGAATACTTTTAAAATACTCACATTGAGTTAGAAAGCATTTCATCGAAATGCAATAGAATCAAAACATGGACTACTTAGTCAATTTTTGGCCCTGATAACCAAGTATGATAGACAGGTACCGACAGACATCTGGTGTAATAAGTTATTTATCTGACAGGGGTCCAAATGGTTGGACCCCGGAATGGTCTTTACCGGAAGATTTGAACAATTTTATGGACAAACTCTAGTTGATGCAACTGGTTGGGAGGAAAAATCAAATAGACAGTTTCTGGTGCAATTTGACAATCTTTTAATTTATTGATAAAAACACAGGGTTTATATTAGTTTAAAATCAATTGATCTTTATAAGTAGCACAGAATCAAAATAATGCTAATGCTAACAATCCATTGGTTAGTAAGTTATCTAAACTATTTTTACTCATAGGTTTCTTATTTTATTACTGCAAACTTATAACACTGCAAACATTGTACTTAGTCTTTAGATATATTTATGTTGATGGTATCTATGAATTATCACTTGATTTACAGTTTATTCTTATAGTTAGTTTACAACTTAAACTTAAGTATTAATATTATGTTGCATTGTAGTTAAAAGTAGTGGCAGATGGGTTAAAAATAAAAGGGACGTATTAGCCGCGAGGCAAACAAGGCATTTGCCATGGGCGGCATTTTTCAGGGGCCCCAGGGCAAATGCCTTGTTAGCCTCACGGCTAACTGACATGCTGGGCTGGGCGGGCGGCGTTGGCAGGCGGGCAGCTGGTGAGGGAGCTCTTCCCCTGAGCTGTCTGCTCAGCTCCCTCGCGTGCCGCAGAGTGAGGCTGGGAGCCGGAATATGACGTCATCAACCCGGGTCCCAGCCTCACTCTGCGGCGCACGAGGGAGATGAGCAGACAGCTCAGGGGAAGAGCTCCCTCGCCAGCCGCCCGCCCAGCAGTCCGACCGGCAGCCACTGGACCACCAGGGATAAAGAGGAACCCCCCCTCCCCAGCACTCCCAAAGGTAAGGAGGCTGAGGGGGTTAAATTAAAAAAAAAAGTGTTAATGTGAGTGATTGTGTGTGTGTGTCAGACTATGTGTGTGTGTGACTGTGTGTGTTTGTTTCTGACTGTGTGTGTGTCTGACTGTGTGTGTCTGTGTGTGTGTCTGACTGTGTGTTTGTGTCTGACTGTGTGTGACTGTGTGTGTGTGTTTGTGTCTGACTGTGTGTGTGTCTGACTGTGTGTGTGTGTGTGTGTTTGTGTCTGACTGTGTGTGTGTGTTTGTGTCTGACTGTGTGTGTTTTTGTGTCTGACTGTGTGTGTGTGTGTTTGTGTCTGACTGTGTGTGTGTTTGTGTCTGACTGTGTGTCTGAGTGTGTGTGTGTGTGTGTTTGTGTCTGACTGTGTGTGTGTTTATGTCTGACTGTGTGTGTGTGTGTGTCTGACTGTGTGTGTTTGTGTCTGACTGTGTGTTTGTGTCTGACTGTGTGTGTGTATGACTGTGTGTGTGTCTGACTGTGTGTGTGAGTCTGACTGTGTGTGTGTGTGTCTGACTGTGTGTGTGTGTATTTAGAAGGTCGGGCGGGGGGAAGGGTTGGGTGGGGGTGGCGCGGGGGTAAGGGGGTGCCTGAGTTTTGTCCTGCCTAGGGCAGCACAAAACCAGGATACACCACTGACATATTGTCTGTTTAGGTATTTGAAGTAGCCAATTTCAAACATGGCTACCTAGAAAACAAAATGGTTATGCTAGGTTTGTAAATTGTCTAAAATCTGGATGAGGTCATTTCCCATTGCAAGTTTATCATAGAAACTGTTATAGTACAGTCTACTTAATAACCTGTGTAATGCCAAAGCATGAGTTGGCATAGGATATGTGTTATGAGTTGGTTTTTATATGTTGGGATAACATTTATTGTAGGTTTTGATCTAACACCACGCCTAAGCCATAAAATGTAACGACTAGATAACCATCACGAGAGCTGGACAAAGGGTGTCATGAAAGGTATTGGTGCATATGCTCTGACTTTGGGTTATTCAAAGGACAACATTATTTAAGATAATATAGAGTGGACAATAAACTGCCAAGCCAAACCCCTCTGATCCACCTACGGGTCTGGCCACTTAGAAACAACTAGTTTGAGCTATGTAATGAGAATGTTGGATTACCCAAGGAGAGATTACTTTTTAACAACTATTTGGAGAACTTTAAAGGGACACTATAGTTACCAGTGCAACTACATGTATTCCTGACCCTTAGTGTTAACACGATCATCTAGCCCCCCCTGGGCCCCTCATGCCTCCATAAATAAAGTAAAAATCTTACTGTATTCAAGCCAGAAGCTGTAAATCTGCATGCTGTTAGACTCAGGAAAAACAAAAGCAGTTTGCTGACATGTGATAGCCTGATCCAATCACAGTGCTTCCCCATAGGATTGGCTTCCACTACAATACCTCTACACATGGCCCTCACCAAGCCTTCACTCCATACGTTTACACATGGCCCTCTATGGGCACTATGACAATTTCGGCCCCACAGTTGGGCAATTGCATACGTCAAATTTCTAATATATGAGGGTCAAAGAAATACAACCTTTCATACTACATTCCAATATTATTAGGCCCACGCAAGTTTTTTCCCCTCTCTCGGCACACACCCAAGAACCTGGTACCTATCATTATGCATTTAACATAGAGGCATATGGTAGATTCTGATGCCGGGTTTCTCACAGGGGTTTCACACGGGCCTTATCGCCAACCCCACATGTACACTCTTATGCCCTGAACTATTATCTACATCTATTGACCCACTTACGGAGGACCATCTTCTGTCCACAACAATCATACACTGGTTTCACGATCGGTCCTTCCCGGCCTTCACGTTTCTCATCTTGGTGTACCAATTCCATTGGGGTAGCCATTCACAATACCCATAATACGTTTGATCATAGACCTCTTCCGCACTGCACTCTTCCTCCATTCCCAGCATCAACTCCCTCATTCACGCTGAGGAGTTCTTACTACACTACGCAATCGACGATGCCATACAAGCTATCACTTCAGCAGGTAGTAAGGCTTGGTTGAGCAAGACAGACTTATCCACCGCCTTTAATCTACTACCTATTCACCCTTCACTGTGGCACTTGAACAGTGTTAAAATGGAAGTATAAGTATTTCGCTACTTAGACTACATTTGGCTCTAGGAGCAGCCCTAAGTGTTTAACATCTTCACAGAAATCCTCTGCTGGCCGCTCCTTATATACTCAGGTGTTCATCAGTCATCCACTATCTGGATGAATTTTTTGTTTTAACAAGTTCACAAACACCAATCAGTGTTCACGCCACCACAGCCTCATTTTCACAACACTCAGGGTCCTTCTGTCACCAGGCAGACACTCTGTCCCTCTGCCACGCTCGCTTACTGGGGCATGGTTTTGGGAACAGTGTTGGCCTGTTCCTGCAGAGTGTTGCGCGCACCGGGAGGGGACTCCAGTCCTGATTGGGGTCCCTCTGCTTTGTGGGCGTATCATTCCGTAGAGTGAGTCTCTTGTCCCTGGGCTATTTAAAATTGCTCCACAAGGTGCCAGGGACGATCCAGCCAGGGCAGTTTACACAACTGGAGTAGGTTTTTCGGCCGCATGGATTGGGATCTCTTCGTTCATTTCCCCACTTTCAAAACACTCACTTTCAATTCACACAGACTCAGCAGCACACATAGGGTTCGCAGCCATTTTCTGCAACCACTGGTTGGGGAGGTCTTGCCCACTGTCAAGGACGCCTTGCCGGCCTTTAAAGAGATCTCCACTTTATTAGAGATCAACCCCATTGTGGTGGCCACCATCACATGGGGTCATCTTTGGACCGGCAAGAATGTTAAATACTGCTCTGACAACTCCGCAGCTTGCGATTTCATTAATAAGGGCGTTTCACAGCCTGATTTGGCAGGCAGCAACCTCTCAGTTCTTCTAGTCTACATTTACATTCCTGGTGTCCACTACACATCCACTGACGCTCTTGCACGCTCTAAATTTAAGGTCTTCTTTCAGGTACTCCGTATGACCCTCTAAATACCATCCAGCATACCACCATTATGTGAGCTAATCTTGGACTAAGTACACAATTACACCACGTAAGGGTACGCATGATTCACGCAGTTTCACGACTACTCTATCACTCACACCAGGGCCTTGTATATTGTACATGTCACAAGTAGAATTTGCTTGAATCAAGACTTTTGCAGTTAAATTATGATATTTGCCTTTTCCTCCAAACCTACAAATCAAACACCTTACTTAAACCTCCTATGCTGTCACTCCATTTTCTGTCTCCAAAGTCAACCACACACTATCAGTCCTAATCCACTACGTCACGTCTAAACCTTCCATTATGGTGAAGCTACATCATGGCTTCCTTCGCTGGTCTCTCTGTTGCAAAGCACTGCATCAGCAGCTTCAAACTCTTACACCGCAGTGTACATCACTAAGTGATGGGGCCACAGGTAATCCTTAGCTTAGTTACAAATATACCTCAATCAGAATAAAAGCTCCTTACAAGCTTTCAGCACCCACGCTGTATTATCTTGCAATAACGTGTGTTTTCTTTGAATCCTCTTTTGCCCTCTTTTACAGGCCTACTCGTACGTTGGTTTCGGCACACCTCAACCAACTTTGCTTCTCCTTCTACATTCCATTACGTATTAGATAAATTCCGAACACAAGTTAGAAGGCCATTTGGCCTGAATTTGTGGGAGGAGTTATGATCCCTCTTTTACAGGCCTACTCGTACGTTGGTTTTGGTACACCTCAACCAACTTTGCTTCTCCTTCTACATTCCATTACGTATTAGATAAATTCCGAGCACAAATATATATATATATATATATATATATATGTGTGTGTGTGTGTAAAAAAACGATACAATTCATATCTTTTTTATTAGACTAACACAATATTTTATTGACAAGCTTTTTGGAGAACCTCCCTTTCTCAAATGTAAAGCATTTCTAAACAAGACGACATATAGAATTCAAAGTTGAGTTGTGATACAGAGGTTAAAGCTACATGAGTGCAGATTATTATTATTTTAGATATTAGATATTATTTAGATCTATTTATAGATAAGACACAGGTTTGATAGAAAATAGACAACATACCTGCAGACGGTCGTGCATATCTTGTGTGAAGATCACAGAGTGAGGGGGGAGAGAGATTAAAAAAAACAATCAAACAGTGCAGGAGATGGTGCTAGAAGGGGGGAGTAAAAACAAAGTTAAGAATGCATGAATTCCCATCCAAGAGTTACAGGATATGCATGAATGCCTATATCCAGCATACACAGACATACGCACACACTCATACTCACACACTTGTACATATACATATACACAAGTAATGTATATGTACACATATACACAAGTACATACACACTATACACAAGTAGATACAACAATATACATCTAAATACAAACAAATGCCCAAATATTTGTACATGCACACCTACACATACATCCACACACAAACACCAATACATGTACCTACAGATATACCAATGTGCCTACACATACATAGACCCATATATATAGGGATGTGTCCTGATGAAAGCTCCAAACGGGAGCTGAAACGTTGACCCTCTGGATTGACTTAAAGTAAACAAACGATCTTTGGAAGACCAAGAGTGTCGGTATTATTTCTATTTTTGTATATATATACATATATATATATATTTATATATATATATATATATATACATATATTACACAAGATCCAGCGAACTCACATATCCACTAAACAGCAACTTCAATGTTAAAAGATTTTATTTTACCTAATCAAGGCAAAAATAACAGGGGTTTAGTTACATTATTATTATTATTATGATATTTATAGAGCGCCGTCAAATTCCGCAACGCTTTACAATGGGTGGACGAACAGACATGTAGTTGTTAAACATTCCTAGTGGGTGGTGATTTTAGGAGTTATATAAGGCTTGTTGTCATTAGCTTGGCTAATATAGCTTGGTTGCTTCACCTAAGTGTTGCTTCTAAGTGTGTAGGAGCTATTCTGGAGAGTTTTACAGAAGCTTCAACTGTCTAAGAGTTGCGCTAAGAGCTTTCTTTTCTACTGTTACAGGTAAGATTCATCTGTAGGAAAAGGTTACTGATTGCACAAGGTTTGAATTCCTGCTGGTAATTATAAGGCATTTGATTTTATTAAGCTAGTTACTTGCTATTGATTGCTGGTTAATTAGCTATTGTTTGCAAATAAGCAGAGGCCTACCCAGGTGTTAAACATTCCTAGTGGGTGGTGATTTTAGGAGTTAAATAAGGCTTGTTGTCATTAGCTTGGCTAATATAGCTTGGTTGCTTCACCTAAGTGTTGCTTCTAAGTGTGTAGTTGGAGATATTCTGGAGAGTGTTGCTTCTAAGTGTGTAGTTGGAGATATTCTGGAGAGTGTTGCTTCTAAGTGTGTAGTTGGAGATATTCTGGAGATAAACTGGAGGTAATCTGAGGTATTCAGGAGGATAAATACAAAGTTAAGATTTGTTTGATTTAAATGATTCTCCTCATTGGAATGGCAGACTTAGTTCAGTGTAATAGTTGCTATGCATTTGTTTCACGTTCTACTTTTTGGAGATTTGGTTGTTGTCTAATCTGTAGACAGTTCTCTATCTTGCAGCAGGAGATTGTATTTTTGAAGTCTGAGATTTGTAAATTATCTGGTGAACAAACTCAGACTGGAACTGCTGCAAAGCCACTGCCTCAGAGACATACTAGGAATGACAGATGGATTACTGTAGGATATGGTAGACTTAGAGTTGTGGATAAAAGGCATTTTGCACAGTCTGTTGCTCTACATAATTAATTTTCTGCACTTTCAGAGTGTAATGGTGTTGTGGAGAGAGGCACTGAGGCTAGTGATGTTGTGGAGAGAGGCAATGAGGCTAGTGGTGTTGTGGAGAGAGGCACTGAGGCTAGTGGTGTTGTGGAGAGAGGCACTGAGGCTAGTGGTTTTGTGGAGAGAGGCACTGAGGCTAGTGGTGTTGTGGAGAGAGGCACTGAGGCTAGTGGTTTTGTGGAGAGAGGCACTGAGGCTAGTGGTTTTGTGGAGAGAGGCACTGAGGCTAGTTGTGGAGACCGGCTTGGAGACTATGGTGAGGCCTAATAGAAAGCAGTTGTTGTTGGGGGATTTGATCATAAGAGGTGTGGAAATGGACAATGGTGGTCTTGTGAGGTGTCTTCCCGGAGCTACTGCTCACAGAGACAGGAGACGTATTTGTAATATTATTAAGCAAGCAAAGCAGGAAGGGGAGTTGGATGTACTTGTCCATCTAGGGACAAATGACTTGGCTTGCAATACGGTTTCAGAGGTTAAGGAAGTTTTTAGTGTTTTTGCCAATGATATACGGCAGTTTGTTTCAACACTGTCATTCTCTGAAGTACTGCCTGTGCATAACACTCAGAATGACAGGAGGATGCGTATTAAGGACTTTAATTTGTGGCTTGGTGAATGGTGTCAGGAGCAAGGATTTGGCTTTATTTCTCATGGTAGCTCTGTTTGGAATGGAAATAAGCTGTACAAAAAAGATGGTTTGCATCTTTCTCAAAAGGGAACAAATGTTCTCAGTGAACAGTTCAGAGGTTTTTCTATAATGTATTTAAACTAGGAGGGGGGGGGCAAAAGGGTGATAAAACATCAATCCAATTGTCCCCCAAAACAAGGACAGAAGGTGCCTGTAGCAAGTGTGTTAAAAATGATAAGCTTAGAGTCATGTCTACAAATGCTCGCAGTTTAGGGAAAAAGATCCATGAACTTGTGGCAATAATGGCAACTGATAGTGTAGATTTAGTCGCTGTTACTGAGACATGGTATAATGAGAAAAATGACTGGGACATAGCATTACCAGGGTACTCTTTATATAGAAAAGATAGGGAAGGCAAGAAAGGGGGAGGGGTGGCCCTGTATGTGAAGGATAGCATAAAATCTAGCCTAATAAAAGTTAGTGAGACAAACATAGAGTCCGTTTGGGTTACGTTAGAATTTGGTAATCACACAGTAACTCGTGTAGGTGTGATTTATAGGCCCCCAGGACAAATTGAAGAGTTAGATAATCTACTAGTTGAGGAAATAGCTAAAATGGCAATGAAGGGGAAAGTTATCATCATGGGTGACTTTAATCTTCCTGATGTAAACTGGAAAACAAAATTAGCTACTTGTGCCAGGAGCGCACATATTCTAAACTCATTACTGGGATTGTCTCTAAAACAAGTTGTTGAAGAGCCAACTCGTAAAGAGGCCATACTAGATTTAGTGTTAACAAATGGAGATTTGGTATCAGATGTTACTGTAGGTGAAAGTTTAGGATCTGAGTCACACCACACAAAAACAAAAGTTTTAGACTTTAGAAAAACAGACTTTTCTAAAATTAGAATATGTGTAGAGGGGGGGGCGTGGCTAACCACGGAGCAAGATGGTCGCATGAAAACTTGCTCCGGCACTAGGACACCTAATCTAAAGCAATCCTAACACCTAAAGCAACATCTACCTCAGCAATCCGACAATGTCCCACCACAAAAGTAAGAGGAGCTCGGCAAAACCGGACAAGCTCAATTTTTTCAGCCAAAAACAAACCTCTGCGACTATGACGGCGCAGGCCTCAAAAGCATTTGTGGATCCGGAATCGGACGACGGCATGCACACCAGCGAACTGGAAAAACAACCTTACACATCACAAATAATGAAAGCTGATCTCAATGCAGCCCTGGAGATCCTATCCAGCAAACTCATCACCACATGGCAGCATACAGCAGACTCCATGCGTAAAGACATACAAGAGCTGGGTAAACGGACATCACACATGGAGGATAAATGTGACAAATTCACCACAGCTCACAATGATTTGGCTATGACTGTGGAACGCATGGCAATAGAAATCAACAAATTGGAAGACAAGCTGGCGGACCTGGAGGATCGCTCCCGCCAAAATAATCTACGCCTAAGGGGAGTCCCAGAAGACGTATCCAACGATGACTTACCGGCATATGTGAGGAGCCTGTTGCATGCACACACACCGGAGATACCCACTGATATGCTGCTGGTCGACAGGGTGCATCGCATCCCGAAACCCCGGCACCTTCCACAAACAGTGCCTAGAGACATACTGCTTCGCGCCCATTATTTCCATATAAAGGAACATATCCTCCGAGGCAGCAGAATGAAGGCTAAACCACCAACCGACTACCCCACCGTCAAGATATATGCGGACTTGTCGGCTGCTATGCTAAAAAAGTGAAAAGAATTCGCCCAAGTTACCGCAACGCTGAGATCACACGGTATCCGGTACAGATGGGGCTTCCCCACAAAACTGGTGATCACGAAAGATGGCAGTGCGACGGTGATAAACACCCCTGAAGACGGTGTGAAGAAATTGCAGGCCTGGGATATGCAGGTGGAACCAACTACACAGTCAACGACCCAAGCAGGTACACTCAAACAAGACTGGAAGAAGACCCACGAAAAACATTAAAACCAGCCGAAATACTGGTTAGCGGGCGATGGCCTTTACATGAGCACTGACTGTACATTAGTATACGGCAGACACATAGCCCACTAGTCCGCTAACAATGACTCTCAGATGTGTGATGCTGGACGCCGGCCTGTGTGGTGGGGGTGGAGTACTGGTCCAGGGTCTCCCGCTATCCCTGTGACGAGGCGCAAGCAGAGCAGTGGAGAAATGTGGGGGATCCTGGACTGGACCTATGCCTGAACCGATGTTACCCTTTTTCCTCCCCCCCTTGGATGTTACTCCGGTCGCCCTGAGACTCTGATTTACTAGGTCCCTATACCTAGTAAAGGACTACCTTAAGGACTCACTCACACAATCGAGAACGAACGTACAGCTATGAATGGGTCAGCCCAACGGAACTGATCTACGGGACGGGCGTCCAACGACCCAACAAGGTATTGGGGGGCCTGGGAACCTAGGCTCTCATCATATGCAGACTGAGGGACTTGAGAGGAACAATATGGGATGGAATTCGGGGAACGGGAGAAGATGCCGGCAGTAGGGGAGGCTGATAGTTCGGATGGGGAAACTGCTTTATTCTCCCTTAGGTTGTTCTTTTCCTGTGAGTTCGGTAACTTGGGCGATACATAAATGAGAAAAGAAAAGTAAAACAAGGATTAGTTAGATTAAAAACAAAAGAAGGAAGGTATGTAGAAGAGGATAAAGGTCAGGCTGACTGCCTCAATGAATATTTTTGTTCTGTATTTACAGTAGAAAATGAAGGAAAGGGACCTCAGTTGAGAAAAAGGATAAATGAGTCATTTATTACACGTGAGTTTACAGAGGAAGAGGTTCTATTTCAACTGTCAAAAGTAAAGACAAATAAGTCAATGGGACCTGATGGAATACACCCAAAGCTATTAAAAGAGCTTAGTGGTGTACTAGCAAAACCATTAACAGATTTATTTAACCAATCATTGTTAACAGGAGTAGTCCAAGAAGATTGGAAGTTAGCGAATGTTGTGCCCATTTACAAGAAAGGTAATAGGGAGGAGTCGGGCAACTATAGGCCAGTAAGCCTTACTTCAGTAGTGGGAAAGTGATGGAAACCATGTTAAAGGATAGGATTGATGAACATCTAAAAACACATGGATTTCAAGATCAGAGACAACATGGGTTTACTTCAGGGAGATCATGCCAAACTAATCTTATTGATTTTTTTGATTGGGTAACTAAAATTATAGATCAGGGTGGTGCAGTAGACATTGCTTACCTAGATTTCAGTAAGGCTTTTGACACTGTTGCACATAGAAGGCTTATCAATAAACTGCAATCTTTAAGTTTGGATTCCAATATTGTTGAATGGGTAAGGCAGTGGCTGAGTGACAGGCAACAGAGGGTTGTGGTTAATGGAATATATTCGAAGCTTGACTTGTCACCAGTGGGGTACCTCAGGGATCTGTACTTGGACCCATTCTCTTTAATATTTTTATTAGTGATATTGCAGAAGGTCTTGATGGTAAGGTATGTCTTTTTGCTGATGATACTAAGATATGTAACAGGGTTGATGTTCCAGGAGGGATAAGCCAAATGGCAAATGATTTAGGTAAACTAGAAAAATGGTCAGAATTGTGGCAACTGACATTTAATGTGGATAAGTGCAAGATAATGCATCTTGGACGTAAAAACCCAAGGGCAGAGTACAGAATATTTGATAGAGTCCTAACCTCAACATATGAGGAAAGGGATTTAGTGGTGATTATTTCTGATGACTTAAAGGTAGGCAGACAATTAATAGAGCAGCAGGAAATGCTAGCAGAATGCTTGGTTGTATAGGGAGAGGTATTAGCAGTAGAAAGAGGGAAGTGCTCATGCCATTGTACAGAACACTGGTGAGACCTCACTTGGAGTATTGTACACAGTACTGGAGACCGTATCTTCAGAAGGATATTGATACCTTAGAGAGGGTTCAGAGAAGGGCTACTAAACTGGTTCATGGATTGCGGGATAAAACTTACCAGGAAAGGTTAAAGGATCTTAACATGTATAGCTTGGAGGAAAGACGAGACAGGGGGGATATGATAGAAACATTTAAATATATAAAGGGAATCAACACAGTAAAGGAGGAGACTATATTTAAAAGAAGAAAAACTACCACAACAAGAGGACATAGTCTTAAATTAGAGGGACAAAGGTTTAAAAATAATATCAGGAAGTATTACTTTACTGAGAGGTAGTGGATGCATGGAATAGCCTTCCAGCTGAAGTGGTAGAGGTTAACACAGTAAAGGAGTTTAAGCATGCGTGGGATAGGCATAAGGCTATCCTAACTATAAGATAAGGCTAGGGACTAATGAAAGTATTTAGAAAATTGGGCAGACTAGATGGGCCGAATGGTTCTTATCTGCCGTCACATTCTATGTTTCTATGTTTCTATGTTGTAACCAGACAAGTTGGACACACAGGAACAGAGGGGTTGAAGGCCCTGCTCAATGAGCTTACATGCTAGGGTGAGTGGGGTAAAATGACACAAAAAGGTAAGGATCGTATTAGACTATTGATAGTTGCAGAAGAGGAATCAGTCAGGAGCTATTAACAGTTTAATTGATACGCTTTTATGAAGAAGTGGGTTTTTAACGATTTTTTGAAGGAGTGGAGACTGGGTGAGCATCTAACAGAGGAGGGAAGCGAGTTCCACAGGAACGGTGCAGCCCTCGAGAAATCTTGAAGGCAAGCATCAGAGGTGGGAGTATGGACAGAAGATAGACGTAAGTGTTCAGCAGATCGTAAGGGCCTAGACAGGACATACTTGTGTATAAGGGAGGATAGATAGGTGGGAGCAGCATTATGTAGAGATTTGAAAGCAAGAACCAGAATTTTAAATTGAGCTCTATATTTTATAGGAAGCCAATGTAGGGACTGACAGAAGGATGAGGCATGGGAGGTGTGGGCGGACAGAAAGATGAGCCTCGCCGCCACATTCATTATGGACTGTAAAGGCGCTAGTTGGGAGCACGTAAGACCACTGAGAAGCGGATTACAGTAGTCAAGGCGAGAAAGGACAGTGGAATGGACCAACACCTTAGTCTCATCTGGTGTTAAGTAGGGGCGGTTGCGCGTAATGTTTTTAAGATGGAAATGACAGTATTTGGCGATAAATTGAACATGAGGCTTGAAGGAGAGGTCGGAGTCAAAGAGAACACCTAGGCAGCAAGCCTGCATGGTGGAGCAGATGGTAGCACCGTTGGCTTGGAGAAAGGGAGACACAGGAGTGACAACACTTGAGGAAGGAAAGACCAGAATTTCAGTTTTGGTCAAGTTGAGTTTAAGAAAGTGGGCAGCCATCCAGTTAGAAACAGCAGAGAGGCAGTCAGAGACACTAGTCAAGAGGGACAGGGAGAGATCAGGAGAGGACAGGTAGATTTGCGTGTCATCTGCATAGAAATGATATTGGATGCCAAAGGTGCTAATGAGTTTACCAAGGGAGGCAGTATAAATGGAGAACAGTAGGGGACCAAGGACTGAACCTTGGGGGACACCAACAGAGAGGAGTTGGGGAGAAGAAGCAGAGCCAGAGAAATAAACACTGAAAGAGCGCTGGGAGAGGTAGGAGGAGCACCAGGAGAGAGCAATATCTTGTAGACCGATATTGCGGAGGATGAAAAGAAGCTGTTGATGATCAACAGTGTCAAAAGCCGCTGAAAGGTCAAAGAGAATTAGGATAGAGTAGTGACCACAAGATTTTGCAGCGCTGGATACATTGGTCAGTGCCGTTTCCACAGAGTGCTTAGCGCGGAAACCAGACTGAAGCGCGTCTAGCAGAGAGTTGGACTCGAGGAAGCCTGTCAATCTCGCATACACAATTTTTTCAAGGATCAATTTTTTCAAGGATGCAAAAGGCAGTAGCGAGATAGGACGATAGTTGGATGGGGAGTTAGGGTCAAGATTGGGCTTCTTTAGAATTGGGGTTACAGTTGCATGTTTGAAGGGCAATGGAAATATACCAGAGGAGAGAGAGATTGAGAATTTTAGTGAGAGGTGGAGAAAGAGAAGAAGTCAGAGTACGGATGAGATGCGAGGGAATTGGATCTAAGGAGCAGGTGGTGGGGTGGGAGGACTGGAGCAGAGCAGAAACCTCTTCCAATGTAGCGTGTGCGAATGAACATAGAACAGCAGAGGGAGTGATGTTAGGGGAAGTATTGTAAGGGGAAGAAGAAAGATGAGAGATCTCTTCTCTGATTGTAGAGATCTTTTCAGTGAAGTGAGTTGCAAAGTCTGAGGCGGTCAAGTTAGTAGGTGGAGGAGGAACAGCAGGGCGAAGAAGAGAGTTAAATGTGTGAAATAGTCGTTTGGGTTCGCGGGAGAGTGTGGTTATGAGGGTATTGAAGTAATTAACTTTTGCAGAGGAAAGAGCCAAGCTGTATGAGCTCAGCATAAATTTAGAAAAAAAGTCAGATGCACAGAGAGACTTTCTCCAACAGCGTTCAGCAGTTCTAGAGCATTTTTGGAGGTATCGAGTGAGCTTGGTGTGCCAGGGTTGTTGTTGGGGGGCCTGCGGTGTTTAAATGTACACGGTGCCATGATGTCTAGTTGAGAGATGAGGGTGGAATTGTAGAAGGAGGTTGCAGAACTAGGACAGGTGAGGTTTGAGATAGGTAAAAGGAGAGTTTGGAGATTAGTGGAGAAATGCTCTAGGTCAAGACATTGGAGGTTTTTGTGAGAGTGATGTTCAGACGATGGTGTCAATTGGGTCTTAGGTATGCCAATGTCAAAATTCAGCAGATGGTGGTCAGATAGAGGAAAATGAATATTTAATAGATTAGAGGCAGTACAGAGGTTGGTGAAGGCAAGATCAAGAGTGTTTCCCGCTGTTTGGGTTGCTAGATTGGACCATTGTGTAAGGCCAAAGGAGGAGGTTACATAGAGCAGACGAGAGGCATCAGTGCAATTGGAGTTATTGATTGGGATATTGAAATCCCCAAGTATAAGGGAAGGAGTGCTAGATGAGAGGAAGTGGGGAAGCATAGTTATATAATCATACATTGCATAAGTCTGCCACAATGTCAATGTACCCCATCTTTGGCAGGTCCTACAGTAACAGCTTAATGTGTGCTCTTGTAAGATTAACCCACTTACTTGGGGAAAAAATTCCATCTGGGGCTCTCTGCAGTACAAGGCTAAATAGGGCCCTGGGATATATATATGTTAAAAGGCCATAAGGCCTGAATTTGTGGGAGGAGTTATGGTCCCTATTTAAACTCCTATCCCCTACTCTCCTTTGCCGTTCAAGCTGTTTGTCTACTCCATAGCAACCAGTACTTCCGGTCCAAAGTTCCCACCAAAAATTCAAGCCTCCAGCAGCAGTTTCGTCGCTAGCAGTTTTCCTGCCTCCAACCTCTGTGCCTGCCAACCGGCTTCTCACCGGCATCGGTACCCGGCTTCCGGCTTCACGAGACCGGCACATCTACATACGCATAACGTGGGATATAGCTTTTGGCTATTTCCCACATTCGGGCCTAAAAATGCGGGCATAGGCTCCTTACCTGTTTGTGCATAATCAACTGTTCGTGTACTTCTGTGGTTTGTGCGGCTAAACAGTCGACCGCAGAGTACACTCACTTTCATTTGGTCTTTCATATGGTTAAAACAGCCGACTGCACAATATACTCACGTTCGTTTCAAGTTGCCACGCGGTGTAAAACAGCCGACAACAATGTACATGGCTTTCATATGTTCTTTTGTGTGGTCAATTAACCGACTGCAGGCATTTCTTTCTGCTTACCAGTCCTTGCCGTTCGTTCGTTTTTAGCCGAACACAGTGTACTATACTGTTTAAATTCACCTATCTGACACTAAGGAAATTGTTATAACGTTTGTTCATACCAAAGAACTAATCACCTTCACATTTCAGCCTTTTCAATTCAATTATTTGTTCAGTGTATGGCTTGTTAGTTTTATACAGGTAAAAATCTAAATCTGTACAATCATAAATACTTTGGCTAAACTAAATGTTCATTTATTTAATGGGACACTTTATATTATACACTGCAAAATCTTCTTAAAGGCACATATAGGGAAAACACTTCATAGGTAAATTCATACTAAAATATCACTCGGCGCTATTATTCCCTTTCGCAGGAATTTAGTTTCACATAGTATAATTTATCTCCTTTTCCTAATCGCACGACTAGTCTTTCTGTTTAACTACATTCGCTCTTAAAATAACTACGTCTTAATCTTTGTTCTAGCATGCCATAGGATAAGCTCTCACGGTTCCTTTTTCACCAGGCTTAATACTGACTATAAGCATGATTGCTAAATCACTGTTTTCCTAAACCTTATACTGGTTCCAAATACTTAGCATGTGTATGATTTTAGGCTCAGCTACTTTTCCTTCAAGCAGTCTCCAGGAAGTGTCATGCCAGTATCCTGTATTACAGTTTCAGGTAAAGTGGTTTACCAGTTGTATTTATCTTTCCCTGAGGCCTCATTCAGCCTCCACAGCCTCGAATTCCCTCGGCCTTCTCCCCAACTCCTCTCTGTTGGTGTCCCCCAAGGTTCAGTCCTTGGTCCCCTACTGTTCTCCATTTATACTGCCTCCCTTGGTAAACTCACTGACACTTGGCATTAGCAGGGCCTCACCTATCATTTGGTTTTAGTTAAGTTCTTCGCCTCGGCACTAGTTAGCAGGCCAGTTCTACAGAGGTCTCATTCCCCCTTCACAACACCCTACTTATTCAAATCACTCTTCCTTTTTCAGAATGTCACAAGAATCCATCCCCATCAACAAATACTCAGCATGCCAGTCAGGCCTGGGTCTCCAGAGAAATCCCTCCCCCCTTTTACCCCTAGGTCCCTGAGATCTGGGACTATTCCAAAAATAGCAGCAGAGCTCCGACTCAGGGGTATCCCCTTTCCAGCCACCGCTAGAAAGGCAGAGCTATGCAGGCTCTTGACGGCACAGGCCAATGATCCCAGGACCGGCACTAGCTTGCAAGGGCCGTCAACAGACACCTCAGATTTCACTCAGGAGACCCTGACTGCTATTTTGGCCAACCTCCAAACTATGAACAAAACACTGCTGAAAGCCCTTGAGGTCCCCCCCTGGTTGTCTCTACTGTTCAGTCTGGCATACCCCTCCCCCCCACACTCCTCCACCAGCCACTATCACTACCCCATATGTCTCACCGGCTCACTCTGTTCCAGCTTCCATTAAAAAGGAAATTCTGTATGGAAAGGATGTAAACCTAGTCTCAAGACATCCTAGAAAACAGAGCATACAATTAAATTTCAGTGGTCTTAAAAGCCAGAGACCCACAACTTAACAAAAAAAATTCAATCCCCTAGTTTGTTATTGCTTTTGATATTTATCGAGATGTCATCTGCATGGTGTACCCACATAGGAGGGAAGAGCTACAAGGTAGTTGACTTAGGCATCAAGTATGGAGGGTCATCATTCTACAACTACCATAAGTCAGTGTCAGCCAAAGCAGCAACTCATCTGGCACAATTTAACGTAAGAATTGACTGGTGCCAGATGGACACAGAACCTTTTTGCTGTCACTTTGCTGGTTTGAGGCCCCCATACTGTGCCTCCTGTAATTCCACCTCTCACTCCACCGGCTTGTGTCCTTGTAAGGCAGATCCTTCCACTTCCACTTCTCACCACTCCTTCACCCCACACACTAGATAAGAAGGCGGGCAAAGGGACAAGCTGGGCAGACCAATTTCATTCCTGGGCAAGGCGCAGGTGTGCAATAAATTTAATGCTGGGACATGCAGTTTCAGTGCATGCAGGTTGTTGCACATCTGCTCCATCTGCTTCAGAGCTCATACCAAGACTATGTGCCCGGCCTGACTGTCACTCAAGAAATGACTAACCGAGGTTAACTTTGACATCATGGCTTACTATCTGCGTTTACACCCAGCCAGGCATCTGGTAGAATATCTGGTGACGGGTTTCTCACAGGGGTTTCACATGGGCCTCATTGCCATCCCCAAAGGCACACTCGAATGCCCTAACATATTATCAGCATCCAATGACCCGCTTACGGTGGGCCACCTACTGTCCACCGAAACCAAGGCTGGTTTCATGATTGGCCCTTTCATACCTTCACTATTTTCATCCTGGCAGACCAACCCCATCGGGGTAGCCATTCACAAATACTCAAATAAAAAACATTTGATTTGACCTTTCTGCACCTCATTCTTCATCCATCCCCAGCATCAACTCTCTCATACCCGCTGAAAAGTTTTCACTGCAATACGCAAAAATTGATGATGCCATGCAAGCTATTATCACAGCAGGCAGTAAGGAATTGTTGAGCAAGACTGATATTACCAACGCCTTTAAGCTGCTATCCATTCCCCCCTCACTATGGCACTTGCACAGTGTTAAATGGAGGGACAGGTTTTTCTTCTGTACCCGGCTCACTTTCGGGTATAGGAGCAGCTCCAAGCACTTTGACATTTTTGTAGAGACCCTCTGCTGGCTGCTCCTAAACATAGTCAGGTGTCTGTCCGTTATCCACTACCTGGACAATTTTTTGTTGATAGAACCAGGCTTACAAACACCAAGCAGTATTCACAGTACCGAAACCCCTTTTCACTACACTAGGGGTTCCTCTGTCACCAAGTAAAACGCTTGAACCCTCTACCAAGCTTATTTTCTTGGGCATCGTCTTAGACACCACATTTTTCCAAGCCAGCCTACCACCCGAGAAATTGATCCGCATTAGGGAAGAAATCTGCCTTTTTCTGTGGAGTGTTACATGCACCAGGTAGGGACTCCAGTACTTATTGGGGTCCCTTAACTTCACGGTGCGTATCATTCCGCAGGGCAGATCTTTTGTCTCTAGGCTACTACGTTTGCTCCATGGGGTGCCCAACTCCTGCCCAATCATACTGGACGGTCCTGTCAGGGTAGATTTGCACATGTGGAGTAAATTCTTGGCAGAATGGAACAGGGTCTCTTTGTTTATACCTCCACTATCGGAGCTCTCACCCACAATCTACACAGATGCAGCAGCACACACAGGATTTGCAGCTATTTTCGGCAACCACTGGTTTAGTGATAACAGACCCACTGAGATGTATGCCTTGCTGGCCATTAGAGAATCATCCTCATTGTTCGAGATCTACCCCATCGTGGTGGCTGCCCATACATGGGGTCATCTCTGGAGCGGCAAGGCAGTAAAATGCTACTCAGACAAGTCTGCAGCTTGCGAAATCATTAACAAGGGGCGGTCATCCTCGTTAACTATTATGAGGCTGATTCGCAAGCTGACTTGGCTGGCAGCAACCTCTCAGTTCCATCTAGTCTGTGTACACATACCTGGTATCCATAACACAACTGCTGACGCTCTTTCACGCTCTCAATTTCAGGTCGTCTCCCAGACACTCCCATCGGCCCACCACCTACCATCCAGGATACCACCTTTCCACAAGCTAATCCTGGATTAAACGAGCTATTACACCACACAAAGGCACTAACGCACCACTCACTTTCGCCCAACACCACTATCACTTAAACTAGGGCACTAACTATTTTTAAAAAATTCACTGCAGAGTTTTACTTACAAGAAGACTTTTTCATTAAAGCCATGGTGGCTTTTGCCTCCTTCTGTCACCTACACCTCAAATTATCTCATTCCGAGCATTCTTATCATGGCAGCTGACACTTTGTCCTGCTCTAATTTTCAGGCATTCTACAAGGTGCATCCTTCCGCCAATGAGCTCCCATCCAGAATACTGACATTTCCGGAGCTAATCCTGGACTAATGAGATTATTGACGCATCCTCACTCTCACGCATAACACTTTACCTAACCGGGGTACAACACCACGTACTTACAAACTTTCCTAATCATGCACCTTTTCTAACATCCTACCCTATTAAGAAAATCCTCAATGGTATTTACAAGGTTACAGTTCACCATGGCACTACCAGAGTGCCGATAGATGGTCCTATATTTAGGCTACTTAGCGACCTACTGGACAAATCCCCATTTGACTTTAACACAAATCTGGTCATTAAAGCCACCATCTTTATGACTTTCTATGGTTTCCTCAGACCTAGGGAGTTCACAGTCATACGTCAAATAGATACCACATTATGCCTAAAAATTTCTCACCTAAAGAAAGTAGATCACTACATACTTTCATTACCTTCTACTAAAACTAACCACACCACTTATCCCACTATCATTCCCCTCTTCCCTACTAAGAATGTTTGGTGTCCAGTCAAAATACTTGACATACTCTTGTTGTCTCACTACACGCACTCACCTGACACTCCACTATTACTACTCCAAGGGCACCCACTCACCACAGCTAAATTCATTTCTCACTTCAGAACCCTAATATCAAGTTTGGGCTACAACCCGGCTTCCTTCTCTGGTCACTCCTTCTCTATAGGCTCAGTGTCTTCAGCATCTAGCTCCAATACACCAGTTCACATCATTAAGAGACTGGGCCGCTGGAAATCCTCAATTTATAATACCTACATACCACGACCAGAGAGGGAGCTCCGACAAGCCTTCAGAGATCTTGCTTTGTAATTTGAAATAAAGTGTGTTTACTTTGAATCCTCCTTTTGCCCTCTTTTTATTACAGGCCTACTTGTACGTTAGTTCAGCACACCTCAACCAACTTTGCATCTTCTTATACATTCCATTACGTATTAGAAATTCCGAGCACAAGTTAAAAGGTCATTAGGCCTGAATTTGTGGGAGGTGTTATGGCCCCTATTTAAACTCCTAGCCCCTACTCACCTTTGCCGTTCAAGCTGTTTGTCCCCACCCACCTACATCGATCTATATATACATTTCACCTTTGTGGGCCCTCTTTTTATTATAGGCCTACTCGTACGTTGGTTTCGGCACACCTCAACCAACTTTGCATCTTCTTATACATTCCATTACGTATTTGAAATTCTGAGCACAAAAAGATACATATATATATATATAAAAAAATAAAAATTAATTCCTGCACTCACGCTGAATTTTCCCTTCACGACCGGGTGCCAACCATATATAGCCAAAAAATATAAAAAATATAAATTAATGGTTGCACTCACGGTTTTTCCAAGTAAAAGTCCAAAGTTTATTGTCAATTCATAAAAACTGCGATCAACGTTTCAGTCCCACCAAGAGGACTTTCATCAGGATCATAAAAACAATAATTTGCAAATAAAACACAATTTATATAAGACAGAGTTAATTAAAATAAGTAATTTAAGGTGAGTGAGCTTACCCCCAGTGCATGTTACCGTCTACCAGGCGTCCCAGCAGCCCGTGTGCGCATGTGCGAACGTGCTCCGCCCCGCGTAGTGATGTCATACTACGCCGGCGGCACTGCCCGTTTCCATGGTGACGCGAATCCAAGCAAGCGTCACTATGGAGAAGTAAGGCAAAACGGACAGTAATATGTGTTAAAACCATTACGATCAGGGTGATCAGTGAATTAAATTTCTAACCACATATAGAAAGGAAAGAGTTAGTTCATTAAGAATATAGATATAGTGTATTATAGTGACCTGGCTAAGTGCCATTGCATACAAAAGTGCAGTGTGCATTGAAGTGCCATTAATTACTGAGGTTAATCTGCCAGATAATACCTCATATAGTGTGCAATATATAAATAAATCCATGAATGGAGGGTGAATAAACGTAAATCCAGAAGAGGCAGGCAAACAAAAAATAATGCCAAGAGGCAAACCGCCTCTCAGGAAGTAATTCCTATATTTAATCTTTCCCGTAGGCCGTTATTGCAAGAAGAAATAGATCTTTTAAGCCTGGGATTGTCTTTTGTCCCTACGGCTAACGCTGATCAGTTTAAATGGGAAGTAGAGTGGTTCAAATTTGGGAGAAACCTTCGCTTGAAAGACCATTTTTTCCAACAAAACAATATAGGCACTCCAGCGAATTGTGTACCACAACATAGATTCCGACCACCTTCAACTTTTGATCCGGCAACAAGTAAATCTTCCATTAAGACTTTTTTATCGTTAACCAATAAGGAAGCACACAACGTTATAACCAAGCCGAGTTGTAAGAGACATAACATTACTAAGTATCAAAGAAAACTCATAAAGAATTTGGCGGAGGATCATTCTATTATTATACGGGCTGCTGATAAGGGAGGAGGTATCGTCATAATTCATTACGCGATGGAAATGAAAAGTCAACTAGGGGACATGAATACTTATTTACCCCTGGACCAAGATCCCACAGTTGAATTCCAACGAATAATATATGACACACTATCTATGGGCTTAAGAGCCGGCTTCATCGATATGGAGTTGTTTCAGTTCCTCAACCAAAAGAACCCGTGAAGCCCTATCATATACAGCATTCCAAAGATACATAAGAATGCCCAATATCCTCCGGGACGTCCCATAGTGTCTGCGATCAATGGAATCATTGAACCTCTGGCCAAATGGCTGGATTATTTATTCAAAAAGCCAATAGAACAACTGGAAACATGTATCAAAGACACTCCTACATTATTGAATAAAATTGGCGAAATTAAATTTGGAGGCCATCAACCAATACTTGTTACCATGGACGTGAGCAGCCTGTATACAGTGATTCCACACGAGGATGGAATAGAGGCTATGCGCCAGGTATTGCTGGCCTCTTCGGTATATACGGGACCTCCCATTGAGTTTGTTCTGGAAATACTTACACTGGCTTTGGAGAAGAATTATTTTTGTTTTGAAAACTCCTGGTACTTACAGGTGTCTGGTACGTCGATGGGGGCAGCAATGGCCCCCATGTATGCAAATGCATACATGTATATGTATGAAAAACGTTGTATCTTGACACCCTATGGTCATCTAATCCAGGGATATTATCGCTTCATAGATGATCTTTTGATCATCTGGAAAGGTACAGTGGTGGAGGCGAATGAGATGGTGGAAAGCCTTAATCAGCTCCCAGGACCCATCAGATTGACTGCACATATCAGTCCTGAAAAAGTTCAGTATTTGGATGTGGAGCTGAGGGTTGGCCATGATAAGATAGAGTATAGTCTTTACACTAAGATGACGGATAGAAATACTCTATTACATGCAAATAGTGCTCATCCACAACCTCTAATAAAATCACTCCCAAAAGCGCAGTACCTAAGAGTGATCAGAAATAATTCTGAAGATGCCACCAGGGAAAGACAACTAATGGAGATGACAAAAAAATTCTTGCAACGTGGATACCAACGTCCGGTCTTGGATCAAGCGTTAATAGAAGCTAGGAAACCTCGGATACTTGAAAACCAAGCAATAGCTCAAAGACTTGTTTTCCCCACTACATATCATAAGTCCACCCAGTCCATCTCCTCTGTTGTAAGAAAGAACTGGAGAATTCTAGCAGCGGATGACACCCTCCCTAAGGTTTTCCGTGAAAACCCGCTTATTTGCCATAAAAGGAATAAAAATCTGAAGGACTTATTAGTGCATACAGACCCCGTTTCAAGCTACTCGGAGCACACATTCACTCAAAATCGAGGTTGTGTTCGTTGCCTTGGGTGCGTTACATGTGGACACATGACGCCAACAAAAAGTTTTTTTCACCCACATACGAACAAACAATACTCCATTAAGAGTACTATAACATGTAAAACTACACATGTTATTTACAAACTAATGTGCCCATGTGGCTTGGCATATGTAGGGAAGACAGAGACTGCGCTATGTGAAAGGATCAGAGGACACCGATCAAGCATTAGGCTGGCGTATAGGGATGGAATATCGGATAAACCAGTCGCCAAACATTTCTTACAGATGGGACATTCACTAGCTACTTTGAAGTTTGTAGCAATTGAGCATGTACCAGCATCCAACAGAGCTGGTGACCGGGGGAAACTTTTGCTTAATAGGGAAACTTTTTGCACACAGTATCCCCGAAGGGTTTAAATGAACATATTTCCTTCCATTCCTTCTTGTAAAACGTTTTCTTGCAAAAAGTTTTTGTGTAACGCCTAATTGGTGTAATATTTAGTATAAGAGACTTTGATTTAGCACATATGCTGTAGAGATATATAACATGCTTTGTAAATAGTAACCAGAGCTTGCTTTCATGACAGATGTGTGTCTAGGAGTGTTAATCAATTAATTAATTAATTTTTCCCTAGAAATAAGCCTTCAGGGATCTCTTTAATTGTAGACATCAACTATGATTTGATCTAGTAACAATCAAATTTTCTGCGGCCAGAGTAGGACTTTTCTCCAGCTTGCTACATTATTTTACTGCATATTTTTAAAGATAAAGACTAGGATAGTATTTAGTATGAGTTAATACTTTAAATACAGATAATGATTATATAATTAGAATTTTCAGCAATACTATATTTGATATTGGCAATATCCTAGTGTACATTAGGTAAAGATTTTTTTGAATATGTTCTCTTTAGAATATTAGCTTTTATGTATTTATATTACACAGTGTGTAAAAAATTTTTGTGCAATATATATTTAGTATGTTTCAGCACTGCAACACTTTTAGCACTTGTTTGCACTTTATACATGTTGTCACTTTACACTTTTTTATTCACCCTCCATTCATGGATTTATTTATATATTGCACACTATATGAGGTATTATCTGGCAGATTAACCTCAGTAATTAATGGCACTTCAATGCACACTGCACTTTTGTATGCAATGGCACTTAGCCAGGTCACTACAATACACTATATCTATATTCTGAATGAACTAACTCTTTCCTTTCTATATGTGGTTAGAAATTGAATTCTCTGATCACCCTGATCGTAATGGTTTTAACACATATTACTGTCCGTTTTGCCTTACTTCTCCATATTGACGCTTGCTTGTATTCGCGTCACCATGGAAACGGGCAGTGACGCCGGCGTAGTATGATGTCACTACGCGGGGCGGAGCACGTTCGCACATGCGCACACGGGCTGCTGGGACGCCGGGTAGACGGTAACATGCACTGGGGGTAAGCTCACTCACCTTAAATTACTTATTTTAATTAACTCTGTCTTATATAAATTGTGTTTTATTTGCAAATTATTGTTTTTATGATCCTGATGAAAGTCCTCTTGGTGGGACTGAAACGTTGATCGCAGTTTTTATGAATTGACAATAAACTTTGGACTTTTACTTGGAAAAACCGTGAGTGCAACCATTAATTTATATATTTTTTATATATATATATATATATATATACCATATATATACTCGAGTATAAGCCGAGTTTTTCAGCACATTTTTTTATTCTGAAAAAGCTCCCCTCGGCTTATACTCGAGTGAGAGTCTGTATTATGGCAACTTACATTGCCATAATACAGACCAGGACCACTGGGCTCATTACAAGCCCGGCGGCCCTGGGGGGGGGGCCGCAGAAAGCTGTTACTTACCTTTCCAGCAGCTCCCTTCAGCTCCCCTGTGTAAATCTCGCGAATCCTGTGGCCGGATTTACACAGGGGAGCTGAAGGGAGCTACTGGAAAGGTAAGTAAGCACTTGCTGCCGGCCCCCCCACTGCTCAGTACATGCCACTGGACCACCAGGGAATGCCATAACCCCCCTCCCTAGCCAGGTAACAAGCAGGGAGGGGGGACAAAAAAAAGTTTACAAATTATATATTTAAATAATAAATAAAAATAATAAAAATGCCCTCCCCCACCCAGTTTACATTTGCTTACATTTGCTTACATTGTCTTTTCTATCTTATGGACTTTGATGAAAAGTGTGAGATATATATATATATATATATATATATATATATATATATATAGGTGAACGCTTGGCACTCACCTCCAAAAAAATATAAATTTTTAACTCACATGCCTGGGTGCAAATTGTTGGCGTCAAATATATAAACAAAAATAAAAATAAAAATGCACTCACAGGTCTTCTGGTTAATAGGAAAACTGGTGCTTTAATAAATCATCTGTGATGTACAAAAAAATCAATCGACGTTTCGACCCTGCCGGGTCTTTTTCAAGATCATCTTGAAAAAGACCCGGCAGGGTCGAAACGTCGATTGATTTTTTTGTACATCACAGATGATTTATTAAAGCACCAGTTTTCCTATTAACCAGAAGACCTGTGAGTGCATTTTTATTTTTATTTTTGTTTATATATATATATATTGTTAGGGTTACCCCCAGGCTAGCTGGAAGCTGGACCGCTTGGATAGCCTGGATCCACAGTGTAGAGAGAGAGAAGCGCCGCTTAGATAGTTAGTCCATACGAATCCTTTAATTGTAGAGCAATCCCACTTGCTCTAGTATAGCTAGGATACCCTTTTCCCCACAAAACGAGTCGAGGCAGCGATTTGTAGGTCAAGCAAGAACTGTTTTTTAATGGCACCTGGGCATTGCTATTTATGCAAAAACCTCAGGGACAGTAATAACAATTAACCAATAACAGTACACTGTATCATTTGAAATAGTCAACGCCCACTTTGAGATACAGATTTCAACGGTTAGGGCAATTCAATTATCTTCAAGTGCCCAGAATCCAACAAGTAACTTGAACATACAAAACAGCATAAAAATACATATTTATAACATTGTATAATGCATCTCCTATATTCTACCATTCATTAGATAGCTCAGGTCTGAGCGCATCAGATGTGCGAATAGCGCTCAGACCTCACGAACGGTAGAGCCAGTTCTTAACACACAAAGTCTTTCGTGTTTCTTTGTCCCGAACACGAGGTGGCGGCCATGTTTTCTGTTGGGGAATAGGCGAGCGGGACCTGGCACCAAAACCCTTGGATCGAAGGACGGGTAATCTGTGATGCGAATACCACTCCAGGGATGGTTGTCTCAGCCCTTCATGGACCAAACGCAGACGACCCTGAATGAGCAATAAGCCTGCAGTTAACCTCAGCCCCAACGTTCTAATTGGGGACACACGCCAAAGTACAGGGAGGTCCTCATTCGGGAGTTTGAGTGCGGAAAAGTTTGTGGTTAACCGCAAACCGCAATTACGTTTGTGGTTAACCGCAAACCGCAAGTTCCTGGTGGTCGGCCGTTCGGTTGTTTGCAAGGTGAAAAAGGTTAAGTGGCGGCACACGCCAGGGCCTGGGTGGTTTTACTTTGTATGTGCGAATATAAGATCCTGATGGTTCGTGTAATGGAATTTATACAACAAGGGTACCCCAGGGAACGGCATTCGGTAACATAAAATAGAGAGAACCAGGGCTGGTCTGTAGGGCATCTGTAACATATATTATTACCTACACTACACAAATACACATACTCTGCATTATATACACACACACTGCATTCACACAAACACACACTCTACATTATATACACACACTGCATTCACACAAACACACACTCTGTATTATATACACACACACTGCATTCACACAAACACACACATTCTGCATTTATTATACACACGCACACATTCTGCATTTATTATATTCACACACTGTAAATAAATATTCAAAAACATTTAGCTTACTGATGCCTCAATTAATGTAATTTTATTGGTATCTATTTTTATTTTTAAATTTACCAGTAGCTGTTGCATTTCCCACCCTAGGCTTATACTCGAGTCAATACGTTTTCCCAGTTTTTTGTTGTAAAATTAGGTGCCTCGGCCTATATTCGGGTCGGCTTATACTCGAGTATATACATATGTAAATGTACATATGTACACATACACCTATTCATATATACATACATGTATGCATGTATATACATACTTTATACATACACATACACACAAATATATATGTATAGCTTCCTGTTGATTAATTTTTATTGAAGGTTTGGTGGTTGTCTGAAGGTCAAAATGGGTGTTTCAGAGAAAATAAATTAGGGTCTCATCTTCTGTTAACATTGGTGGTAGGTCTTTAATGATTTTCCGTATTTCCTCAAGAGCTGGGTTGTAGGTGAACACAAGTTTTTACAGCAGAGTTGATTTGTTTAGTAATAGTCTTTGGTTTCTGTCTCATAGATTGGGAGAATACATTTAGATGGGAATTATGGTCATTAGGATCAGGGCATATGCGATGGTACCTAGTGGCTTGGCTGTAGATGATGCCCTGTTTAGTATGGGAGAGGTGGAAGCTGGAGCTGTGAAGTAACTGTACCTGTCTGTGGGTTTTTTGTAAACCGAGGTGTGGATTGTGCCATTGTTACATGTCACAGTGGTGTCCAGAAAATTCACAGAGCTAGTGGAATATTCAATTTTTAGTTTGATTGATGGATAGAATGAGTTAAAAAGAATGAGTCATGCATATCCTGTAACTCTTGGATGGGAATTCATGTATTCTTAATATAGGTCATTATTTTGTTTTTACTCCCCCCTACTAGCACCATCTTCTGCACTGTTTGCTTGTTTTTTTTCTCTTTCTCCATCCTCACTCTGTGATCTTCACACAAGACATTTAGGACCCTCTGCAAGAATGGTGTCTATTTTCTATCAAACCTGTGTCTTATCTGCACTCACGTCACTTTAACCTCTGTATCACAACTCAACTTTGAATTCTATGTGCTGTCTTGCTCAGAAATGCTTTAGACTTGAGAAAGAGAGGTTCTCCCGAAAGCTTGTCATTAAAAAATTCTGTTAGTCCAATAACAAAAGTATTACAAGATACAAATTTAATCTGTTTTTTACATCTACATCACTGGACTAATATGGATACAATCTCTACTTGAACACTATATACTTGTGGTCAGAACTTAAATCATATATGGAAATAGAGGAAAGGGGGAAAGTTGGTAGTGGTGTGCCGAAACCAACGTACAGGTAGGCCTGTAATAAACAGGGCAAAAAGATATTGCGGGAAAACACACTTTATTACTCATATTGCTAAACATTTAAAAGCTTTCCTGAGTTCTTTCTCATGCTTCGGGATATATGTGCTGTAGACAGAGGATTTTCATCTGCCCATTCTTTTAATGATATGGACTGGTGTGTCCATGCTTGAGGCTTTGGAGGGTGCCCCAATTCTAAAGGAGTGACCAGAAAGTGAGGCAGGGTTATGTCCCAAATTTAGCAGCAATGTTCTAACGTGAAATATGAACTTGGAAGTGGTAAGTGGGTGTCCGTGAAGAGGTAGTAAGTGTGAGTTAGCTGGGAGACTGTTGAACGTGGATAGAAATGAGTCGAGTATTTTAATTGGGACACCAGAGGTTATCTGTTGGAAAGAGAGGGATTGTAGTAGGATAGTTAGTGTGGTTAGTCTTAGATGTATGTAAACACAACGTAATGGTCGCCATGTTTGAACATGTCCGATAATTTAAACATGTGCTGATATCGGATTGATGGACCACAGTGAACTTTCAGAGTCCAAGGAAGCCGTAGATGGCAATGTAAATGGCCACTTTGATGATAGAGTTATTTTGGACATTAAAGGGGTTTGTGTCCAATAGGTCTGATATGTTCCTAAATATGGGTCCGTCTATGGGTAAACTATTGGTAGTAGGAGGTCGATCTATTTTGGTAATGCCTTTAAGAATGGTTTTGATGGGGTATGTAGAAAGTAAAGGTGGGTGATTGGGAAAGGTAGGGAGGACGTGGTGCTGTATACCTGTAAGATATAATTTGATAGTGTTATTTGCTAATTTGAGGTGTGACAAAAAGAGGCAAAAGCCACCACAGTCTCGATTATTATCCAAAATGTGAAACTTCCCATTAAATTTGCGGAAAACAATCAACGCCCTATGGTATGCTTTCTTAGTGTTGGCTGACAGAGCGTTGCGTGAGAGTGATTAGCTCCGGAAATGTCGGTATTCTGGATGGGAGCTCATTGGAGGAAGGATGCACCTTGTAGAATGCCTGAAAATTAGACCAGGACATCAGCTGCCATGATAAGAATGCTCGGAATGTGTTTGCACACCAAGAAAAATTGTGGTTTGGCGGCCAGCCACATCAATTTTCGTACCAATCGCATTATGGTCAAGGAGGAAGAGTGCCCTTTATTGATGATCTCGCAAGCCGCCAAATTATCTGGGAAACACTTAACTGCCCTACCGGCCAACAGGTGACCCCAAGTATGGGCAGCTGATACAATGGGGTAGATCTAAAAAAGGGCTGAATTTTCCCTGAAGGCCAGTAAGGTAAGTGTTTCTAGAGGCCAAACATCCCTAAACCAGTGATTACCAAAAATTGTAGCGAATTCCATGTTGGCTGCAGCATCAGTCCAAATTACAGGGGAGTGGTCGATCAGTGGGGGAATGAACATGGAAATGCAATTCCACTCTGTCAGGAAGTGCCTCCACATGCATAAATCGTCTATGGATGGTGCCATCGTCAGGCACGCCGGGCAGGGGGGAGAGTAATCTGGAGATAAAGATCCCTCTGTGTACCAGAACCTTTTTGGAGGAACTGGTCCAGTTCTTGTCTAATGCGCATCAATTTCACATCGAGGAGGTGTGGCTGCATAGACACCAAGTCTAGTGAGATACCCAGGAATACCAACTGTGTTGTGGGGCCTATTATTTTGTCAGGGGACAATGGAACACCTAGTTTTGAAAACAGTGCTGTGGTGCTAAGGATGCTACATGGTGTAAGGGAACCTGCCTCGACTTGTAAGAAATCTTCCAAATAGTGTATGACCGTGAGGCATTTGACCGTATTCAGGAGCAGCCAATGTAGAGTCTCTTCAAAGATTTCAAACAGTTTCAGGATGCTCCTGGAGCCGAAAGTGAGTCTGGTGTTGAAGTAATAATTATCCCTTCTTTTGGACGCCATGGATATGCCAGAGTGACGATAGGTAGGTAGTAATTTGAATGTGTTCGTAATATCCATCTTACTGAGCCAGGCTTGTTCATCAGCCAGTAGAATAGCTTGTATGGCATGATCCACGGTGGCGTAATGGAGAGAAATTCTTCATCCGGTATTAGTGAATTTAAACTAGGGTTGTGAGAGGAATGAGGCACAGACGAATCAATGATCAAACGTTTTTTTATTAGATGTGCTTTTCTTAATCACTCCAACTGGGTTCATTCGCCATGTGGAAAAACGAGGGTGCAGAAAAGGACCAATCATAAAACCTGATGTGGTCACTTTTTGCAGCAACTCGTCAACAGCAGATGGGTCGTTTGTCGCCGAGTGTAAGTTAGGGTATTCTAGTGTGTTGAAGGGAGTGCTACTAACCCTGTGTGAAACCCATTGGAAAATCCTGAAATCAAAAATTGCATCAGGTAGTGGGAAAGTGGGTGTGCAAGTGGTAGGCTAATGTGTCGGTGTTGATCTCTGTCAGTCATTTTTTAGGGAAAAGCTTAGAAGGGCACATGGATTTTGTATGTGCCCTTAAGCAGATGTAGCAAATGTGCAATAACCTGCAAGCATTGTAATTACAGGTTCCTGCATTAAAGTTTTTGCACACCTGCGCCTTTCCCAAGAATACAACTGATCTGCCTAGCTTATCTCCTTGTCTCCTATCATGACTGACGTAGGGGGTAGTGGAGTGGTAGGAAGTAGAGGGGTGGGATGTAGAGGGGTCTGCTTCGCAAGGACACAAGTTGGAGTGTGAGGTAGAGGAACAAACTGCACAAGATGGGGTCTCAAGCTGGCAAAATGCCTGAAGAACAGCTCTGTGTCCAACTGACTCCAATCGAGTATTGGACTGGGCAAGAGTTGCTGCTGCTTTAGATGATACCAACTTGTGGTAATTGTAGAAAGCAAAAACCCCATACTTGTGCCCTAGATCCACCACCTTGTGTAAATAGAGCTTGAATTCCTCTCGCCTCTGAGGGTATACAGAGCAGATGACATCTCTGTATAGTCCAAAGCCAAGAACAAATTCGGGGATGGAGAGTGTGTCGAACTACACTTTGCCACTGGTTTTTGGAGGGGCCCGCTTGCCCGCCTCCTACCCTGGGACTATGGGCCCTGTGATAACCCATGTTCAAAAGTACTGTTTCTGCCTGTAAAGGATTTCCCTGTGTTTACCTGTACCCATTCGGTTATTTCCTCTCCCTGCTAGTTAAGTGACTTTAAAGTATTTGTGTTTATTTCTGTGTTCGGGACATTTATTCGTTCTACCGAACAGAGACCACCCTGGGTAGCAATCAGAACTTAGAACTAACTACAAAAACCGCAAGGTAATTGAGTGCTTCTAGGTGGCCGCCATTCGGCATACGAACACATGGCGAGAACAAAGGATGGAGGCCATCTTAAATCTCCCAAACACGGCCAGCAGGACTTACTCGTGGATTGCCTGGAACCATTTTCGGCATGGCAATCACATGAACACCCGGTCTCCATGGAAGTACCGTCTGACCTATTTCCACTCACAGTATCAGACTGGCGTTCGGGAGTTTCAATCAACCGAATGAGGGAAGCATTCACATGTAACAAGATACCGTATAACTGTGATGGTTTTCGTGTAATTCTGCACGAACGGAGACCGGCTCTTGCTACCAATTTCATGGAACTCTAACTCGGATACAACCACATGGCGAGCCGGTCAAACTTCCACATGATGCAACACGAAAACTACCAAATGGATTTTTGTGCAATTTGGATATGTTACTCCCAGTATCCTCAGCTACCCAGGGATGTTTTTATATTCCTATGTCATGTATGAAGTATATTTCTAAAAATGTTGAAAATTGTTAATGTTTCTGGCCAGCAGATAATTGAGTTTAGTATGTTGCTGAAACTCAATTATCTAGCCTGGCCCAGAGGAGGAGTCTGTTATTGTATAAATTGAATGCCTGTTGCTACCAGTAAATTAGTCTTGTTCCAGCTTTAAGCTTTGGCTCATGTGTGGATTATTTGTCAATACCAGTGTTACTTTACCCTGTGGATTATTGTTGTTATTCTGCTATTGGGAAAAAGGAAATACTAGATGGTAATACAAATTACTAATGTAACATTGCCCCTTGGACTTTTAACTGGAACAGATTCAAACATGTGGCGTTGGCCATCTTAAATTGTCCAGCAGTGTTTTGCCGTTGAATGTATGGAACTGTTTTGGGCATGGGACCACGTGCACGGTGGGCCAAAAATAAGACTTCCAGGAAATTCCTGAACCCCTGAACCAATCTGGGTGATTTTTGGATATATTGTTCACCCAGATCGGGGCTATCAGGGGATGTGACTTGTGGGGATATGTTGTATTTTGGGGTAATTTTGGGGTTTTGTAAAAATGTATGGGTTTTTTTCTGCTAAAGTTAATTGAGTTAGTCCATTGTCTTTGTTAATTGTATCACAGGCAAAGGGGAGGGTTTGTGTACAGTAACTGGGAGTGTTCAAATGTAAAACTCTGTTTTTATTGGATTGTGCATTTCATGTCCTGTGCTCCACAAGGCCCACGTGGGCGGTAACCTTGTGGGAAAATACTGTATAAAAGAAGCAGCTGTCCCATTAAACCTTCAGTTCTACTTCACTCTCAATTTAGAGTCCTGTCTCTTATTGAGGGAAACAGCTACAAGGGATTGCTATGCTCTTCATACTCCCTTGGATAATCACTAAGCTCTTTTAAGGGAAAGAGAGGTTCACCCACTGGAATCTGGAGCCTTGTCGTAGGTCCAGGGTGGGTAGGAGACGCCGAGACCCCAACCAAGCTGTGGTGGTTCATGGGGTCTGCGGTGGTTATGGTGTCTAGTGGAGTGTTTGGAGCCCTCGGGAAGTGCTAGGAGCATCCTTCAACAGAGGTACTCAGCCGGGGTGCCAGGTGATCCGTTACAGAGAGTTTTTTTGTTAAGACGTGGGTCCCTTGTTTTGAGGATCACGATAAAATCTCTGTAATTTAAGGATCACTATAGTGTCAGGAAAACCTCAGGGTCCCCCTCCCGTGGTGCTAAAGGGGTCCCTCGGTGCTGGAGACCTCTCCTCCCACTCCGACATCAGCTCCCCCGTCCGACGTCACTGGAGCCGAATGCGTGGCAGGTGCCGTGTGCGGATTCAAAGTGTCTATGGGAAAGCATTTCTCAATGCTTTTCTATGGATGCTCTGCATGATGGATGCGAAATTCGCATCCAGCGTCGCAGATGCACCTCTGGTGGCTGTCCGGAAGACAGCCACTAGAGGCTGGATTAACCCCAAATGTAAACATAGCAGTTTCTCTAAAACTGCTATGTTTACATCTGAAGGGTTAAAACCTGAGGGACCTGGCACCCAGACCACTTCATTGAGCTGAAGTGGTCTGGGTGACTATAGTGTCACTTTAAAAGCTTTATTTTCCAAAATGTCCTGGTAAGCAATAAGGAGAGAGACTAGGCTGACATCCTTGCCATCTAGAATGTCTTTCTTAATGGAAGCTGGAACCGAATGTGCAGAGGCGATAACGTGTAAAGTGGAGGGAGTAATAGTAATGGCACTACCCTGTGTGTTTGAGGGTGCAGGTGCGGGGGCTGGAACGTCAGTTGCGTTGATAACCGTAGGGATGATGGTTTCTATCTTGGTCATCTTCTCGTTAAGTTACTGAAGGGCAGACAAGATAGATTACAAGGTGTCTTAAACTTTTCCCAAACCGCTGGCAAGGGACTAATGAGAAGTGTGCCGGGCCTGGGATCGCTGGACTGGACCACTAGTTGCCTATAGAGTTCCGCTTTCCTAGCTGTAGCTGGGAAAGGAACATTCCTATGGCGTAGTTCTGCCCTCAGTTTAGGAATGGTCCGGGATCTCAGAGACCCGGGGGTAGCTGGAATGAGAGATTCAGCTGTGAGCTTGGTCTAACGGGCATGCTGGACATGGAAGCAGTGCCCTGAAGAGACATGTCGTCTCTTTGGATTGATTCTTGCAACATCCTATAAAGAGATTAGTAAATCACATACTGAAAAGTTTGCCATGACGTGGCAGGTGGGCTAAATTCTCTCATGGCCATTGGAGAAACAAAATAACCCCCATTTGTTTAAATATGCATGAGGATTTGGGAAGAGTGCAGGCAACTTTTTTCTTTGTTTTTTACTGTATGTATTGGGGCTGATGTGTGCTATGGTCATTGCTGCTGCCCAAGTGTAGTGGGAGTTTGAGCACAGGCCTTGTTTTTTTGTATTTGTATTCACTTTTGTATCACACAGCTATGTTACAATGCTGGCGCTCATCCCTTGTGTTCCTTATTAAGGTTTAAAAAGCATGTAGTCGTGTATATAAAAAATACCCCTCTCTGTCTCATTAGACATATCTTTACAAGATGCTCAAGGAAGCAAGGTGAAAGGTTAGTGTAGGACCTACCTGAGAGGTTTGCCTTGACGTGGCAGGTGGGCTAAACTCTCTCATGGCCATTGGAGAAACTAAATAACCTCCATTTGTTTAAATATGCATACGGATTTGGGAATAGGGCAGGTAACTTTTCCTTTGGTTTTTAATTTATGTATTGGAGCTGATGTGTTCTATGGTCGTTGCTGCCGCCCAAGAGTAGTGGGAGTTTGAGCGCAGGACTTGATTTTTTGTATATATATATATATATATATATATATATATATAAACTATACAATTTCTGGCACTCTTCCCAAATAATAATACATGCCAGGTGCTTCTCTGTGCAAAATACTACAAACAAAGCAAAAAATGAGAGCACTCCATGGATTTGGTAAATCAAATTACTGTATTCAAATAGCACAAAAAAAATCGACGTTTCGACCGTCTAGCGGTCTTTATCAAGATGCTGTCATATACAAAAACCTCAAATATATACATAAACGCTTGTTAAACTTACCCAATCACCAAGTGCTCCCTGTGTGTCCGATCTGCCATATGAGTGAAGCCGCAAATTGTGAATCGTTATGTTAATTGCCGTAAAGTGACGTGTGGTGAAATCCCCATGTGTTGCCTAGAGACGGCACAGCTGTTTAAAAACCAAATGTCGGCAGAGATTTAAAATCAATACGGAGGATAAATAAAATTATATGTTGCATATGTGTTTTCATAAATGTCTAAGCAACTGCCTAACTGATCGTAGGATACTAGAGTGAGCCAGGAATGGCTAGAAACGATTGCTCATATAGGGACTCAGTTAGAAAGACTGGTGTATTGGTAACTGTAAACCTGTGTAGCCTAATAGAGCTAACTCAAATACTACCTAACTCCTTATTAAATTGGGAACCCTAGCTGGGAAAGCCATGTGTGTTGCCAAATCACAAACCTAAACAATAAGAACAGGCATCAATTACAGAAAACAGGCTGGCTTGGCATAATGTGAGTTGTCAGTATATAACAGAAAATGTGTGTGATGTTGACCCTTTATCTACTGGGGTCCATTTATAGTGTAGAGTGATCAGCATGTGTGTGATGAAATAAATAAACACAGGGAATATTAAATGGTGAGTGACAAATCAGTATGTGTGAATTCCAAACTAGTAAAAAATAAAGCAAGAATGGGAAAATCCTGTACTAAATCAAACTACGGTATGTATGTGAGACACTGTAGAAAAGAGTGTGTGTGTGCTACTAAGATCATTCTCCGGTGTGTGTGTGAAATGATGTAGTAAAAAATGTGAGTATACTGCCTGACCTCTAGAAATGAGACAATCAATGAAAAGTGAAAAAGACTGTGCAGCTGAAACATGCACTAAAAGTGTAATGAGCCCTCGTGAATAATGAGAATGCACTGTCAGAAAGGTAAGAATGCAATAAAAAAATATAAATAAATAAATAAATAAAATAAAATGAAATAAAAAATATATACAAAATACAATAAAATAAAAATAAATATCAAAATAAATAAAAAATATAATAAAAATAAAAATAAAAATAACAAAAAATAAAAATAGTAAAAATAAACAATAAAGAGAAAATAAACAATAAAAAATGTAACAGTGATCCTACTAACTATATGCCAGTGCAGCCTCCAAGATCGGCATGCTAGGTAATGGAAAAGAGAAAAATTAGGTAAAAGGAGAGAGGGTCCTACTATAAGAACCTTATGTCACTGGGTATTTATCAAAAAGCCAAAAGTGCCTAGATGTATGTACTATCCCCAATCACCAATTGGAAGTCCACAACCCTTTCTTGCAGCTCTGTATTGTAACTCCCACCGGCAGGAAATCAGATGGAAATAATTCACAATGTCCTCTTTATTATGGGATGGTCATTAAATCCTGAGTCAAAATCTCGCATCCAAGTCATTTACTGCTCAGCGATATCAACGGATATCCAAAAAACAACTAAATGAGTTGTATTCGTTTAATCCTTTCGGTTGGACCGTATCCAGATGTGTGATCCAAAAGGTTTCCCTTTGTAAAAGTAACTTTGATCTGTCGCCTCCTCTTGTGAGCGGTGGGATGTGGTCTATCATAATGAACTTAAGCGTGGGTAAATGGTGTTGGAAATCTAGGAAGTGTTTTGCCACAGGTTTATCAGTCTTCCCATGCCGGTACGCCGTCATGATTCCTGATCTGTGACCACGAATACGGTCCCTTACTGTAAGGTCTGTTTTACCCACATAATATTTCCCACATGGGCATGAAATGAGGTATACTACATGGTCACTCATGCAGGTTAGTCGATGTTTGATCTGGATTCTTTTGCCTGTGTGGGGATGTGCAAAGGAAGAGCCTGTCAGCATGTGTCCACAGGTGACGCAACCTGAACACTTGAAACAGCCTTTCTTGGTATGTAATGTTCGTGTAATATATTGGCTCGGTATATCTGTTTTTACTAAAATGTCCTTCAAGTTTCTGTTGCGTGAATATGCGACCCTTGGTTTCTGTAAAAAAACCGGATTAAGTGTTCTGTCGCTGGATAAGATGTCCCATCTCCCTTTAATCCTGTGGGAAAATCTCTGGCTCTCCGTGTGGTATGATAAAGGGATCGTAATTCTGGGCAGATTTTGAAGTTGTTTAGTAGATATGCCCCTGTATATATTTTCTGCTTTTATTTGACATTCTTGGAGCACTTTATATGTGTATCCTCGTTCCACAAAGGATCTGGTCATGTCCTCTAGTTGAGTTTTACATGTGCTTTCCTCCGAGTTATTCCTGTACACTCTTAAGTATTGCGAAATAGGTAAAGACTCCTTTAGGGCTTTGGGATGAGCGCTGTTGGCGTGTAGCAGCGTGTTGCGGTCTGAGGGTTTTCTAAATAATCGATGTCCAATGTTTCGATCCTTCCGGAATATCTCCACATCCAAGAATTGGATTTTATCTGGGCTGTACGTCAAAGTAAATTTAATGGTGGAGTTTAAATTGTTCAGTTCTTCAATCATCTTCTCCAATTCTGTTGCCGTGCCTTGCCATAAAATAAAGATGTCGTCCACAAACCTGTGATACTGTATCAAATGTTCCTTATATGTGGACAGAATGTATCTGCTCTCATATGCATACATAAAACTATTCGCATATGTTGGAGCTATTGCCGATCCCATCGCAGTTCCCATCTCTTGAATGTAGAAATTCTTTTCAAAACGAAAATAATTGTTTGTCAATGTAAGTAGTAATCCTTCTAACAAAAATTCAATGGGGGGACCTTCATAGACATCTGATTGTAATAGCAGTGTTCGCATCGCATCAATCCCCATATTGTGAGGAATCACCGTGTACAAATTTTTTACATCTGCCGTGGCGAAGATGTACTGTGTGTCGTTTAATTCACAGCTGGTGATTTTATTAAGGAAGTCTTGGGTATCCCTTAGGCATGTGGATAATCTGGAGACTGTGGACTTACAATAAAAATCCACGTATTTAGCTATGGGTTCCAGTAAACCTCCTCGAGCGGATACAATTGGTCTCCCAGGTGGTTTCTTTGCGTCCTTGTGTATCTTAGGGAATGTGTAAAGGATCGGAATTTTCGGATGTGTATTGAGCAAATATTCCGCTGTGCTGTGATCCAGCCAATTTGCTGCTGTTCCCAATGTTATCCACTCCTGTATTTTGGTGCTGATCTTGCTCGTGGGGTCAGAAGTTAGCTTTCTGTATGTCTGGGTATCAGATAATTGGGTTAAAATTTCTTCCCTGTAGTCTGTATAGTCCTGTAGGACTATTGCTCCCCCTTTATCTGCTGCTCGAATCACAAGTTGATCATCCCTGCTCAAATCTCTGAGAGCAGTTCTTTCTGCCTGGGTTAAATTATCCGGTTTCTTCTGTTGTTGTGCAAGAATGATATCCATGTCAGTTTTCAAAATAGTGGAGAAGGTTTTGATGGCATGATGTGTGTATTTAGGTTCCCAAACGCTTTTGAGTTTGAATGATGAGGATGGTCTTACTGTCATGGTATCACGAGTAGCTTGCATATTTAAAATTCTGTTCATTTTGAACAATTCAACCCCGGTTTTGAATGCATCTGGTTTGGCCGTCGGAACGAATGTAAGTCCTTTGGATAGTACTTGATTGTGGGCATTGGTCAGCGTCTTGGAAGATAGGTTGAAGACTGGATTTATGTCCTTCTGGTTGGTGGTTTGGATCTGGTATTTATAGATCTTGTTCCTCTGTCCTCTTCTGATAAATCTGCGTCTTTTGAACCTCTCCTTGTGCGTTGATATTTGCCAGGGGGATCGTTTGTGTGTCGTTCCGGCCCTAAAAAAGTTGATGATTGGGTTTGTTGTGTATCTCTGATGAGCCCTCCTTGGCTTGAGGTAGCTCTGGTGTCTGTTTCCGAAGTGGAGTCTGCTGAGCTCGTGTCAATGGATAAGAATTGAGGCTTGCGTGTTCGTTGTCTGTTACGTTGGAATGGTAGTGAATTTCGACTATACCCACCATCAGGTATACCATTGGATTAGTGGAGAAAGACGTAGACTACCATTCCAACGTAACAGACAACAGGCTCTTCAATTAACATCCATTGACTCAGCTTCCTTTCGATACTCTTCCTCAACCAGGAAAACTCATCAAGGCCAGCAGCAATCATCAACTTTGAGCGACTTCATATCGAAGAAGATTCCAAAAACGCTGTCGAAAGAACTGAAGATCTATAACTCACCGAATCAACCAAACTCAATCTTCAACATCTTCAAAACGTGACAACCACAACCAAAATTTCCACGACCGTTCATATAGGCATTCGAAGTTATTATTCAAAAATAATTTCAGGCTACAAACATAACAACTTACTAAACGACCATGACTTCATCACTCATCATTCAAGCTTCAACTGGCTACACATCATGCCATCAAAAGCTTTATACTCTGTTCCATGAATTCATGTACACAACAGCTGAATAGTAACGAGCAGCATTTGCTCTCCAGAAGATTTGGCTGAAATTCAACAATGACCAAACACGGCGCAGGCATAAAGAACAATCTACGGTTTACTCACGGCCAAGAGGCAATCCGCTCTGTGCCAATTTGGCAACCATTTACGAGCACTGCGTGAGGAGGCTGGCGCTCAATACAAATTCGATAAACACACGCCAAAATTACACAGAGCAAACAATTATAAACCGACACTGAGAACATAACTAAATAGATGATTTTGTGTAGTCCACAGTCTCCAGGTATCCACGTAAAGTACCCAGGTTTCTTAATACCAGCTTCCAGCAATTAGCGACACCTTCCAGCCATGCGTACCGATAAAGCGGCACGCGTATTCACAACCAACAATAATACTGCTATTATCGAATGATATGAAGGCTCCCCGACAAACACGGTAGAACCCACTACCGACCGACAACAGTATTTAGATACCTTCATTCCAGATGAAGAACGACCAGAATGCGGCAACCTTCCAACATATCGCGAGCATATTTTACTCTTCTGCGCATATTTAATTGTCACGCATTTGTCACAGGTTTTGTGAACGTATCTTATTTATGGCAACATAGCGGAAAATGATGAAACTGGGCTGGTAGCTCACCATGCATTGCGCGGCGTACAGCCGAATAATCAATTAACTGAATAGTACGACGAACATCATTTAAACCCTCCGGGTACCAACTGCTGCACCAACGCGCCATCCCAAAACACAAAACATTTCGCGGCGCCACCAGAAGTGCGAAACAACTTTCGGAGAAGCACGTAATACTTTCAGCAGAACCGATACGCCGGCGGGCGGATACACATGCTGAATGTCCGAAAATAAAAGCAGAAAGTATACCCAGAGCATACTACTGAAGCAGCTTCAAAGATGCCCGGAAATGCGTTCCTTTATCATACCGCGCGACCAATACAGGGCATCGACAGCTGCGTTTTTGCGAGAAACCGAAGTGCTGGCAAAGCGAAGGAACATTTAGTAAAAACAGGTATACTGACCCATACTATTACGCGAGCATTACGAGCTGTTTCAGTGATTTCGGTAGCGTCGCCTGTGTTTACGAAACTCTGCGGCCCCACGCGAGCGGGTAACACCGTATTGTTGTATACCTCATTTCGCATGAAGCTATTGTATTGCTGGGCTGCCCCGGCCGGACGTATGTGATGCGGAGATATGACGGCTGCATGAAACGACAAACGAAAACACAAGAGCACCAGCACCGTTACTGCGCTTAAGTTCGTATGACCAGATACGGCTCTGGCCAGACTCCGCAAGGGCTGCGGAATCACGCATCTGAATAGATCCCGGCGAAAGAATTAGCGATACCTTTCATTTGGACGTTTTTAACAATCGTTGACGTAAATGACGACTCGGGGCTGGCGTCCCGCGTTGACAATTCCGTATTTCTGCGTTGAATTTTAATACGGGATGAACAATTGACGTTAATACATCTGGGCTTTTGACTTTTGATAAATGCCGGTGACATAGGTGGCAGTATACTCTCGCTTTACTGTTTTGCTTTTCCGACCGCGCAGCATGCCGTCTTACGCTGGCAGTTAATTGCGCTGTTACATTTTTTTATTGTTTGACACTATAACTTTATTATTTATTTTACCTGTTTTATTTTCATTTTATTATATTTTATTTATTTTGATATTTACCTTTTATTTTATTTCATTGTTATTTGTTGTTGTTATTTGACATGTTGCATTCTTGCTTTCTGACGATGCGTCATTACACTTTTGAATGCGTCGCTGCACGTCTTTGCTTTTCGTGTTAATGCTGAAGGTCGAGCAATACTTTTCACATTTTTACTACATCATTCACACACACGCGGAGAATGATGTAGTACACTCTTTTTCTGCAGTGTCTCGCATGCATACGTGGTTTGTTTGAGATTTTTGTCTTCTTTATTTTTTGCGGACTGAATTCACACGCGCAAACAAAGAGGTCGGCATCACACACGACACTGTTATGCTGACATCACGACCATCAACCGGCCACTGCGTGATAACATTGTTTGAGTTTAATGACGGCCTTTTAACCAAGGAAGTTAGTATTTGAAGTTGAAAACTCGTAAACTGCGGGTTTACGGTGCCGGTACACCAGCTGAGTGTATGTTCGCAACTTCGCTGTCTGCGATCGGTTGAGCGGTTGCTTAGACATTTACGCTATAATTTGTTATCTCGTGTTAAATCTGCGGCTGACGGCTTTGTGCCGTCTTCTGCGCCACGCATCACTAAACAGTGTTCACGAACGGCTTCGCTCATATGGCGAATCGAACACAGCGCAGTGATGAAGCAATTTGGCTGGCGTTTGTATTTGAGGGTTTTATGAACGGCATCTTGACGGGCTGCAGCTAGACAAAATTTTATTAACTGTTGTGATACGGCTATTTGTTGCCAAATCATGGAGTGCTTTCTCATTTTAGCTGTTTATATATGTCTTTCTAATAATATGTATGTATGTATAGTATATGTATGTAATAGCAATAATAGCCTTATGTATGCTTCTTGCTGTTTTATATATTTTTTATTTAATTTATATATATTTGGAGTCATGCCTGACAACCCAGGCTGAAATACCAGAAAATTAATTTGCAAGCCCTATATTTTACCCTGTAACTTTCTAAAACTCTATAAAACCTGTACATGGGGGTACTGTTGTACTTGCGAGATGTGGCTGAACACAAATATGAGTGCCTAAGAGCAGAATATCAATGATATCATCAATAAAAAGACTGCAGTTTTTGTGTGAGAAATGCCAAAACCAATTATAAACACGAACTTTGGCTTTGAAATGGGCAAGCTCTTTATTTGACCCTGGGCATTGTTGTACTTGTGTGTGTTTTATTGCAGTGAAAGCTAACAGCATTTATTATAAATTATTTCCATTAATGAATGTTTGATGTAAAAATATTTTCACACATATTTGATATTTCTCCTGAACAGAATGATACATAACTGTGGATGTGCTTAATACGAAAGAGGTAAATGATGGTTGAACAGACATATAGCTCACATTTTAGGTTTTGTTTTGGTTTAGAAGTTTGATAATTGCCTCTGTCTTTAAGGGGTTACATTTGAAATTCACTTTGAATTCACCTTTAATTTTCAGTTTATTAATTTACCCTGTTAATCTGACTTGAATGTATACTAGGTCCAAAAAAAAAAAAAGTTACATTAGCTATTCAATTTAATCACATACTCCATGTCCAAAAAACATGGATTCTATAATGTGACATATATCTGTTGTTTCTGCTCCAAATGAGCAGATAGGAGGAGTTTAAGGGTATCTTGTGCACTTTCCAAAGAACAAGCAGTGGCCTAGAAGCACACTTCAGTGCAAATCAAACAATTTGTCTCATATTAGACATAAATTTAAAAAATCTTAAATTACTAAAACAGTTCTAAAACAGTGAATCATTGTGGTTGTTTTTAAAGAAAAAATAACTTTTTTAATTCCACTGTCCTTGTCCAACCTGCCTTTGTTGACTCCTGGCACTATCCTCATCATCCCCCTTGCTCTGCTTAAGGGTAGAGATAGTGCTAAGTGTACCTTTAAAACCTATAAAAACTGTAAAAATCCAGATTCAGCAAGGGTGGACTAGCTGACTGCCCTAGTACTTTCTTGTTCTGCTTCTTCCATCAGTAATACATACTTTGAAATCTTTTAAGATTGTGCTTCTACCAGCAATACTGTGATGAGCCTTTACATTGACCCACTCACTTCCTTCTCAAACAATTTCCACATCTTGGAGACACTAAAAATGATCCCATAGTTTACTTTAATGGTGCGATACAGTCACCGTCCTCAACCCTTTTGCATTGCTGGCAGTCAATGGTATTGGTATGACTCAGAGGGGGGTGGGGGGACAGCATCCTCCGGACTGCAGCTCCAGTCTTTTTATTTTTTATTTTTATAATTTTTATTTTTTATATTCATTATTTTTATTTTTGTATCCATTATTATTTCTATATTTATTTTTATATGTATTTTCATTTCATTTATTTTTTCTTTTCCACTTATTGAATAAATGTTAATGTTTCTACATGGGGTACAGATTCAATATCATCTTATATATGGAATTCATAATTTGATGTTTTGTAATGAGATTTTTGGGGGTTATTAAATGAAGTTTGTATATAGTATCATAACAACCAGTTAGGTTTCTCAAAAATCGACATTCACTTTATAATTTATGCACTTTACTAATTTTATGGCTTTTATACAAATTTGAGAGGTAAAGATTTGAATAGTGTGTAGGTGTCTATGATGACAGATTGTGTCTATTATTGTTTTTCCTGGGTTTATATGTCCAAATACAAGACGGAAGTAAATGGAACGCAAGTGGAATGCAAGTCATATCCGAAATGGAACGCAGACATTCTCCATGTTCCCGGAACGCATGGATGTACGTATGGGAAGTGAAGGATTACGTCATGAACACAGAACTTACAGCTGAGACCGACAATTCAGAACAGCTGAGGGAAACATCCAAGTGGAGAAACAACAAACGGCTGGAAGAGACACCCACTTGACCACCAATGAACTCCAGGACTGTATGCCTATATAACATGGATAAAGGGGGGAGGGATTTCAGGCAGCGATTGTTAATTGTACTGCATTTTGTGTTTATTATTGTAATTTTACTATACTAAGTCCCTGAAGAAGTTCTAATTTTAGAACGAAACACGTAGGACTAAGTTTATCCTAAAACTTTTTAATTTTTGGCAATAAATGTATCTTTTACACCTTACCTGATTCCTGCTTTGTTTGGCTCCTGGAAGTCCATAAACCAATCTCGCCACATTGCATTGGAGAAGCCTGGTTGCTCGCCTGCTGCCTTTGGACTATGGCCCCCTGTTAAAAGACATCTTTTTTACCTGCAGAAAAGCTTCATTCGTGCTTTTCTGCCTGGGGTTCGGTAGATTTGTTTGAATGTGTTATACCGCAGATAGGAATCCCATGGAGCCCATTCGTATGAAACTGACTGTAAAGACTTTGGCTCCATGGCGATTAAACTGTATTCGTGTGGTCATTCACTTAATAATGTGCGCTCAGACCTGAGCTATCTGGGGATATGTTAAATGTATAGTTTTAATGTAAGGTGTCTTACCTGATGTATTTTAAAGTGTTTTACTGTCTTTGTGTCCCCATGTGCTCAGTGGAGTCTGCCTCTATCCCTGGATAATTGGATTACTTTCCCCATTGTCCAGGATAGAGGGCTCTGTAAAACCTGTTTGAGCCAGATAGCCATGCTGCCAACCAGGGTACAAAAGATACTTTTTACTAACTTTTGAACCCCTGGTCTGATTCATGCCATTTTTTAATATGTTGTTCCCCTGAATGGATTGATTGTGAATATGCAATTTTATGTGAATGTGATGTATGGTTTTAGAGTTATGAAAGTTGGGTAGAAAGTATGTTTTAACTGTATGTGTAATTGAGTTTCCTCTCAGGATAAGGGGAGGGAATATATGGGATGTAACTGTGATGTGATTGGTTGTTTTATACCTCCCTGTGGGCGGTCCTGTATTTGAAACACTGTAATAAAAACCAGGCTGGGTGTGCCAGCACCTCAGACCACTGCTTGACCCTCAACACGGAGCCTTGTCTCGTTCTTGGGGGGATTCACTGTATGCTATTAGAGACTGATTGCCAGGAGTGTAAGCTGATTGTCTGCTTTTCCTGTTCGTCTGCTAGCAGCTATTTGGGAGGTTCCAGTTCGGGAGTTGGAGTGCTATTTTGTATCCAGTTCGGGAGTTTGGAGTTCTGCAGTAGCTGTGCCTGCATCTCTGGAAAGGGGACCGATCGCCTAAACGTTTTTTACCTCTTGTGCGCAAAACGGTCCGTTACATTTAGTAGTATGTGTAGTTAGCAGTGTGTGTGTGTATGAGTATATTTAGCAGTGTATGTGTATTTATCAGAGTATGTGTGTATTTATTTAGCCGAGTGTGTGTTTGTATGTATTTAGCAGTGTGTGTGTGCATGCATTTAGGTGTGTGTATGTACGTATTTGTTATGCTTCCTATGGATTTGGAGTGGAACTCAACTGCAGAATAGTGTTTGAGGAAGTAATGAGAGTATAGGTCAATGGGGAGGTTCCTGTAAATTTAAGGAACACAATATAGAGATAGTTTGATGAGAAGACTTCATGTAGCTTTAAAGAACACGACATGCAGAATAAGGTGTTGAGGAGAGTTCCTGTAGCATTAAGGATTGCAATATGAAGATAGTTCGTTGAGACGAGTTCTTGTAGCTTTAGGAATACAATAAGAAGGTACTTTGTTGAAACAAGTTCCTGTAGCTTTAAGGAATGTGATAAGAAGATAGTTTGTTGAGACGAGTTCCTGTAGCTTTAAGGAATGCAATAAGAAGGTAGTTCGTTGAGACGAGTTCCCGTAGCTTTAAGGAATACAATAAGAAGGTAGTTCATTGAGACTAATTCCTGTAGCTTTAAGGAATGCAATAAGAAGGTAGTTTGTTGAGACGAGTTCCTGTAGCTTTAAGGAATGCAATAAAAAGGTAGTTTGTTAAAACGAGTTCCTGTAGCTTTAAGGAATGCAATAAGAAGGTAGTTCGTTGAGACAAGTTCCTGTAGCTTTAACCCCTTAAGGACTGGACTGTTTTTGCGATGTTGTACATTTGCAACCAGGCATATTTTTACACTTTTGTGGTGTTTGTGTTTGGCTGGAATTTTCCGCTCTCTCATTTACTGTTCCCATACAAATTATATATTGTTTTTTTTCAGGACAAAAGGGGCTTTCTTTACATACCATTATTTATATAATCACATGTATTTTAATTTAAAAAAAATAAAAAAATATGATGAAAAATTGAAAAAAATACATGTTTTTTGACTTTTACTTGAAAAATCTTTTACTCATCTACAAAAGCGAATTAAAAATAGATTCAAAATTTTGTCCTGAGTTTAAAAATACCCAGTGTTTACGTGCTTTTTTGCTTTTTTTTGCATGTTAAAGGGCTATAGGTACAAGTAGAATATTGCGGTTTCAAAACATACATTTTTTAAATTTATCAATAGTGACATTGTAACACTATTATCTGTCATAAATCTCTGAATAACACCCCACATGTACATATTTTTTTTAAAGTAGACAACCCAGGGTATTCAATATGGGGTATGTCAGTCTTTTTTAGTAGCCACTTAGTCGAAAACACTGGCCAAAGTAAGCATTCATATTTGTTTATTATTGTGAGAAAAAAAGTAAAAAACTGTTGGTAGTAATTTTGGCCAGTGTTTGTGACTAAGTAGTTACTAAAAAAGACTGGACATACCCCATTTGCAATACCTTGGGTTGTTTTCTTTTGCAAATGGTATGCCATCATGGGGGTAATTCTCATTCCTGGGCTACCATACGCTCTCAAAGGCAACGTAACCAACCTGGCCATTTTCAATGAAAAAATATTTGACCCATATATTTGACCCTGTAACTTTCAAAAATGCTAAAAAACCTGTACATGGGGTACTGTTTTACTCGGGAACTTTGCTGAACACAAAATATTAGTGTTTAAAAACTGGAAAACGTATCACAACAATTATATCATCAGTAAAGTGCTGTTTGTGTGTGAAAATGCAAAAAAGTCACTTTTCACTTAGCAATATCATCGCTGTGATATGTTTTACTGTTTTGAATCACTAATATTTGTGTTCAGCGAAGTCTCCCGAGTAAAACAGTAACCCCCATGTACAGGTTTTAGGGTGTCGTAGAACGTTACAGGGTAAAAATGCTAGCAAATTCAATTCTCTGGAATTTCGGCCTGGGTTGGCAGGCAGGTCCCTTAAATTGCAATCAATAAAATTACTGAATTATGTAAAACTATTACATAAATACACACGTAGAATTTAAATATATATGCATATTTATATAT
>OW240918.1:73669816-73684873 GCA_933207985.1 Pelobates cultripes | reverse complement strand
AGAACAGGTTAAAAAAGGTAGAGTTATTCTCGCAGGCGATTTTAACATTTTTGCATTTTTGATACCTCTTGGGATAAACAATTGGCTAAAAATCAGAGGATAGATAAATCTCTTAAAAGGCAGGCTGCGTCGTTAAGCAGAGTGATTAAGAAAGCGGATATGTTTGACTGTTGGAGATTGTTTCATCCCAATGAAAGAAATTTTACACACAGATCTATCCCTCATAATTCGGCTGCTCAGATAGATATGATTTTGGGAAATCTAAAATGAGTTCAGGCAATTTCTCTAATTTCTATCGTTGAAAATACTTGGTCAGATCATGATATGGTAATCGCAGATCTGGTGGAAATTAATAAGAGACCTCCGCAGATCTGGAAATTGGCAGATTATCTGCTAAAAAATAAAGCAAATGTAGAACATATAGTTAATTGATTTATTTATTAAGGAGAATTAATCTGATGATGTATCTAAAGAATGTTTATGGTCCTCCTGTAAAGTAGTCATCAGGGGATACTGGATAAAACTTTCAAGTTTCCAAAAAAGGAATGTAGACAATATTTTGTCGGATCTTTATATCCAATTTTATAATCTCTCTAAAGCTAACAAACAAGTTTACTCTGAAGAGAGAGCCTTAGCTATTAAAGTCTACCAAGAAAAGATAAATGATCAGATTAAGAATAGGGTGGAACGTAATCTAAATAAGTTAAATATTAAATATTATTATAAGAACAACCGGGTAGACTCAGTCTTAACAAATAAACTGAAGAAAAAGATGACTGACCATAAGATATCTAAATTAAGAGATGGAATTAATTACATCTACAAGCCTGAAGAAATTGCCAGTAAATTTAGAGCGTTTTATCAAAAACTTTATAACCTGAATAAATCCTCCGACCAAGGTTTGTTGGACAATTACTTGAAAAATTCCAATCTATCTAAATTATCTAACGACCAGATGGTGAAACTTAATAGAAATATATCTCATCATGAAGTTGAGTTGGCAATTGATAAGCTTGTTAACAGTAAAGCTCATTGACCGGATGGGTACAAGAATTTGTTTTTTAAGGTTTTTAAAAGACAATTAATTCCGTTGTTAACTGATACCTTCAACGAATTGGCAATCAAAGGGAATGCATCTCAAGATTTATTAAGGGCTCATAATACACCAGTTTTGAAACAGGGCAAAAGCCCAGATGATGTGAGTAATTACCGTCCTATTTCTCTGGTTAATGTGGATATGAAACTTTATGCCGCAATTTTAGCGGAACGTTTGAAAATAGTTTTGCCATCACTTACATAGGGACCAGATAGGTTTTATGCAGGGAAGACACTCCTCAAATAACACCCGTAGAGTTCTGGATATTATAGAATGCGCTCAAGTTGAGGGAACCCCCCTTCTGACCCTGTCGGTGGACGCAGAAAAAGCCTTCGACAGGGTCGGATGGGGATATCTGAAGAGAACTTTGTTACAGTTCGGTTTTGACGGGTGGTTCTTGAACGCGGTGGGAGCTATATATTCGAATCCCTCTGCCCGTATAGTAGCCCGTGATTTATGCTCAGATTGGTTCTATATTAATAATGGGATGAAACAGGGGTGCCCTCTCTCACCTTTATTATATGTCTTATCAATTGAACCACTAGCAGATAATATTAGACAAAATGCAGGGATTAAAGGATTAGGAACTCAACTTGATGAATGGAAGATATGTTTATATGCTGACGATATTTTAATTTCCATTACGGATCCCCTGGTTTCTCTTCCTCATTTAATGCAAGAATTTAACAACTATTGTAGTGTTTCAAATTATAATTTGAACACGAATAAAACAATAGCTATGCCGATTAATATACATAAAGATAATTTATTTTCCCTAAAGAAAGATTTTGACTTTAAATGGACAAAAAAAGTTTATATATTTGGGGGTAATTATAACTGCAGATATAAGACGGACTATGGAAATCAATTTTTTGAAGCTGTTAAAAGAGACTTATATGTTATTTAAAGAATGGAGAGTGCATGAAATCTGCTGGTGGGGAAGGATACTATTAAAGCCTATATAATTCCTAAATGGGCATACTTATTCAGTATACTCCCTCTCTCGATTTCGAGCTATTGGCTGAATATGCTGCAAAATAGCATTACAGCTTATATTTGGAGAGGGAAGAGACCAAGAATTAGTACATACACTGTATAAAGGAAGGCCCACCAGGGGGGGTTGGGTTACCCCCTAGTCAATCAAATCTACCAGGCTAATATACTTGTTCATGCCAGTAAATTACAACTAAGTGACTCTATAGACCAAGCTTGGTATAAAATTGAGGCAGCCAGACTTGGTTTAGATAACCTTGAATTCCCCTTATGGAGAGAGGCAAGCCAGAATAAGCATTTGTGCGAGATTGGTTCTCATTTTCCTTTGTTTTTATCACAGACATTAAAAGAATGGACTAATATAAAGAAGAAGTTGAATATTAATAGAAAACTATATGAGAACCTCAGTCTAAGGTCGTTAGAATGTTTTATGCTAGAGATAAACCTGACGAATTGGTTTAAAGATCCTAATCATAAGATAAAAGATCTTTATAATGATCACCAATTGAAAAGCTTTGAAGTTTCGAAAAACTGGTTAGATTTACCTTCTAGAGAATTTTTTAATTTTCTTCGTATTAAGAGCTACTTAAAAAAAGATAACATATTGGCTTTAGATGGCCGTTTTGGAAAATTGTTTAGGAAAATCTTTTCAGGGTGCGTTAAAAAGATTTTCTCTATTGCAGTTGAACTAATAAAAATGAAAGGGTCCCCACTTATCCCCAAAGCTTTAACCGAATGGGAAACTGATTTAGCAATTTCCATTCCATTTAATAGTTGGTGTAAATCCTTTATGAGGACTAAAAAAACATTCATTGCCTGAATATTCTAGAGACTTTTACTAAAATATTGTACAGATGGTACTTGGTATCGACTAGACTTGCTAAAATTTCTATTACTAATACATCTAATTGTTGGCGGTGTCTACACCCAGATGGCTCTATGTTTTATATATGGTGGACCTGCCATCGAATTAAGTCTCTCTGGACTATTACATTTGAATTTATAAATAGAATTGGAGGTATACATTTGGAATTTAAACCGGAAGTTGCCCTACTCCATCTTATGGGCTTAGAAATAAAGGATAATCTTGATATTGTGATTATACATTGTTTAATGGCTACCAAAATATTAATTGCTAGATTTTGGAAAAGTACTGATATTCCTACTAGAGATCAAGTCAAAGCCCAAGTCGAGATGGAAAAGGGGTTAATGTACATGAGAGAATATCCTAATTTTAATATTCTGATGTTTTATTCCAGTATTGTTGAAAAAATTAATGGGCTTTAAATGAACTTGAGGAGGTTGGGTTACTTCATACGTTCACCTTATGGATAATCTGATGATCTCATAACGGGTTCTATTATCGGGCTCCTTGTCCACATACTGATATTACTTAATGTAGTATTGGATCTGCAATATATCTGACCAGTTCTGTCTTTGTTTTTGTCTGTCTTATTCATAAGGTTTTTAAGGCCATTTCTGGATCATGATATCCCCTCTAGGGGATTTTAATGTTAGTATATTATTGTGTACTTGACGGCTTATTTCTGATGTAATTTGAAATAGAATAATATACCTTTGTATGTTTAATGGGTATAGGAGTCCTTATTTTTTCTGTAAGGTTCCTTCCCCTAGATGTTGTTATGTCTATCAATGCTTCCATTAAAAAAAAAAAAATCTAATAAAAAGAAACAAATGCATACTAACGTGAGACTTGTCAGGAATTCAAACTGAATTTAAGACAAAAATAAATGCATAGGAAAAATTAAATACAATTATACTTCTAGTTCAGCTATTTTGATCACAATTTTGAATTGCACTTTAAATTCCTAATACCATAAACATAAAACAAATAAATTAAAAAGTATTGTGAATAGACTAAAAATAACATAGGACGAATTATGCCAATAAGTTATTTCTGGCCGGTAATAGGCCAAGGTCCATAATTTAATGTGTTCATGCATTCAGTAATGTGATCAGCAAGGAAAAAAATATTACAACAATAAAAAAAATGCTCAAAATGCAAAACAGAAACAAGGGAAGTGAGATAAGGAGATAGATGGGACTGATAAGTCCAAAAAAACTAAACCAACTGATTATCGAGCTGGAGCATGGGATAAAAGGGCACAATAATCGTAATACATATAAGGACTACATGGTCCATAGTACCTTGCAGTCATCAATCCAATTACACGCTCATGGCACCAAGGCATAATGCAGGTGATACTGCAATAGAGGCAGAGAAAAACAGAAGCAAAGGAAGTTGACAAGGAGAAAAAAAGGACAGGAACGATTGGTCCAAAAAACAAAAATCTAAGCCTTGATCATTAGATCAGAGCTTAGAGATAAAATACTGAGACTACATTGTCCACTCAGTATTTTATCACTGTGCAACATGAGAGTATAGCAGATAGGGAATAAAAGTAATTAAAAATAGATGGTGGAAGCTGTAATCAATATAAATACATAAACTATAGGAAGCTAAGAGGCAGGGGTGTCATATAAAGACAAAAAGAAAAGAAAAAAGGGAAAAAATATTAAAATTAAAAAGGCAGGGGACAATCAAAAATACAATCAAAAATACTAAAAAATATCAATAGAAAAGAACCTTATATGGGCAGGGAGCATGTTCAGAGCATAACTATAGCAGGACTACATAGTCCATAACGCTATGTGTTCTTGGACTCAGATCACTTTTACCCCAAGTACATCTTGATACTTGTTTTGGGGTTTTTCTGGACTAATCAGAAAATCTGGACCAAACTTTCCCTCTCCTCATCCCACTTCCATCATTTCTATTTTATATTTCTTTTATGAGTTTTAATTTCTGTGATAATTTTTACTTATCGCTATCACGTGAATAAATGCATGAACGTGTTAAATTATGGAGATTGGAGTCTCCACATCTATCTATTACCGGCCGTGAATAATTTTTTTGCATTATTCTTCCCATGCTATTTTTAGTTTATTCACAATATTTTTTTAATTTGATTAATTTCTGCTGTTGCACAACACATTTGCCATCAACTTCTGCAAGTCACGTGACTCGTATCTCGGTCACGTGCAAGATGATGTTGCTGACTGCGTTTTTTAAGATTAACATTAAGAAACTATGAATTCAGTTTCGGTCAGGACTTCAGTTTCTTCACTTGATAAAAGCCTTTATAGATTAAATGCTTTGTGATTAAGCTACTATTTTGTTTTTATATTACTTTGGTATGTTTATTCTTTTTACTTCATAATAAATACTACTGTGAATTTCTACTTGTCTCTGTGGATTTATACCACATTGGATCTTGTATCATCACCTGTTTATTTTGTAGAATACCTGGCATTATATCCTCTGGATATATCTTCATATATTCCAGGTGAGGATTATACAACCTATGCTGTTATTAAAGAGCAAGCAAACTGCTTCCTTTTCTCCTACATATTGTTACATACTGAGAGCACTATATTTTTTCTCTTGTGCTTATGTTATATCATACAGACAGTTTCTCTAGGAAGCTTCACATTTATATACAAAAGCAGGGATATGCCTCTTCATGCTGTTTTTCTCTGAGCTGGTTGTAAAGCTTCATGTCTGAAAGTGTGTTTTTGACTTTTGACTTATCTAGATCACCTTATAGTGGAATATCCCACTATTGGTATTTCCTTCAACAATCAATGGTCAAGATGTGTATACATCTAGTATTTCCTAAAACATGGAATGTATCGCTACACGCTGTTTTTGAACACGTTGATTGCGCTTTACTTGTGAGTACATTTCTGATATTTTTCTATAAGAATACACCACTTTCTGAGATTACTACATTATCAGAAGCTTTTTTTGTGTTTTGTTCTCATTACATATCTTACATTTGCAAATTATCGTTCACTTGCTTTTTGCATGCATATGATAATTTGTAGTACTATTTGACTGCCGACATGGCGAGCAGCCAGCAGGCAAGCAGTTAAGTAATGTTCAGTGCATGCTAGCCAGCTGCCACATAGAAAAAAAAAGGAAAAAGCCTATGGAGTCAATATACTCCCAATTAAGGGAGCCCAGTGGGTGGGGGGCATTTCTACTAAACAGTGAGCAAGAGTGTAACTAAACACTACCAACTGTGCAGCCACTGGCTGCTCATTCTTCACAAGATATTCTTAGACCAGTGGCGTACCTAGAGCATTTGGCACCCGGGGCTGGTCCTATTTTTGGCACCCCCCTGCACCCACAACTTTAATATGTAAAAAACAACCACACTTATTTTTAATGTATTTAGCTCTAAGCAGTGTTTATATTTTTGTATAGAGTGTGTAAGTGAATGTAGGGGGTATGTTTGTATGTGGTGATGGTGTTTGAATGCAGGCATGTATTTTTATGTAGTGTGGTTTTTGAATGCAGTGGTATGGTTATATAAAATTGTGGGCTAGTGGTGACGTTGAAATTCAGGGGTGTATTTGTGTGTAGTGTTGGCGAGATTTTGAGATGTATGCACATATACACACTGACAGACATGCAGATACATAGACACACACAATCACACGCAGATACACAGACACACATGCAGACACAGTGGCGACTCTAAGAACAATATATGGGAGGGGGCACATAAAATACCACAGTCAAAACTAAGGGGTGGGGACTAAAATGTTTCACTAGGGGATGGGGTAATGTGCTGCCATTGGCTGCCTGATGCCAGCACGCAGTGTATTCTGGCATCAGACAACACATTTCCAGTGAATTCCCATTAGTCACCCAGATTTCTTGTTGTGGGCTGGCTGACACCTCTTAACTTCGATCTTTGTTTATCAGATAACTACCCTATTTGCTATCCTTATGTAGGATTGCCATATTTAACCCCTTAAGGACTGAGCCAAATGTAAATGTTTTGATTAAAAAAAAAAAACTTAAACAAAACTTGGAATTTGACTATGTCTGTTCATATAAAGACAAAAAGAAAAGAAAAAAGGGAAAAAAATATTAAAATTAAAAAGGCAGGGGACAATCAAAAATACTAAAAAATATCAGTAGAAAAGAAGCTTATATGGGCAGGGAGCATGTTCAGAGCATAACTATAGCAGGACTACATAGTCCATAATGCTATGTGTTCTTAGACTCAGATCACTTTTACCCCAAGTACATCTTGATACTTGTTTTGGGGTTTTTCTGGACTAATCAGAAAATCTGGACTAAACTTTCCCTCTCCTCATCCCACTTCCATCATTTCTATTTTATATTTCTTTTATGAGTGTTAATTTCTGTGATAATTTTTACTTATCGCTATCACGTGAATAAATGCATGAACGTGTTATATATTAAGTGCACCACACTTATTATTTAATTTTATTCAGGAGAAATATGGCTTTTACTTAACATCAAATATTTAGCTATGAAACATAATTTAATATGAATACAATATAAAACAATGTGAGGAATTAAGAAATGTTGTTGTTTTTTTTAGTTCTATGTCTTATGGTGTTTTGGGAAGTTACAGGGTCAAATATAGCATGTTATATTTTTCCTTTTTTTTCACATTGAAATTCACCAGATTGGTTACTTTGCCTTTAAGACCGTATGGTAGCCCAGGAATGAGAATTATCCCCATGATGGCATACCATTTGCAATAGTAGACAACCCAAGGTATTGCAAGTGGGGTATGTCCAATCTTTTTAGTAGCCACTTAGTCACAAACACTGGCCAAAGTTAGCGTTATTATTTGTTTGTGTGTGAAAAATGCAAAAAACTAATTTGAATGCCAAATTTGAACACTCTGAGAGGGTTGGAGTGGATTCCCATTCCCTGGTGGTCAGTGGTTGCTGCTGGGATCTCTGTGCTCTAACTGCACAGGTCCCTTGCGTGCCCCGTTATGAAGCAGATGCCAGGATGATGTTATATGCTGGCTCACTGCAGGGCAAAAATAGTCAGATGCACACAGTTATACACATATACTGTCTTTTGGATCAACAACAAAAAACAAAAGGCTGAACTTGATGGATGCAAGTCTCTTTTAGCTATGTAACTATGTAAATACAGCCATATGCACACAGTCCCAGATACATAGTCCCTCACACACAGTAAAACACACAGCTGCAGGCAGTCAGTCACACACACACACACAGTCACAGGCAGTCAGTCACACAGGCAGTCACAGGCAGACAGTCACACACACAGTCACAGTCAGACAGACACAATCCCAGATATATATATATATCATCAGATAGTGACATGCACAGTCAGACAGACCGTCACAGGCAGTCAGAGGCAGACAGTCACAGTCACACGCGCAGTCACTTGCACAGTCACAGACCGACACAATCCCAGATATATATACAGAGCCTGTTGTGAGAGGGGCTAGTGCAGATATAAGAACTTCCCTATCGGCACTATATTCCACCTCTGTATCGCTCCATTTGTGTCATCACTTCCGCGTAATCAGCTAGTAAACTGGTTCGCTACACGGAAGGTCCTGCAGCTGCCGTATGCGAGACAGTTCCCATGGAAATAGTAAGTGACAGATGGGTACTGCTAGTACACCATCTGTAGTATAATGGGAGGTCCTCTCTGGGGTCCCCAAGCACCAAGGTAATCCTTTTTTAGCCCCATAGAAGAAAACCCCCATGGACACGGTTCACGGCAGGTAGCGGCATTCCCTTGGGGTCTTTTCACGTGCCGGCTTCGTTTAGCCTCTCAGGTTGGATGATTTCCCCTTACCATAAGCGCGGGCTATTTTCTGTGTTTTAAGTTCTCCTATCTGTGTGCCACGTTCAGCACTTACTTTCATAACATGCTGTCATGGAAACTCAAACCTGTGTATTCGGTTATATTCCATCCTTAGTGTGGTGTCTGCATTTCGTACAATGTTCAGATTACTATGCTATATATCGCCACCTTGTGGCCTTGTTTAGATATTTACGGTTAATTATTTCGGTGCTTTGATGTATGTTTAAGTTTTCTGTGTGTTAATTGTTCCCTGAATGAGAGTAGTTCCGGGTTTCCCTCACTATGACTATGAGGTCTGTTTAAGCACTATAGCTCCAGGTCACGCTAAAGGCTGTGTACCATGTCATTTTGACACTACTCATACTCTAACGTGCTTCCGATAATCTTCCTTCATCAAATCTTTAAGTACTACATATACCATTGGTATGTACAACGGACAGGTATCACTACTGACTTTAGCCTCTTTGGTGTTCTAGGCATAAGCCTGTCATCTGTCTCTACACAGACTCGCATACAATGTCTCATAGCATGTCTTGTTATATTATTGTAGGCTCTTGAGGGTGTATCATTGACGTTGCCCACATATAGTCTACTACAATTGATAAGTCTTGCCTGAGAACTTAAAGATGCCATATTAAGTTCTGTCTAACTACCAGGTAGGCTATTACCCTTATGAGATACATTATGTTATGGTTACATTTTCTGACGCAGACATGATTCTCCTTTCCACATAACTTTAGGTGCTCGAAAAATTACCGATCCATCAAACGCTTGGCATACAATTTTAATTTAGTACATGCAGGTACGTTTTGCCCATTAGCTCATATGGGTATTTTTATGTTTCTATCTGTCCTTTAGACTAGTAATATTACTGGCTATTAGGGTAATAGGTTCCATAGTTATCTTTCTCAGGCCTTCTATGCCTCATTGTTGTGGAAATAAGATATTAACCTAATTTTTAGTTAGTAAAATGTCTATTTACTCATTTAACGATAATCAGCATTATTCTACTTTTATGTGATTAATTAAAATGTCCGCTAAGAGCTTCCCCCCTAACATCAACTAACTACTTCGTGTAACAAGATGGCGCTGGAATCTGGGGGAGACCCTCATGATACCAGTGACATCACTCCTTGTAGGCAGAGCATTAAGATAACCACTTAACACCTAACCAATTAATGATGTATTATTTCATATTATCTCTGACAATGCATATGATGTATTTTTTGCTTTAAAAGAGACTTGCCGCCCCCTCTGAATAAACATTCCCCAAGTTTTTCATCAACCTGAAACTTGTGTCTGGTGTGACTTACTTCAGGGAGCGTGCACGCACTGTTTCTTTAATTTGGCCAGGGCCAGATACACAAAATAATCAATTTATTGATTGATTTCCACTTCAATTGTCGCCCAACGTGGGGCCCCGGATTTGCCGGTTCGGAGGGCCGGAAACCAACGGACCTGAGCGGACCTCCGGAAAGTGGGACAACTGGAGCCTGATCACCTCCACAATACAGCCGTTGCCTGTATTTTCCTGTTTTGTGTCGGTCTGCCTCCGCTACCACTTCCGGCTTCCAGAAGGCTACAAGACAGGTAATCCCTTATCCGGTGCCTCTTTTAATGAACCTGTCGATTGTCTATCTGCCTCCTGAGTGTTTGTATGAATGTGTGTGACGGCCGGTGCATGTGTTTTCCTTTTAAACTTTAGCTTGACTGCCTAGTGGGCAGCCGTTAAGGGGCTGGGAACCACCCGGGTAACAGGGTTGGGGTATTACGTACAGCCGGTAAGGGGCTGGGAACCACCCGGGTAACAGGGTTGGGGAATTACGTTCAGCCGGTAAGGGGCTGGGATACAGCCGACGAAGGGCTGGGTACCACCTGGCGGAAGGTGGGGTTTTTACTGTAGACCTGGTAAAGGGTCGGATTACAGGGTTGCAGCCTAGAGAGAAAGGCTGGGATTGTTACTATTTGCTGTTTGGTACTATCTGTTTTAATATGTACATGGCCATATTATACTCTGTCATTCTGTGGATTTTGTTTAATTGTTGCTACAGTGTGGGTACCCTTGGTGTGTGCGTGTGTGTCGTGTGGCTGATCCTGGATTCTGGGGTTTACACTCATCTCTATGTGTGTGATTTCTGTAAATGCCTTTTGCTTAGTGTTGCCACGTTTATCTTTTCCTTTGTTCTTTATCTTTCTTGTGCCTGCTGCCCAGAGCTGTGTTAGTCACCCACGCTCGCTCGTTCTGGTCCGTGGCCACCATCTCGGGTGGGCGGACCCCTGTGACTAGTCTAGGTTTAGGGAAGACGCACGGGACCCAGGTCCTCATGGCAGTCGAGCACTGTAGACTTTCCTCTTTCTTCTTCTCCCTCCCCCTGTCCCTGTCACGTGGAACTCTTTTGTTTGGTCAAGATGGGACAGGAACATGCTAGACCTGCTGTTACGGTACCTCCAGTAATAAATGCACAAACCGCCATTTAGTGAATGCTCCCCGTTCGCAATAATGTGGTCTGGTAGCGCATGCAGTATAACCATGCGAACCGCCAGCCAGGGAACACTCCAAACTCCCGAACGGTACCTGTACGGCTCCTTCCCTTCACGAGCTCCAAATGCACTGTGGCGAAACCGGCCTCGCCACGTGTCCTTGGAGGGGGCTGCTTGCCCACCTCTTGCCTTTGGACTATGGACCAGACTTTATGTGAATGTGTTAACCCAGATAGCTATGCCATGGAGCCCATTCGTGTAGTTAAAGACTTCGGCTCCATGGCAATTGAACTGTGTGAATAGGATCTGAGCGCTATTCAGTAGTTTTGTGCACTCAGATCCCAGCTATCTGGGGATATGTGACATGTCTGTGTTTTATGTATAAAATGTGACTTTGTGTATTTTATAATATTTTAATGCTTTGTGCTCACCATGTGCATAATGTAGTCTTGTGTCTGTCCTGGGAGATAATTGAATTACTTCTCAATTCAATCTCCAGGATAGAAGACTCTGAAACTGGTTTGGGCCGGAAAGCCATGCTTCATTTAGTCACAAAGGACTTTCCCTTAACTTTTGAACCCCTGGTCTGATTCGTGCCTTTTTTTAATATGTTGTTCCCCTGAATGGATTGATTATGAAAATGTATGTTTTATGTTTGTGATATGTATATTTTAGAAGTTATAAATATTGTGTAAAACTGTATTCCTCTGCCGGTGATAATGAGATTACCCATTGTGTTCAGTAATCATATCACATGCAGAGGGGAGGATTTTATGTGGGAGTGTCTGGGTGTATTGTACGGATTGATTGGTTGTTTTGTAACGCCCTGTGGGCTGTACTATGTTTGTGGATTGGGAATAAAAGAGACTGTATGTGACAGTACAGAGAGTTCCTGCTAAACCCTCAAAGTGAAGTGTCGTCTCATTATTGGGGGAGGATTCATGGTATGCTGTTCCAGTTTGACTGCTAGGAGTGTAAACCTATTCGCATGGTTTTTCCTATTCGGCTGTATACAACATTCATATGCTTGAGAACATTCATATGCTTCTCCGGTTCGGTGGTTTTGGTGTCTGCTGTAGTGCTTGGAGTCCTCAGGAAGCGCTAGGAGCATCCTTCAACGGAGGTACCCAGTCGGGGTGCCAGGTGATCCATTACATTGGTGGCAAGCGGTGGGATGGCATCCTAGTGCGAGGTAAAGCAGCTCAGAGACACAGTTCGTTTGGAGTTACAATTTGAGGGCAACGCCAGTACCCGTACAGCGCCCCTATCTACGAAGGAACTCAGAAAATGGAGGAGAAGTTGCAAGATAGATTGTACTGTTACGTATCCCTGAGGTCGGGAGCAGTGTCAGAGGAAGACATGTTGAGGTACAGAGAGAGTGCCAGAGCTGGGTTGTGGGACGAAGCCCTAGAGGAAGTACAGTATTCGCGAGGGGATCGGCGCCACAGCAGAAGGCAGCGAATCCTGGCTCGAATGGCAGAGCGGATGCCCCTCCTGAGGAAAAAGACCGAAGAAGCGTGGGTGATTAGACTCGAGATTTTAGTATATGCAGAACTGGCGCTCGACGACGCATACCAGGCGATACAGTGGTACGCAGTTCAGTGTGTCCCTGAGTTGGCAGAGTATGAGTTCCCAGAAGGCGGAGGTTACGCTGGCCCTGGCCTATTTTGGGACAATATTGACGATGAGGACTTTGGGAAAGCTACTGACTCTCGTTTTTGGGACCTGTGTTACGACCGAGAAGACATGCTGGGGCTCCCTAGCGCTATTGACCTCGAGGCAGACATACAGTATTTGGTCACCAAGGAATGGAACCTGGAGTGGGATTACCTGCGACTCATCAATGAGGCCCGGGAAGAGACAGCCGGTCCTCTTTCCCAACAGCAACCAGCGGTACCCGAGGTAGCGGACCTCCTAGACTGGTCCTGTGAGGGTCCCCAGCGGCAGTGTGTGTCCCAGGGAGCTGAAGGTGTCGTCCTTCCTCCCCAGCGGCAGTGTGTGTCCCAGGGAGCTGAAGGTGTCGTCCTTCCTCCCCAGCGGCAGTGTGTACCCCAGGGAGCAGAAGGTGCCGTCCTTCCTCCCCAGCGGCAGTGTGTATCCCAGGGAGCTGAAGGTACCGTCCTTCCTCCCCAGCGGCAGTGTGTACCCCAGGGAGCAGAAGGTGCCGTCCTTCCTCCCCAGCGGCAGTGTGTGTCCCAGGGAGCTGAAGGTGTCGTCCTTCCTCCCCAGCGGCAGTGTGTATCCCAGGGAGCTGAAGGTGTTGTCCTTCCTCCCCAGCGACAGTGTGTGTCCCAGGGAGCTGAAAGTGCCGTCCTTCCTCCCCAGCGGCAGTGTGTATCCCAGGGAGCTGAAGGTGCTGTCCTTCCTCCCCAGCGGAAGTGTGTATCCCAGGGAGCTGAAGGTGCCGTCCTTCCTCCCCAGCGGCAGTGTGTGTACCAGGGAGCTGAAGGTATCATCCTTCCTCCCCAGCGGCAGTGTGTATCCCAGGGAGCTGAAGGTGCCGTCCTTCCTCCCCAGCGGCAGTGTGTATCCCAGGGAGCTGAAGGTGCCGTCCTTCCTCCCCAGTGGCTGAAAGTATGTATGGGAGAGGAGCTTGTTACCCCCTCTCCCCAGCGGCAGCTTAGCCCACCAAGGGGAGACAGTAATCTCCACAACAGTGCAGATGGGACAGTGGTCTCTGCACATGCACCACCGGGGGTAGGGACAGTTGGTCCTGTCCCCCAGCAGCAGGACTGTTTAGGCAAAGGGGAGACAGTCTGTCTCCCCCTCCAGCAACCAGGCTCCAACCAGACTACTCCCGTGGTAGTGCTGGCACCAGGACAGAGTACCGCTGGTCTCTGCCCACTCAGCAACCCACCCAGTACGCTTACCAGTCACCCACACAGCCATGGTGAGGCACCTGGACACAGACAAAGTTCTCCTCTACCCAGGTGTAGTAGCCAGTTATTATGGGTGGGCTGTATTACTGATTGTGTTTTGTGGGTGGGCTGCTGGACTAACAAGGGCACTGACCGGCAGGAGGTCAGATACCCTGTTAGTCTGATTGGTAAAGGGGAGAAGTGTGGCGGAACCAACCTCGCCATTATGCACTGGAGAAGCCTGGTTGCCAGCCTCCTGCCATGTGACTATGGCCCCTGGGATGTATTGCCCTTTAAAGGCATGATTTTGGGCATAATGGATTTGTGTTGTGCTGCTGCTGGCCCTTTTAAGAACCATCTGGGGACATACTGTGGAGTTACTGGGTGACCACCATTTCCTGTATCAGAAGCACATGGTGAGAACAATGGATGGCGGCCATTTTAACTCACAGACACTGTGTGGACTTTTCAACACGGTGCCATCTCGCCAGTATTTGTTGCACAGACACATTGTGCGGTGGTTTTGGACTATACAGCAGGGGACACATTATACAGTGATTGTTTTTTATTTAGCCTGTATATGTTCTGCAGAATCTGCATTAAACTGTATTTTCCAAAGTACTGAACGGATCTGGGTGAATTTTGGATATGTGAAGTGTCGTCTTATTATTGGGGGAAGGATTTATTGTATGCTGTTCCAGTTTGACTGCTAGGAGAGTAAACCTATTCGTATGGTTCCTATTCAACTGTCTATAGCATTCATATGCTTGAGAGGATTCAAATGCTTCTCCCGTTCGGTGGTTGTGGTGTCTGCTGCAGTGCTTGGAGTCCTCAGGAAGCGCTAGGAGCATTCTTTAACGGAGGTACCCAGTCGGGGTGCCAGGTGATCCGTTACAGCAGGTTCTTACAGGAATGTTACCACCTAC
>OW240918.1:73640378-73662560 GCA_933207985.1 Pelobates cultripes | reverse complement strand
GTGTATTAAGCAGTCTGTCTGTGTGTGTGTGTGTATTTAGCAGTCTGTCTGTGTCTTTCGGTGTGTGTATGTATTAAGCAGTCTGTGTGTATGTATTGCAATCGTTGGAGATACTAATAAATATAAACTTAATTTATATCATTATTTAAAATTTGTATCATAAAACTCTCTGTTGACTTCTTCTTTTAAAACAAAATATGTTAATTAGTTCGCAAAACTGTACAAGTTGTTTTTTTCTAAATTTAAACCTCAGTATTCAGGTTTAATTGCCGTGTTGGCACTTTGAGGAAAAAAAAGTTGGCATGTATTGCGGTTCGGGCACTCGGGCTCAAAAAGGTTCGCCATCACTGTCCTACAGCATGACATTGCTGAAATTAGCCAACTGTGATGTGGTTATTTTCTTAGGTCAAGATGTATATAACATAGCAAATTTTATGAAAATACCCTAACGTCCAAAATTGCCATTTAGGTATTCACAAATTATTGCTATAAATGTTCATTTGTGAACTTCTAGGATTTAAAATATAGGAATAATCGGGGGGCGTGGCCAAGGGCGCATGGAAGCGAGGGCCCAGCAGCGAAGCACACAGCATTACCCCCACACAAAACTGGCCGGACTTGCCGACAAACACACAGTGAAAACCATGTCGACCAAATCCCACAAAAAAATGAAACAGAAAACGATGGATTCCTTGCTCCACGCACAGCACATGGCATGCCCGCGAGTCCAAGATGGCGGAGGGGAACCGAGATCACCCCCGCACGAACCCGACGCTGATGACAGCCGGAGTAGTTCCTACAGTGCAACAATGCATCCAGCCACCGATGCCTCAGTAAGCAACATGCTGCAAAACTTAAAAGCAGACCTACGTTCAGACTTCCTAAAAATGGCGTCGGACATTAGGGCTGACATTCAGGCCCTAGGAGACAGAACGGCTCACCTGGAGGAGAAGACGGAAGGCCTAATAGACGCACATAACGATTTATCTGATGCACATACAGCTCTGGCAGACAAAGTCAGGTTTCTGGAAGGGAAGATAGCTGATAATGAAGATCGTGACCGGAGAAACAATATCAGACTCCGAGGCATACCTGAAAGCATAGGGCCACAAGACCTCGCTCAATATGCCCAAAAGCTGTTCAAAACCTTGATCCCAGCCCTAGAAGAACCGGATCTTCGTCTGGACAGAATACACAGACTGCCTAAACCTCGACATCTACCTGCTACCACCCCTAGAGACGTGATCGCAAAAATACATTACTTCACGGTCAAAGACCGGATAATGCAGGCGTCCAGGCTAGAACAAACCCTTCCAGGTGACTATGCAGATATTAAGCTTTTCATTGATCTGTCGGCGGCCACCATGTACAAGAGGCGAACGTTTGCACACATTACTGCGGCCTTGCGCAAGGCCAATATCTTATACAGATGGGGATTCCCAGCTAAATTGTTAGTGAACAAAAACGGAGCGAACCGAATAATCCTCACCCCAGAAGATGGTCTGAAGGCCCTAGAAGATTGGAACATACCAATCCCAATAACTGATAAACAAAGAGAAGGCACCCCACCGCCACGTAAAATGGCGAGAGACTGGCAACAGGTTCCATGGAACGCCACAGATCCGCAGACCCGCCGAACACCCCGTACCTAAGACTTTCCTCTGACAACAGCGGGACACGTAATATCTTCATCCACAATGGCTTTATTGTATTTATGTGTAATATATGTTTACTATTGCATTGTTCCACTCCAAATAGACACAGTTATAAGAACACAACGATAGGCCCTCGAGCGGTAGAGAAGTACCACTAGAATTACAACTCTACTCATATACGCTTTAGAATTCACCACCACCCCCCACACGACTTACAAGCTAGGCCAACATATACCTGTGTGCAATTTTATGCACTTAGCCCCAAGGGCCAACGGGAACCTGTATATAGTTTGTTTGACCCCACTCCTCCCCCCTCTTTGCCGACCCATTCGAATCTATACCTGGCAGCCAAGGTAATAGGCGACCAGAGTAAGAGATCCCCCCCCTGACTGACTCAACACCCCATCTACCCCCCAAACCGCAAGGTAGGCATAATGCCGTTAAAAATCCTCTCCCTCAATACCAAAGGGCTGAACTCACCCAACAAGCGTAGGCTAGCTTTACTAGAAGCTAAGAGGCAGAACGCACAAGTGGCTTTCTTCCAGGAAACCCACTTCAAATGGAGAGCTAAACCCAGATTCAACTCCCCCTGGTTTCCGATAGATTATCATACATGCTATCATACCAAAAAAAGAGGAGTGTTGACACTAATAAGCAAAAATGTTTCCTTTGAATTAATACGCAAAATTGGAGATAAAAAAGGCAGGTACCTTATCATACAATGTCACATTAACAATCAACCGTATACGTTAGTGAACATCTACAGCCCAAATGACAACCAGGTTATGTTTATTGATGATGTTTTCTCTCTCTTATCAATGTACAGTTTTGGGGAGGTAATCATTGGAGGCGACACCAATTTTCTCTTAGATGCATATATGGACTCATCCGCTTCTAGAACGGTAAATACAACTACATCAAAAAAACGACTCACACTGTCATCCACCATCTGCCAAACACTAATGACACATAATTATGTCGACCCATGGAGGATTTCGCACCCGACGGACATAGACTATACCTGCTACACTGCAGCACACAATAGCTACTCAAGAATTGACAGATTCCTAATCAAATACTCGTCCCTAGAGAGAGTATCTCACACAAACATTGGCAATATCACATGGTCTGACCATGCCCCAATCACACTGACATTATCAGAACAATTCCCCTCCGCTGGCCGCACCACCTGGAGACTGAACGAGACCCTTCTCAATGATCCGGTAATAGTCTCCCACATCACCACAGACCTCCAACACTATTTTGCAGACAATGTACAAAGCAACACAACACCGGAATCAATTTGGTTAGCACACAAAGCTGTAATAAGAGGCAGCTTCATAAAACACGCGAGCCACGCCAAAAAAACTCGCCAAGCACAATACTTACAAATCATTGCAGACATAACGTCATTGACTCACAGGAATAAACATACACCGTCACCTAGCATACAAACTGCCCTGCACCAGGCACATTCCAAACTACGAGATTTTGAACTAGCCAAAACCACATACCTACTGCAAAAAAACAAACACAAATTTTTTGCATTCGGCAACAGAGCAGGAGCAAAATTGGCTTCTCAACTCAAACAACGATCTGCCGCCTCCAGGATTGCCTTCCTGAACAATAGTAGAGGTCAGAAAATCATAGACCCACAAAAAATTGTAAATGAATTCTCAGATTATTACCACAACCTGTACAATCTAAAAGCAGATGGGGGGGTGAGGGTCCCTACACACGAAGATATCGATAGATACTTAACGGATGTCCAACTGCCTTCCCTATCAGCAGCTGACATTAACAAACTCCGCCATCCAATATCCCCCGACGAAATAAATAAAGCTATAGCTGACCTCCCCCCACACAAAACACCGGGACCCGATGCCCTACCTAATAAATATTACAAAAAGTTATCCGGACTACTAACCCCACACCTAACGAACCTCTTTCAACACTGCGCAGGACAGGGAACATTGCCAGCAGAAATGCTACTAGCCCACATTACTACCCTACCCAAACCTGGTAAACCCCCTACTGTATGTAAAAACTTTCGGCCCATATCCCTCCTCAACAGCGACGCCAAACTGTACGCGAAAATACTAAGCAACCGACTTACTCCTGTATTAAACAGTTTGGTACACAATGACCAAACTGGGTTTGTGAGGGGACGCCAAGGCTCAGACAACACCCGAAAAATCCTTAGCATACTAGCCACAATGGAACGCAACTCGGTAGGAGGCCTTCTCCTTGCATTGGATGCGGAGAAGGCCTTTGACCGACTAAATTGGTCCTTCATGCAGGCGGTACTCCTGAAATACGGCCTCCCTCATGAGACTATTAGAAGTATCATGGCATTATACGCAACACCAGCAGCCAGAGTCTCACATGGAGGCTACATCTCCACCACATTCCCGATATCAAATGGGACCCGACAGGGCTGCCCTCTATCCCCCTTACTCTACATTTTATCCCTAGAACCCTTAGCCCAAAAAATACGCTCCCACCCTAACATAGAAGGCATAAAAATCCGAACGCACGAATACAAATTGGCTCTCTTCGCCGATGATATTCTAGTGACGCTAGGGAATCCTCAAACATCAGTACCATACCTTATGGAGGCCCTAACAGAGTTTGGTGACATATCGCATTACCGCCTAAACCAAGACAAGACCCAAGCTCTACCTATTAGACTCCCCCCGACCACTACAACCTCTTTAAAAAACAAATTCCAATTCGATTGGAGAACATCCTCCCTGACATACTTGGGGGTAAAAATAGCGTCCTCACTGACAGAGATTACAAAACTTAATTACGACACCCTTCCCAAACAATGCACAAAAGAAGTCCAAAAATGGACACAGACAAAAATCTCATGGCTGGGAAAAGTTAACGCATATAAAATGGTGATTCTACCAAAAATATTGTATATTTTCCGAATGCTTCCTATCCAGATCCCGCAAACACTCCTTAAAAACCTCCAAACCATATGCAACAAATATATCTGGGGAAACAAGAGACCACGCATACCGCACACCATACTACAGAGACACGTATCACAAGGAGGTGTGGGACTGCCCAACATAAGCCTCTATTATAAAGCCTCCGCCTTGACAGCGGGAATACTCCTGCATACCCCAGTAGGGAATACCCAATGGGTTGACCTGGAAAGGGCCCAATTCCAAGATAACACTGCACTAGACTACATGTGGACCCCAAAAAAACTCAGGCCACCTAAAGCCGACCTGCTCCCTACAACAAAATTTACCCTCCGAGTATGGACAACTTTTCTGGAGACCCTAGGAGCCAAACATACCTTCCATCCTAAAGCACCTTTAACAGCCTTGAAGGCAATCTCACCAGACATCCACTTACAAAAATGGTTGAAAGCAGGAATCACCCATATATACCACATTCTACAGCCACAGGGACTGATGACATTCCCCGAAATACAACAGACATGGGGCCTACCTAATAACACCATATTCTCGTATCTCCAACTCAAAGGTATGATCACCACCCATGTGCACAACCAACACCCCAACCCAAACCAAACATCTCTCCCAACAGAAGCGATAATAGAACGGTGCAGGACAGCACCAACGAAATCAAAAGCTATCTCCCTCTGCTATAAAGCGTGGGAAGATACCCTACCCACTACCACACCTAAATATAAAACTTTATGGGAAGCAGACTGCTCTATCCAACTCACAGAGGGGGAATGGATACATGCACTCAATGACTTATCCAAATGGACACGTTGCTACACGCACATCGAAGCCCATAGGAAACTATTATATAGATGGTACCTAACCCCAAGTAGGCTTCACAAAATCTACCCAAACACATCTTCAGTATGCTGGAGATGCAGGGCTGCTGAGGGTACACTCATACATATATGGTGGAACTGCCCTAACATACAACCCCTCTGGACAGAGGTACATCGCACACTTCGTATCCTTCACGTGCCCAACACCCCAAAAACCCCAGAGGTGTACCTACTTCTGCGGTTTCCGCCACTATTTGACAAATCACAAAAACAACTGTGCGCACTCACCACTCTTGCAGCCCATAACTTACTGGCTTTGAACTGGAAATCCACACTGTGCCCAACAAAAGCCCAACTAAGAGACAAAATACAACAATTTTACCTTTTTGAACGCATGGCCATAACAGACGACAACACAGTGCGAACATTCCAAGAGACATGGGCCCCATGGGTCACATTGACCACACTCAAAAAGGGTTAACCAGGAGACATGACCAACATAGCCAGAGTCGACCCACAGAGGCCATATAACTACGCCAACAGGCGTGATTGAACAATTCCAATACCAAAACTACGCATATCGATAGGTAATCCCAGAAACCCGCTAGCGGAGCAAAGAGAGGAGGTACACCACAACACGTTGAGCCCCCCTTCACTAACCAACACACCCCAATGATAGGAGTAGATAGACAGGGAGAGATGTCCGATAATGGACGCTAGTTATTAGTTCTTGTTGTTGTTTATACGTTGTTCCGATGATTGATGTACGAATACAGTAAGGCAAAGTTGGCATGACGAGCTTTAATGTAACAAATACTATGTCCCCAAAACGACTATACTGTACAATACCAGAAGCTAACGTTGTGCCAGGGCAAACTCATGTGTAGCCCGCTACTAAGTTGCTATGATACTACCTTGCTGTACCATTATGACTCACTTCTGTATGTTTTATTATACCCTATATGTTGAGATATACTTCTATTGTCAATGGAGCAAAACCATTGACCACTGAAAATCAATAAAAATTATATTGGAAAAAAATATAGGAATAATCTACAGAACATAGCTGTTTGGACCTCTATAGTTATAGCAAGTTTAGTTTTGCCAGCAGAATGAGAGTTGCAAAGCAGATTTACATGCTGGATGAATATGTGGCCAGTGGAGTTAATAATTATAAAAAATGGGTATTCCCTGGACTGTAATAACATTAAAGAAACACTATAACGTTGGGAATACCCTCCTGTTTTCCTAATGCTACAGCTTGACACTACCTATTTTGGGTAGAGTTAAATGAGCGAAATCATCAAAATTGATAGTTAACTGACGTGCAAAGAGGATGCTGCATCTCCTTGAGCTCAGAGCCTAACAGACGAGAAATTGTGACTTTGGTGATGATATCGGGCATTCACCTGAGCAAACCACCAAACCACGTAGGTAGAGTATTTCATCATTTGTCATGGATTCTTGCTTTTTGCACTCCCTTCAAACCAATTTAACACAGAGAACATTTATTTGGAACCAGATTAGTACAGGTAATGACTTCATACACATCTTTCAGGATTTGACTAATCGGGGTCCTGCAGTGGTGTCCGTGATCCATAATACAACTTGAGCAGGGGATTTATTTAAGCTTAGGCCCAGCAAGAAATCTTCAAAGGGGGACTGCTGGATCCTTTTATTTAACTGAAATATTTTTGTAATGTGTTTTTTTCACGTGGGCAGCTGCATATTTCCCTGAATGCAGCGTTAAGTGAACAACTCCTCCACTGCCACCTAGTGGTATGTAGAGATAAAAGAACGTGCCAGGTATAGGTTGAAACATAGGCTCTGCATACAGCAGGGTTTTCTTAACAAAATAGAGGCTCCTATTATGCTGCACTCTTTCTTTCTTTCCCTAAGCAGCAAAGAAAAGAACATTTAAAAATCAGTATAACACATAGATAATATAACAGCCAAATTATCATAGCAACACAGTCAGCCAATCACCATCACTTCCATCATATAACAAGCAGAACCAAACTAACTACTTCCTCATTCTTTCCTGCACCCTCAGTTAAAGGGAAACTAAAGTGCCACAGAAACATACTCGTTTTCCTGGCACTATAGCTTCCCCCTCTGTCAAGCCCCCCATCCCGTGGTGCTGAATGGGTGAATAACCCCTTCTGTCACTTACCTAGGTCCAGAACCGATGTCCCTCGGCAATGAACTGGTTCTGCCCACACTCCTCCACCACCAATGTCAGCCAGTGGGGGAGACCTAACGCGCATGTGTGGCAATGACCCGCTTGCATTAGGATTTCCCCATAGGAAAGCATTATTTAATAGAGTAATAGAGACACAGGTAATATGATAGTGTCATAATTCCTTTATATCTATTAGTCAGCTGCTTCCTCTCCTATACAACTCCTATCTGTCACGATTCCGGAACCTAACACGCTAACAGGTCACAGAGAGGAAGGATGCTATACCGGTCCTTAGAGTGGCCGGGCTAAGCACACTAAGAATAGTCAAGAGACAAGCCAAGTAAAGGGAGCCAGAAAACGGGAGAACGAGAAACAAGCTGAGGTCAAAGGAGTGGAGAATACAGGAAAATCGGAATAACAAGCCAAATAATCGGTAACCAGAGAGCAACACAAGCAAACTGCACTACAGGTAACACAAGACCACAACAGGGCACTGAGAGACAGGAAAGGTAAGTATTTAACAGCAGTGCTTAATTCTGATTGGATAATTTCCAGTCAGAATTAATAATCACACGTGGGAGATATCTATACCTCACACTGTGATTAGGGCACTGTGGCTTTAACGCCGGGTCATGTGAGTGACCCTGGCGTTTACATAAAAGCCGGGTCTCCCAGCGTGCAGCGTTACACATGCTGCCGCTGGGAGGCGAGGACGCGAGCGGCTACGAGGGGAAGCTGCACGCCGCTCGCCACAGGTAAGAGGAGGGAGGACCGCGGGCGGCGATGGTCTGAGGGTGAGTGCTGCAAGCCCGCAGAACCGTGACATAACCCCCCCCCGAGGACCGCCCGACGGGCTGGAAGCCAAAGGCTTCAAAGGAAACCGCGCATTAAAGGAGCAGATCAAAAAGGGCCCATTCAAATCAGAGGCAGAAACCCAAGACCGCTCCTCAGGGCCGTAACCCTTCCAATCCACCAGATACTGCAACCGACCCCGAGAAAAATGAGAATCAAGCAGAGCAGCCACTTCGTAAACGTCACTGGAGATCGCGTGGAGGGAATTCGGCCGCCTGAGAGGACCAGAGAATCGATTACAGAGCAAGGGTTTCAAAAGGGAGGTGTGAAAAGTGTTAGGTATACGCATGGAAGGAGGCAAGGCCAGCGAGTATGACACGGGATTCACCCTACGCAATACCTTAAAGGGGCCAAGGAACCAGAGCGCAAATTTCATCGAGGGACCCCTGAGGCGGAGATTCTTAGACGACAACCAAACCCTATCACCCGGGACATAAGAAGGAGCAGCACACCTATAACGATCAGCAAATCTCTTCTGAGTAGCAGCCGCATGAGAGAGAGCAGCATGGACCTAATCCCACATCTTCCGCAAGGAGGCAAGGTGCTCGTTCAAAGCGGGCATTCCCTTGTCGGAGAACACACCGGGAAGGACAGAGGGTTGGAACCCATAAGCAACCATAAAAGGACTTAAGCCAGTGGACGAATGAGTCACGGTATTCCTGGCAAATTCAGCCCAGGGAAGGAGATGAGATCAGTTGTCCTGGTGTGCATTAGTGAAGCAGCATAAATATAACTCCGCAGATTCATTTGCCCATTCGGCAGATCCATTAGACTGTGGATGATAGGAGGAAGTAAACGACAAGGAGATTCCCATCTCAGCACAAAAGCCCCTCCAAAACCGAGAGACAAATTGAGGGCCCATGTCGGAGACGATATCATGAGGTATACCATGCAAGCGGAACACCTCCTTGGCAAATACCCGAGCCAACTGAACCGCAGAAGGTAGCTTTTTAAGGGGAACAAAGTGTGCCATCTTAGAGAACCTATCAGTCACAGTTAAAATTACAGTCTGTCCATCAGATGAAGGAAGATCTACAATGAAGTCCATGGATAAGTGGGACCATGGTTTCTTGGGTACAGAAAGGGGCATTAGAAGCCTGCACATAATCTATCACGTCTTGTTTAAGTGAGGGCCACCAAAACTGTTGAAGGAGACCCTTGTATGTTTTGGTAACCCCTGGATGACCAGAAGTTTTGGCGGTGTGAAATAAAGCTAATAATTTCTTTCTATCTTTTTCTTTCACGTATAATCTACCAACAGGTGTTTCAGGGGGAGCTTGGGATTGGTATCTCTTGATACCATTGAGGAAAAGGGACGAAATAACTAAATGGGTAGCAGCTATTATCTTAGATGTAGGTACAATGGGTTCAGGAGCGGGGGCAATCGACTCCAAGGGTTCGTACTGTCTGGAGATGGCATCAGCTTTGACATTACGGTATCCAGGCCTATATGTGATAATGAACTGAAAGCGTGAAAGAAATAAAGACCATCTGGCCTGACGAGAGGACAACCTTTTAGCATCCGCTATATAGGAGAGATTCTTATGATCAGTTATAACCAGGATTTTGTGCCTAGCTCCTTCTAATAAGTACCTCCATTCTTTAAAAGCCATCACAATAGCCAATAGTTCCCTGTTCCCGATGTCGTAGTTCTTTTCTGAATCAGAGAGCCTTTTAGAAAAGTAACAACAGGGATGTAGGGGTTCGGTATGCGATAGTCTTTGCGATAATACAGCTCCTACACCTGATTCTGAAGGGTCAACTTCCATAACAAAGGGAAGGGAAGGATCAGGATGGTGTGGCACAGGGGCAGTGGCAAATGCCTTTTTGAGGGTCTCGAAGGCTTTAACGGCATTAGGGGTGCAAACCCTTTTTAGTCAGTTTAGTGATAGGAGAAATAACTGATGAAAAGTTTTTAATAAACCTCCGATAATAATTGGCAAAGCCTATAAATCGCTGTATTGCCTTAAGGCCTTGGGGAAGAGGCCAAGACAATATGGCTTCTAATTTAGAAGGATCCATGCTAAATACCTGTTCAGAAATGACATACCCTAGGAATTGTACTGATTTTTGGTCAAATAAACATTTCTCTAATTTGCAATAGAGACCATTCTGCAGCAATCTCTTAAGAACCATCCTCACATGAGTATTATGTGACTCCAAATCAGGAGAATATACAAGTATGTCATCAAGATAAACTACGGCACAGATATGTAGTAAATCCCTAAGGACATCATTTATGAGGTCCTGAAACACAGCAGGAGCATTACACAGTCCAAAAGGCATGACTAGATACTCGTAATGCCCACTGCGTGTGTTGAATGCCGTCTTCCATTCATCGTTCTCTTTTATACGAACCAAATTATAAGCCCCCCTGAGGTCTAGTTTTGTATAATATCTAGAACCTTTGACATGGTCAAACAACTCAGTGATGAGAGGGATAGGGTAAGCGTTTTTAATTGTTATATTATTCAGACCCCTGTAGTCTATACATGGCCTCAAATCGCCCTCTTTCTTGGCAAAGAAAAAGAAGCCAGCACCAGCAGGAGAGGAGGACCTTCTGATAAAACCTTTACGTAAGGATTCCTGTATATACTCCTCCATGACCTGATTTTCTTTCTCAGAAAGCGGGTAGACCTTACCCCTAGGGGGGCATAGTACCAGGTAACAGGTTTATGGCACAATCATAATCCCGGTGTGGAGGTAGCTTATCAGCCTCCCTTTTTTCAAAAACCAATGCGAGGTCTGCATACACAGAAGGGACAGAAACAGAAAGTGGTTTAGCTGTAGGCACATTAAGTAAGCAAACAGAACGAAAACAGGCCATACAGTCTCGTTGACAAGATTCCCCCCAAGAGAGTATATCTAAACAACCCCAATCAAGTACCGGGTTGTGTTTAACTAACCAGGGAAAGCCCAGAACGATGGAAGCTGTAGGGGAGTCAATTATTTGGAAGGTTAACCTTTCCTTGTGTAAGGCACCCACGGCCATAACCATTTCTTGGGTTTCATGAGTCACCAGAGGTTTATCAAGTGGTCTACCATCTATGGCCTCAACGGCCAAGGGTGTGGCCTTTTGGATCAGAGTCAAGGCTGCGGTTTTAGAAAAGTTCTCATCCATAAAGTTGTCTGCAGCACCTGAATCGATCAAGGCTTTAGTTGTTATAGTGGTTTGATTGACCAAAAGAGTAACCGTAATAAATGGTCTGGAGATGGACACATGAGGGGAAAAAATCATAACACCCGAGGCCGACCCCTCTCTAGGCCTTAGGTGCTGAAGTTTCCCTGCAAACTAGGACAGTTTCTTCGGAGATGCCCCCTCTTTCCACAATAAAGGCATAACCCCTCCCTTTTGCGTTCTTTCAGCTTCAGTTAACCCTACAGCACCCAATTGCATGGGTTCGGGAGATGGTTGATTAGGGGGAGGTAATGCTAGTAATGCAGTACTGGGTAAAGCAGGTGGCCCCTGTGTATTCATCCTTCTTTGACTACGCCTCTCTCTAATACGGTTGTCAATAAGAATGATGTAATCTATTACATCATCCAGAAGAACAGGCAATTCCCTGGATGCTATTTCATCTAGTATGTAAGCGGCCAAACCCTCCTGAAAGGCTGTTACGAGGGCGTCGTTATTCCAAACCAGTTCAGCTGCTAGAGTGCGGAATCAATAGTATAATCCGCTACAGATCTATTACCCTGTCGGACTCTAAGCAGGGCTTTGCCAGAAGAAGCAACCCTACCAGGTTGATCAAATGTACATTTGAAAGCTGTTAAAAAATCTGCAAAGGACATTGGGGATGTATTCTCCCACATGGGATTAGCCCATGCTAAGGCTTTCCCAGACAAGTGGTTGATTAGAAAAGCAATTTTGGTTCTATCAGTGGGGTAGGAACGAGGATTCATCACCAAATGAATATCAATTTGGTTGAGGAAACCACGACACAATTCTGGATCACCGCTATAGCGCTGTGGTGGCGTCATGTGAACCACGTGAGCAGGAGCGGGTACTGGATCGGGAATAGGTTCTGGCAGAGCAGCAACAGCTTCTTGAACGGCAGGTTGCAAGTGGGCAGTACGAGCCAGTATGGTTTGTAAAGCCTGGGCAAACTGATCCATACGGGGGTCTAAACCATCCATTCTAGCCTCCTGATTTACTAAGAGCTGTGGAATGTCAGCAGGTTCCATGGTGGCCCTGTTGTAATGTCACGATTCCAGAACCTAACGCGCTAACAGGTCACAGAGAGGAAGGATGCTATACCGATCCTTAGAGTGGCCGGGCTAAGCACACTAAGAATAGTCAAGAGACAAGCCAAGTAAAGGGAGCCAGAAAACGGGAGAACGAGAAACAAGCCGAGGTCAAAGGAGTGGAGAATACAGGAAAAGCGGAATAACGAGCCAAATAATCGGTAACCAGAGAGCAACACAATCAAACTGCACTACAGGTAACACAAGACCACAACAGGGCACTGAGAGACAGGAAAGGTAAGTATTTAATAGCAGTGCTTAATTCTGATTAGGGTAATGTGGCTTTAACGCCGGGTCACGTGAGTGACCCTGGCGTTTACATAAAAGCTGGGACTCCCAGCGTGCAGCGTTACACATGCTGCCGCTGGGAGGCGAGGACGCGAGTGGCCGCGAGGGGAAGCTGTACGCCGCTCGCCCACAGGTAAGAGGATGGGGGACCGCAGGTGGCGATGGACTGAGGGTGAGTGCTGCGACCGGCACGCAGCCTCCCCTCACAGCCGTCCGCGGAACCGTGACACTATCTTAGAAGGGGCATATCTAGAGCCTTTGGCACACCCCACTTTAAAATGTAAAAACATCCACAAATTTAAAAAATGTTTTCAAGAATATTTTTTGCACACATTTGTAAACTGTATGTTAGAAAGAGTCCGCTCAAGGCCCCATAGCGACTACAATAGAGTCTAATCAGTGGCGTCTCTAGGATTCATTTTTATGGGGGCACATAGTGGGCCAGGGACAAAAGTAGGGAGGCAGTTATAAAACATGTATATATGTATATACACACGCTCCCTTAATCCCTCTGCAAACTGCAGTCTCAGCTAGGTAATGTGTCACACATTAGATGTAGCCGCACTGTCCGTTCAGATCGCATCTAGCCCATGGATTGAAGGATCCATGTCTCTTTTGCCCCCCCTACCATCCATGTCTCTGTGTTCCTCCCTTTCATGTCTTTTCTCCCCCTTCTTCCATGTCGTGGATGTCATTTGTTTTGTATGCAGTGTGTGTATTGAATACATAGTATTTGCGTTTCAACCCCTATTCTGGGGTTGAAACGCGTTGTGCATCTTTTATTTATAGTATATTTTACTTTATAAATAATAATAAATCGATTTTACTACTCGATCTTTCTTGGAGTTTCTGATTTCAGCATTTTACACTTAGTGGGACCTGAGTATTGGAGGAAGCTATCCTGTGTCCTAAAGGAGACATACACTCTCTATAAGACCATAGCCAATTTATGTGGGCTCAGAAAATTTGGAATGTTCTGAATTCTAACAACTACATACAGAGTATATTGGCAGATTACACTTTGTTGTTTTTTATTTTTTATCCTCTGTATAGGAAACAATTATTGTTATTCATAAGCAAGAAGAATGTATGTATGAGGTAACAATTCCTCTTATTGGGTACGCTTATCACCTTTTTCAGCTTTACACTGAATTTTCTTTCTTAAGTATATCATATTCCAGCTCCCGGCATCAGTAGATGGCTCGCAAGGGACCAAAGCAGGAGGATTACAGCTCCCTCGTTGCCTCTGATGTGCTCACAGCCGCCCGTTGGGGGTCCATAAACTGCTTCCTCCAAAACAGGAAGAAGCACTGAACACGTCCAAGCGGGCACTTTGGGATAGCTAGAGCCAGGGCCGGCCTTGGCCTTTAGGCGACCTGTGCGAAAAATCACACACACAGTCTTACAGTCACACACAGGCAGAGTGTGATGCACACACAGTTATAGTGACACAGAGACACACAGTCACACAGTCACACACACAGTTACAGTCACACAGAGGCAGACAGACCTACACAGAGGCAGACAGTCACACACACACAGTGGTGTATTTTGGATTTGTGCTGCCCTAGGCACAACTAAATTCGGGCACCCCCAAATTCGAAATTTGCCCCCCCAATTTGTGTTAAGGCCATTTGTTTTGACTGACAGACACATGCCCTCATTGATACATGCACTGATATACACTCACTAACAGAAACACAGTCATTGGCACACATATACAATCATTGGCACACACTGTTTAACCAACACACACAACATACACACTCTGACACACCCACTCACTGACAGGCACACACTCTCAGATACACATAAAATGACATACACACACTGACACACTCTCACAGGCACACCCATTCTCACCCACAGACACACACTGACAGCTACACTCACTCACAGTAAGGTGGACAGCCCCAGAACACAAGGCAAACAAGGCATTTGTCTGGGAGCTTGAGGTGGCATTTTTTGGCACCCCCCCCCCCACCCGAAAGTGCCACCCTAGGCAAATGCCTTGTTTGCCTTGTGGTAAATACACCCTGCACACACACAGTTACAGTCACACATAGGCACACAGTCACACACCGTTACAATCACACATGGGTACACAACCACACAGACAGAGGCAGGCAGTCACACACACAATTACAGTCACACACAGGCAGACAGTCACACACACACACCTACAGTCACAGATAGGCACAAAGCCACACACACACAGAGGCAGTCTCACACACACACATTTACAGTTACTCATAGGCACACAGCCACAAACACACACACAGAGCCAGACAGTCACACACATATACACACACAGTTACAGTCACATACAGGCAGACAGTCAAACACACAGAGACAGACAGTCGCACACACTGTTACAGTCACACACAGGCCGACAGTCAAACACACACGCACACAGCCACATACACAGAGGCAGACAGCCACACACACACACAGTTACAGTCACATACAGGCAGTCAGTCAAACAAACACACAGAGACAGTCACTCACACACACAGTTACAGTCACACACAGGTAGACAGTCAAACACAGAGGTCAGACAATCACACACACAGAGGCAGACACAGTCACACACAAACACACACACCCACACAAACACACTTACCTCTATTTATTATGGGCTGGAGTGGAGGCAGTTGCAGTTCCTGGAGTTTAGATGTTGGGGAAGCAGGGACTCCTTCTTGCTTCCCCCTTCCAGTGCAGCAGTTACCCCGACCGATGTCTCCTGGGCATCTCTAGCCCCACCTCTGCTGCTATTTGGCCCCACCACACGGAAAGCCCTGCCCCACCACAATGTGTTTGTTTTGTTAATAATACCGGGTGGAGGATTCATTATTCTCTACCAGGGATTATTTAAAAAAAAAACACATTGCCCTTGATACAGTGCCTGCATTTGGGGGGGTGGGTCATCGCTTCCTCTGGCCCCCCCTAGCGACGCCACTGAGTCTAATGGGCCCTAAAGTGGGGTCTCTCTGGCCCCCATTCCCCAAGTTGTCTCTTCTCACCTTAATTATTTTTGCTGGCTGGCTGCTGTGGTTGGCTGCTATGGTTGGCTGGCAGACTTCTGTGGCCGACTGGCATTCTGGCTGCTGCTGTGGCTGGTTGACAGCCTGGCTGCTATGTGTCTGTTTGTCTCTGTGTCTGTTTGTTCCTTCAAGCCCTTCTGTATGCCTTTTTGTCCTCCGCAGCCTCTTTCCTCCCTCAGTTCCTTTGTGCATCTGTTTCTCCCCATCCATTTTGTGTCTCTTTTTCTCCTTTCCCAGCCCCTCTGTCATATAATCCCCCTTGTGTGTCTCTTTGTCCCCACAGCCCTTTCTGTGTGTCTGTTTGTGCCCCCATCCTTGCTGTGTGTCTCTTTGTCCCCTCAGCCATTCTGTGTGTCTCTTAATCTGCCAAGCGCCTCTGTGTGCTGTTTGTCCCCTCTCAGCCTCCCTGTCTCTTTGTGCCTCTCAGTTTGTCTCTGAGTGTCTCTTCTGTGTGTCTTTTCCTCCAAGTCTCTCTGTGTCTCTTTGTGCGTCTCTTTTTGATACTCAGTGTGTCTCTAGGTGCGCCTCTGTGTGTCTCTCTGTGCCCCCAGCCCTTCTGTGTGTTTCTCTTTGTCCCCCCTCAGCCCCTCTGTGTGCCCCTTCCTCTTGTGCCCTTCTTTGCCACTGATCTAATAATAATGCTGATCTAATAATAAACTTTCAATCACTCCAAGATAAAACCTTATTTCTTGTTGCTATACCTCTGCTGGTGTTCCTGGACCTAAGCAGAAACCTGCTCACCTGACACAAATCGCTACAACCCCTCCTGCAGCACCTCCATGCCAGAGACATTCCCTACTGATGGGCGTCCCCAAAAACAGATGATATCCATTGAGTTCAGGACTACCCAAAACTAGAGACTCATCTACGCAATCTGGGCATAATAGAGTTCCAGAGTGCGGGCAGAGCAGGCCTCTCTTACTTGGATCCTTCTGCAGTCAAGGAGTTTACTCCCTGTGCATCATGGCATTTTGTACCTGATAGAATGCCGACCTGAGGCGGTACAACCTGGAGCAAGTTTACTACTATAGGGAAACCTGTTTTCCACCACTGAGTCCTGTTGACAAGTTTTTTGCTCTTTTAAGACCCTTATTATTTTCTCTTATTTTATTTTTAGAATCTTTCCTTTATTTTATAGATATTGATAGGTTAAATTGTTGATTTACTGTAGATTAGGAGAATATCATACGAGCAATATGATTGATATGTCTGCCACTTGTCTTACACCCAATGTATGATCCTCTTTGTACAGTATTATCAAGATCCTTTATCGAGCCAACTTTATACCATCAACGCCCTTTCTGGATACTTTCTAGTGTACGTCTATGTGGAAGTTTATGTTATCCCAGAAGGTGATTCTTCCCCTGGAATGTATAACATCTATTGAGTTAGCCTACTTATACGTTTGCCACTTCATGCCTACTGGGGAATACTCATTGATACTGCTTATGTTCCTAATTTTAAACATTAAACGAACGAAGAAAAAAAAATCCACATATTTTACTATAGGAGATGTTATGATTCCCAATGTCGACTACCTCTATGCTCTTAATGTCCATGTAACATTATGTCTGACTATGCCTATGTGGAATGCAATAAATAAAGAATGTAAAAAAAAAAAAAAAGAAATGTCACTATCTGATTATTTCAAGGTTTTATAAAATGACTGTTTGTACATTTAGAGTTCTGTCAAATTTTACTTGTACACTAGGTTATTTAAATAATCACATAAAGCATTTTAAATCAATAGCTAGAACCCACTTAAATACTTTAAATTACTTAGAAAGCAAAAACCAAAAAGGTTATGGTGAGGAAAAAATATCCACTAACTGTGGATAGTTAATACAATGTTAAACAACAATCTGCACACCAGACAAGCCATAAGACTTGATTTTCCCACAGAAATCACAAATTTGCAGTAATGTTACTACGCATGTTACTACCGCAAAGGATTTTGGGTGGGCATATGCAAACTAGTTTAACAAAGAATCACATTTTTGCCTCATTCCATTTTAAACATGGATTCCTTTGAGTCTGTGTTTGCTGTATACAACAGCTTTGAAACACGACTAATGTAATGTAAACTAATGTTACATTAGGATATCAGATTCAAGCACAAACATACATATTTGAAACAGATCAAAGGAAACAAATCTTAGTTTGGCCTTGGTAAAATTATTCAAATTAACCTTGTATTATAAATATACACTACAGCAGTTTTATGTTCCAGGTAGAACAGTGCACTGGTTCAGGCTCTTTGCCATCATAGTTAGCATTACTTCAACTGAGACACTAGGACAGGTCTCAGTCCAAATGCTTCAATGGTTTTTGGGTTTTATAAACAGTTAATTGTACAAAATTGGAAAAACAAAAGCCAGACACCAGGGACTGCCCCTAGACAGTGTAACACGAGCACATCCAGGGCCGTCTTTAATATTGATTGGACCCTGGGCAAGCATCTGCTTGGGCCCCCTGGGCATGCAATCACTCCCTCCACCCAGGGCCGGATTAAGAGCACAGTAGGCCTGGTGCTGACAATTATGATGGGCCTAATTACGGAATCTTATCGACCAAAAACACTAAAACAATCATACCTCCCAAGCGTCATGTATCTGATGGAGATGGTGCTGGAAGGAAACTCAAAGGATGCAGCTATAAGAAAACACATACTCTATGCTAATCCCTCTCTAATTTATGATTTCATCTTTCAAGTAAATCCATAACCCCTAACAGCAGTGTCCAGTGAAGCAGCAAGTCAATGGGCAGGGTAAAAGGGTGTCACGTGACAAGACCTGCCAAAAGGGGTGAACATGCCCAAAAAGGGGAACGTTTGTCCAAAGAATTGGAAGGTCAGCCTGGCATGAATGCATGTCAGGCTGCCTGCCAATCTTGCAGGCTGTCCAACTAAGGGCATACTATGCAGGCAGCACCTTGAGCTTGACATAAATGCATCTAATGATGCGCTCACTCCATGCTTTCTAAGGACTGTCCCATAGCACTCGCTGGTCCACTTGTCTCCTTACCTTCTTACTAGCAGGCAGAAGGTCCTGGTATATAGTCTGACAGAGAAAAGATGTCTGTAGTGAGTGTAGAAGAAAGGGGACATGCCACAGTGTTAGAGAGACCAACATCTGCATTACCTAAACTAACTTTAATGTCAGCAAGTGCACACAAGTTTTGTTCCAATACATCCCTCTTAAGCTTCCAAACTTAAAGGGACACTATAGTCACCAGAACAACTACAGCTTATTGTATTTGTTCTGGTAAGTAGAATCATTCCATTCAGGCTTTTTGCGGTAAACACTGTCTTTTCAGAGAAAATAACTCCACTGGCTGCTCCTTAGATGGCTGCTAGAGGTGCTCCCTGGGGCAGTACTGCCTAGTGTGCAGCACTGCCATTCAGTGTCTCCACCCTCTTCATGTAGACACTGAACTTTCCTCATAGAGATGCATTGATTCAAGTTATCTTTATGAGGAGATGCTGATTGGCCAGGGCTATGTTGGACTTGTGCTGGCTCTGCCCCTGATCTGCCTAGTTGACAGTCTCAGCCAGTCCTATGGGGAAGTATTGTAATTTGCTCAGACCACCACTTCTGAGCCAGCAGCTGCAGAATTTAATACAAGTAATATTTTACTATATTTAGGGAGGCAAGAAGGGGCCAGGGTGGTGGTTTTAACATAATAGGGTCAGAAATACATGATTGTGTTCCTGACCCTATAGTGCTTCTTTAAGCAAGAGTATGTGAAGAGTAGTTAAGGTTGCCACCTTTCTTGGAAAAAAATACCAGCCTTAATAATTTGTATAATTAGTTATGCGTGACATCACATGATGTAAATTACAAGGAGTGACATCAGAGAAAATTCTATAAAATCACCAAACTACTCACAGTTTGATTCTGCTGTATAGATGGATTGCTCCCAGTGTCTCCCTGTCTCCCTGTCTCCCAGTCTCGCAAGTCACCCAGTGTCTCAGTGTCCCTATGTATCACCGTGTCAGTGTCCCTGTGTCGCCCAGTCCCCTAGTCTCCCAGTGTCTGTGTCCCCATTTCTCCCAGTGTCCCAATGTCTCAGTGTGTCCCCATGTCACTAGGATACTGGGGACACTGAGAGACCCAGGGACACTAAGACCCGGGGACACTGAGACATTTAGGGAAACTGGGAGAAATGGGGACACTGAGACACTAGGGACACAGACACTGGGAGACATGGGGACACTGAAACATTTGGGGACACTAAGACACTAGGGACACAGACATGGGAACACAGACACTGGGAGACTAGGGGACACTGGGAGACACTGGCTGGGAGACAGACACTTGGGGACACTGGGAGACATGGGGACAGTTGTGGACATAGACATGTGGACACTGGGACATATAGGGACACTGGGAGACATGGGGACACCAGGCACACTGAGACACTAGGAACACACTGGGAGACATGGAGACACTGAAACATGGGGACACTAAGACACTAGGGACACAGACACTGGGAGACTAGGGGACACTGGGAGACTAGGGGACACTGGGAGACTGGGAGACAGACACTTGGGGAGACATGGGGACAGTTGTGGACATTGACATGGGGACACTGGGACACATGGGGACACTAGGCACACTGAGAGACATGGGACACAGACACTGGGAGACTTGGGGACACTGATACACTAGGGACACTGGCTGGGGGACATAGTGTCTCCATGTCCCAATGTCTCCCAATGTCCCTATGTCTCACAGCGTCCCCATGTGTCTCAGAGTCCCCTAGCGTCTCAGCGTCCCCTAGCGTCTCAGCGTCCCCTAGCGTCTAGTGTCTCAGTGTCCCCAGGTCTCCCAGTGTCTGTGTCCCCATGTGTCCTAATGTCTCAGTGTCCCCTAGTGACAGTGTCCCCATATGTCCCCAAGTGTCTCAGTGTCCCCAAGTGTCTCAGTGTTCCCAGGGTCTGTGTCCTAGTGTCTCAGTGTCCCCTAGTGTATGTGTCATCATGTGTCCCCTAGTGTCTGTGTTCACTAGTGTCTAAGGGTCCCCATGTGTCCCCTAGTGTCTCAGTGTCCCCTAGTGTATGTGTCCCAATGTGTCCCCTAGTGTCTCAGTGTCCCCAATGTGTCCCCTAGTGTCTCAGTGTCCCCATGTGTCCCTGCTGCCTTTCCCCCGATCCCTCACTTACCTGAGCTGTAGAGCTGCTGTCTGGACTCCCTGTGCTGTGTAGCTGCTCCCCCACGGATCAGTGAGTAGTAGAGAGAGGCAGGGATATTCTGTAACTTCCTATCCCTGCCTCTCTCCACACACAGTGACCCCTACTGGCCGGTGCTGGTATTGCAGAGTAATTTCCATTTATTCTGAGAAAAATACCTGCATTTGTATTGCTGGTATTACTGCAATACTGGCAAGGCCAGGCAGCCTCAAATACCGTCTGTGCCATTAAAATACCAGTGTGTAAAAAGATTTTTTTTTTTTTTTTTTTTTTAAATGGGCCTATTCCATGGGCCTGGGCCTGGAGCTGCAGCTCCATCAGCCCCTATGTTAATCCGGCCCTGCCTCCACCCCAACCTAGAGGCGAAACTAATGTAGAGAGTGCCTTGGTGCAACAAAAAAAATATTCAGGCCTGCCCTGTAGCACAAGAGTAAAGAAAAGATAGATCCCCATCTGTCATACAACTCCTGCGATGCTATGCCAGCTGGGGATCTACCATCCTTGCAGGGTTGTATTTTTGAGCAGTGTTTGTGCAAATGAATGTCAGCATGTTATTGTATAGAGTCTATGTGTGCATGTAGGAGTGTATTTGTATGTACTGTTACCATTGGAATGCAGTGGTGTACTTGTGTGTAGTGTTTGCATTTTAATGCAGGGATGTGTGATTGTTTGTAGTGTTGGCTTTTAAATGCAGGTGTACTTTTGTGTGTAGAGTTGGTGTTTGTATATAATTTTAGCGTTTTAATACAGGAATGTGTTTGCATGTAATGTTTGTATTTGCATGCAGGGGGGTGTTTGGATGTAGTGTTGTCTTTTAAATACATATGTACATTTGTGTGTAGTATTAGTGTTTCAGCAAACTGGTGTGTTTGTAATGTTTGTGTTTGCAGGGGTCTGTTTGCATGTTGTGTGATTTCTATAACACATATACACATACACATTAACACGCAGATACACAC
>OW240918.1:73611816-73630869 GCA_933207985.1 Pelobates cultripes | reverse complement strand
AGTGGTGGCACTGGTCACCGTATCCACTGTTAGCGTAACACACCCGCTTTAAGGACTGTTCAATCTATAACAGTGAAAAAAGTTTTTTGTTTTTAAATCCAAGCTATTGTGACACCAGATATAAGTGGTGGCACTGGTCACCGTATGCACTGTTAGCGTAACACACCCGCTTTAAGGACACTGACTGCTATTCAATCTATAACAGTGAAAAAAGTTTTTTGTTTTTAAATCCAAGCTATTGTGACACCAGATGTAATTGGTGGCACTGACTGGGGAAATGGGCACAGTATGCACTGTGAGCCTGACAGAAGCTGGCAGCAGTGGCAGACAACTGACTGCTATTCAATCTATAACAGTGAAAAAGTTTTTTGTTTTTAAATCCAAGCTATTGTGACACCAGATGTAATTGGTGGCACTGACTGGGGAAATGGGCACAGTATGCACTGTGAGCCTGACACAGTAGCTGGCAGCAGTGGCAGACAACTGACTGCTATTCAATCTATGTAAATAAGGGAAAAGTGGGTTTTTTTTTAAATCCAAGCTTGTGTCACCAGATCTAAGTGTGGTAAGTAATGTGGGCACAGTATGCACTGTGAGCCTGACACAGAAGCTGGCAGCAGTGGCAGACAACTGACTGCTATTCAATCTATAACAGTGAAAAAAGTTTTTTGTTTTTAAATCCAAGCTATTGTGACACCAGATATAAGTGGTGGCACTGACTGGGGAAATGGGCACAGTATGCACTGTGAGCCTGACACAGAAGCTGGCAACTAAGTGCAATTACATTACATAGAAAAATAAAATAAAAAAAAGCATACCCTTAACCCTAACCTAGCTATGCTTTTCCCTATCTTATGAACAGCAGCTACACTTTCCCTCCTCTTACTAAGCATGCAGCTTGAGAATGAATCTAAAATGGATGCCTTCCAGGAGGTGGGAGGGTCTGCTAGGGAGGGTGTGCTGCTAATTGGCTGGAATGTGTCTGCTGACTGTGAGGTACAGGGTCAAAGTTTACTCAATGATGACGAATAGGGGGCGGGTCGAACCGCGCATATGTTCGCCCGCCGTGGCGAACGCGAACATGCTATGTTCGCCAGGAACCGTTCCCCCCGCGAACCGTTCGGTACATCACTAGTGACCAGCCTAAGGCAAACCTTTGCAATAATTATGTTGTCTAATCAACATCTTGGAGGATGGATTATCTCGGCAAAGGAGAAGTGCTCACTAACTCAGATTTAGACATATTTGGGAACAATATTTGATAGGAATAGGCCTTTTGTGTACATAGTGTTGCATTTAGAATTTTGTTCAGTGTATATATATTTATTTTTTCCACTTTTTTTTGCAGAAGCTGAGAGCGCAAACAGAGTAGAGGAGAAAATAATTTAAAAGTGACGTGGTCAACTCGGACATTCCATTTTGTTTCTGTGGTGATTGCTCCACTTTTAGAACTTTGCACCATTATTACTCTTTTTATACATAACTAGAGATGTCCCGAACAGTTCGCTGGCGAATAGTTCCTGGCGAACATCGCATGTTCGCGTTCGCCACGGCGGGCGAACATATGCGATGTTCGGTCCGCCCCCTATTACATATCATTGAGTAAACTTTGACAACCCCCCCACCCGCCGCTCGGGGGTGGGGGTTGTCAAAGTTTACTCAATGATATGGGGGGGGACCTACTGTCCTCCCCCCGGCCCCCACCCCTGAGCGGTGGGTGGGGGCCCTAAAAAAATCAATAGGGGGGAACTTCTGTCCCTCCCCGGCCCCCACCCCTGAGTGGTGGGTGGGGGCCCTAAATACTAAGAAGGGGGGGGACCTAAGGTCCTCCCCCCTGGCCTCCACCCCTGAGCGGCGGGTGGGGGCCCTAAATACTAAAAAGGGGGGGGGACCTAATGTCCTCCCCCCCGGCCCCCACCCCTGAGTGGTGGGTGGGGGCAAATAAATCACAATGGGGGGCCTAATGTCCTCCCCCCGGCCCCCACCCTTGAGCGGCGGGTGGGGGCCCTAAATACTAAAAAGGGGGGGACCTAATGTCCTCCCCCCCGGCCCCCACCCCTGAGCAGTGGGTGGGGGCAAATAAATCACAATGGGGGGGGGACCTAAGGTCCTCCCCCTGGCCCTCATCCCTGAGCGGCGGGTGGGGGCCCTAAATACTAAAAAGGGGGGGACCTAATGTCCTCCCCCCGGCCCCCACCCCTGAGCGGCGGGTGGGGGCCCTAAATACTAAAAAGAGGGGGGGACCTAAGGTCCTCGCCCCCACCCCTGAGCGGTGGGTGGGGGCCCTAAAAAAAATGTCGTCCCCCCAGGTAACTAGGGGTCCCCAAACCCCTAGTCACCCCCTCCCCCCCCAAAAGAAATTAACCCCCTACCTTCCCCCCTCACCCTAAAAATAATGAGGGGGAGACCTTTAACTAAGTACCTGTAAAAAATAAATATAACTTACCATTCAATGTAATTTTCTTTCTTCTAAATCTTCTTTCTTCAGCCCAAAAATAGGCCAAATAAAAAACCATAATAACCGACGCAATTAAAAAAAAAAAAAACAGGCTTATAGAGCCTTGCCCCGCCCTGCAATTAGGCTCAGAGCACTCTGATTGGTGGGTTTAAGCCATCCAATCAGAGTGCTCTTACAGGTAAATGAAGAGACTGACAGGTAAGTCTCTACATTTACCTGTCACAGCACTCTGATTGGTTGGTTTGAAATTCACCAATCAGAGTGCTCTGTGTCATTTTACACAGCGTGGGAAAGTTCTTTGGAATTTTCCCACGCTGTGTAATTTGACTCATAACAACACTCTGATTGGTGGATTGAAAGTAACCAATCAGAGAGTTATGAGTCAAATTACACAGCGTGGGAAAATTCCAAAGAACTTTCCCACGCTGTGTAAAATGACACAGAGCACTCTGATTGGTGGATTTCAAACCAACCATTCAGAGTGCTGTGACAGGTAAATGTAGAGACTTACCAGCCTCCTGCTCACAGACTATGGGCCCTGCAGGGAAACCTGTAAAAGACTACCAAACTTGACCAAATGTTACCACTGATTTCCCTGGAACTGTTTTGGGCATGGGGCCATGCTTGAGGTCGGTCAAAATTATGACTTCTGAACCAATCTGGGTGATTTTTGGATATATTATTCACCCAGATCGGATGAACTTTTATGGGGTTTTGTGTGTTTTTAAGGTACTTTTGGGGGTTTCATAAAATGTTATGTTTTTTGCTTGGAGATAATTGGTTTAGATTAGTAAAGTTCCTGATGCAATTATCTCCCAAGCACAGAGGAGGGATTCTATTGTTTGTGTATGGGAGTGTCTCACTGTATGACTCTGTTTTTAATGGTTTGTTCACTTTGTGTCCCTGTGCCCAACAAGGTCCTCTTAGGTAACGCCCTTGTTGGGAAACTTGCATAAAAGGCCAGTGTGCCTCCATTAAAATGTTATTCCAGCTTACACTCCAGACTGTGTGTCATCCTGTTATTGGAGGGAAAGAAGATTTACTCCTGTGTCTGCTGTTCCAGCTTGCAGGGGATTCAACAGGAAAAGTCCTTGTAAGGACTAGAGCTAATTCCCCATTCGGTTCCATGGTCCCATGTGGGCAGAAGCAGGGGCGTTTTAGCCGCGAGGCAAACAAGGCATTTGCCTTGGGCGGCATTTTCCAGGGGGCGGCAAAAAAAAGCTGCACCCCAAATGCCCAGGACAAATGCCTTGTTAGTCTTGCGGCTAACTAACATGCTGGGCTGGGCGGGCGGTGTTGACGGGCAGGCGGCTGGCGAGGGAGCTCTTCTTCTGAGCGGTCTGCTCAGCTCCCTCGTCGCAGAGTGAGGCTGGGAGCCGGAATATGATGGCGCGCGAGGGAGCTAAGCAGAGTGAGCTCTGAGGCGCGTGAGGGAGCTGAGCAGAGTGCTCAGGGGAAGTGCTCCCTCGCCAGCTGCCTGCCCATCAGCGCCACCCGCCCAGCAGCCACTGGACCCCAGGGAGATAGAGAACCCCTTCCCCCCCAGCACTCCCAAAGGTAAGGAGGGGGGGGGGGTTTAAAAAAAAAATGTTAATGTGTGTGCCTGTTAGTGAGTGTGTGTCTGACTGTTAGTGTGTGTGTGTCAGTGAATGTGTGTGTCTGCTAGTGTGTGTCTGTTAGTGAGTGTGTGCTTGCCAGTGAGTGTGTGTTTCAGTGAGTGTGTGTGTCTGTGAGTGAGTGAGTGTGTTTGTCTGTGTGTGTGTGTTTGTCTGTGTGTGTGTGTCTGACTGTGTGTGTATGTTTGCCTGTGTGTGTCTGCTAGTGTGTGTCTGCTAGTGAGTGTGTGTCTGTGTGTGTCAGTGAGTGTATGTTTCTGTTAGCAAGTCTATGCGTATCTGTCAGTGAATGTGTGTGTGTGTGTGTGTGTGTGTATGTATTTAGAAAGCGGGGCGGGGGGAAGGGATTGATGGGGGTTGCGCACGGTTGGGGGGCGCCTGAGCTTTGTCTTGCCTAGGGCAGCACAAAACCAGGATACACCACTGGGCAGAAGTACTGCGGTTTGTCCCCTGTTCCAGCTAGGAAGCGGTCCTTGGCGGAGGTACCCAGCCAGGGGTACAGGGAGCTCCGTTACAATGAGAATTCAAACTGGAAAGTCAGGGTAGCCGAACTGAAAGCTGACTTAGAGAATTTTCCACATTGATTATTTTGACTTTAAATTTGCATTACAAAGCTGTTTTCCTGGTAATATCGCTCCCTCTGCCTCCCCCCTTCCTCGCGCCCTCCTCCCCGGTAAATAAAGGGTAAAGACCTTAACTGATTTCTGTGCTGATGTCCCTCGGAGCTGGGTCAATGCTCTGCCTTTTCCAACATGTTGATGGCTTGGAGTAGATTTCTAGTTTACCTAAATCATTTGTCATTTGGCTTATCCCTCCTGGAACATCAACCCTGTTACATATCTTAGTATCATCAGCAAAAAGACATACCATACCATCAAGACCTTCTGCAATGTCACTAATAAAAATATTAAAGAGAATGGGTCCAAGTACAGATCCCTGAGGTACCCCACTGGTGACAAGTCCAAGCTTTGAATATATTCCATTAACTACAACCCTCTGTTGCCTGTTACTCAGCCTCTGCCTTACCCATTCAACAATATTTGAATCCAAACTTAAAGATTGCAGTTTATTGATAAGCCTTCTATGTGCAACAGTGTCAAAAGCCTTACTGAAATCTAGGTAAGCAATGTCTACTGCACCACCCTGATCTATTATTTTAGTTACCCAATCAAAAAATCAATAAGATTAGTTTGGCATGATCTCCCTGAAGTAAACCCATGTTGTCTCTGATCTTGAAATCCATGTGTTTTTAGATGTTCATCAATCCTATCCTTTAACATGGCTTCCATCACTTTCCCCACTACTGAAGTAAGGCTTACTGGCCTATAGTTGCCCGACTCCTCCCTATTACCTTTTTTGTAAATGGGCACAACATTCGCTAACTTCCAATCTTCTGGGACTACTCCTGTTAACAATGATTGGTTAAATAAATCTGTTAATGGTTTTGCTAGTACACCACTAAGCTCTTTTGTGATTACCAAATTCTAACGTAGCCCAAACGGACTCTATGTTTGCCTCACTAACTTTTATTAGGCTAGATTTTATGATATCCTTCACATACAAGGCCACCCCTCCCCCTTTCTTGCCTTCCCTATCTTTCCTATATAAAGAGTACCCTGGTATTGCTATGTCCCAGTCATTTTTCTCATTGTGCCATGTCTCAGTAACAGCGACTAAATCTACACTATCAGTTGCCATTATTGCCACAAGTTCATGGATCTTATTCCCTAAACTGCGAGCATTTGTAGACATGACTCTAAGCTTATCATTTTTTAACACACTTGCTACAGGCACCTTCTGTCCTTGTTTTGGGGGACAATTGGATTGATGTTTTATCACCCTTTTGCCCCCCCCCCTCCTAGTTTAAATACATCCTAGCAAATCCTCTGAACTGCTCACTGAGAACATTTGTTCCCTTTTGAGAAAGATGCAAACCATCTTTTTTGTACAGCTTATCTCCATTCCAAACAGAGCTACCATGAGAAATAAAGCCAAATCCTTGCTCCGGCACCATTCACCAAGCCACAAATTAAAGTCCCTAATACGCATCCGCCTGTCGTTCTGAGTGTTATGCACAGGCAGAACTTCAGAGAATGACAGTGTGGAAGCAACCTGCTGTATATCATTGGCAAAAACACTAAAAACTTCCTTAACCTCTGAAACCTCATTGCAAGCCAAGTCATTTGTCCCTAGATGGACAAGTACATCCAATTCCCCTTCCTGCTTTGCTTGCTTAACAATATTACAGATACGTCTCCTGTCTCTGTGAGCAGTAGCTCCGGGAAGACACCTCACAAGACCACCATTATCCATCTCCACACCTCTTATAATGGAATCACCCAACAACAACTGCTTTCTATTAGGCCTCGCCATAGTCTCCAAGCCGGTCTCCACACCACCACTAGTCTCAGTGCCTCTCTCCACAACACCACTAGCCTCAGTGCCTCTCTCCACAACACCACTAGCCTCAGTGCCTCTCTCCACAACATCATTAGTCTTAGTGCCTCTCTCCACAACACCACTTGTATCTCCTCTTTAAATTGGACAGATTTCAGTTTTACCCCACGTGGGATGGTATTTGTGCAAAAGTGAGTGGTGCATGTATGGTGTCCTTAAAAGTTCAAGCACAGTACAGAGTTGTGTATTTCCCATCTGTTTTTTCCTCTACGATGATACTGAGTACCTCTCTCTTAGCTTCCTGTCCATCAGTGGTCTATTATTGGCTCTATCCATTGCGTCTGTCAGTCCGCTTTGTGTGAATGTACATTGGCAGTGATTGTGTTGTGTGTTCTTTTTAAAAGGAAGACTTGCTGCACTGTGATTTGACACATACAGGTGCATGCAGCCTGTCCCTCTGCTCATGGTATTGGTACACTTTTGTGTATTCATATTTGGTTGGCTGACAGGCTGAGACCGTCTGCCAACAAATGTGGATGACACTTGCATTTCTGCTCTTGGTACACATAGTGATCTTATGTGATGTGTCTTGCAAGCTCTCTTCCCCAGGAATTGCTGCACTGTGATTTGACACATACAGGTGCATGCAGCCTGTCCCTCTGCTCATGGTATTGGTACACTTTTGTGTATTCATATTTGGTTGGCTGACAGGCTGAGACCGTCTGCCAACAAATGTGGATGACACTTGCATTTCTGCTCTTGGTACACATAGTGATCTTATGTGATGTGTCTTGCAAGCTCTCTTCTCCAGGAATAAGCACTTTTCTCAGTGTTGAGTGGTACAGTGTACTCTGTACCTACATTGTCCATGTGTGTGTTGGGAGACTGTTAATGCACTAAGGAATACATTATTGTAATCTATGTTACAATAAAAACCACAAACTCAAGTCATTGAGTTAACCATTAACAGGGCTGGCCTTAGGCCCTTAAGCGCCCTGTGCGAAAAATCTTTGCAGAGCCTCCCCTCCCCCGTCCCCATCATTCTTTTTATAGTGTATTAAATAAATAATGATTTAAAAACAAATATTAATTCCTCCTTTCCTGTTGTTACCTAGTTGGGAGAGAGGCATGCTGATCTGAATCTGGTCTACCCCTCCACTGGGTGCAGATCAGTGTCCTGTGGTAATCTGTGACAGTGCTCTGATTGGCCAGAGCTAGGAAGACAGCTACTTATGGTCTGCAGCCAACAGAAGTGCATGCCAGATGTGTCAGACTACAGAGTCACATGCACACAGTCCCACAGTCAGATGCACACAGTTATACATATACACTGTCAAATACACAGGATCAGGCAGAAATATACAGGTACAGGCAGTTACACACATAAACCATTACAGGCAGATACATACACTCACACAGTTACAGGCAGACAGTAACACACAGTTACATACAGTCACACACACAGTTACAGGCAGACAGTCACATGCACACACAATTAAAATCAGACAATAACACACACACAGTTACAGGCAGACAATGACAAACACACACAGGTACAGACAGACAGTCACATACATACAGGCACACATACAGTCTCTCTCTCTCTCTCTCTCACACACACATACAGTTACATGCAGACAGTCACATACACAGAGGCAGACAGTCACACACACACACACACACACAGACCGCTTCACACACAGTCACACACACAGAGGCAGACAGTCACACAGGCAGATAGTCAAACACACACATGCAGATGCAGACAGCCACACACACAGAGGCAGACAGTCACACACACACAGGAAGACAGTCACACACACACAGGCAGAGAGTCACACACATAGGTACTCACACACACAGGCATACAGTCAGATGCACACACAGGCAGACAGCCACACACAGGCAGACAGTAACACAGGTAGACAGTCAAACACACACATACACACACAGGCAGACAGCCACACACACAGGTACTCACACACACACACACACAGGCAGACAGTCCACACACAGGTAGACAGTCACACACACACACACACACACACACAGGCAGACAGTCCCACACACACGGGTAGACGGTCACACACACACACACACACACACACACACAGTCCACACATACAGAAGTCACACACACAGGCAGACAGTCACACACACACACACACACACAGGCAGACAGTCACACAGACACACACACACACGAGGCAGACAGCCACATTCACATGCACACAGGCAGACAGTCACATGCACACACACAGGCAGACAGTCACACTGTCAGGCAGACAGTCACACACACACACAGGCAGACAGCCATACACATACACGCAGACAGTCACACACACACACACACACACACACAGACAGCCACACACACACGCAGACAGTCACACAGGCACACACACACACACATGGGCAGACATCCACACACACAGGAAGACAGTCACACACACACATACACATACAGGCAGAAAGCCACACACACACAGGTACTCACACACACACAGGCAGACAGTTGCACATACTCACAGACAGTTAGTCATACATGGTTACCTCTGTCCTTTAAGGTATGGGAGGAGTGAAGGCAGTGCAGCTCTGGTTGTTGGGGAAGCAGGGACTCCTTCCTGCTTTCCATGCAGCCGACATTTTAGCTCCGCCACGCCATCATTTAAGCTCCCCCCCTGCTGCAAGGTAAGCCCGCCCCCATCGCAAGGCTGGGAGGTTTTTTCTAAGCCTGGGTGGAGAATAATGTAATCCTTCACACGGGTAGCCGGCCATGTGCGAGCTGTGTCAGCCACATGGCACCCCCTGCTCCACAGCGCCCTGTGCGGCCACACAGCTCGCACACCCCTAAGGCCGGCCCTGACCGTTAAACACTTCTTTTTATATGTGTTTGGTTGTTCACTTTAACCAACAAATGATTGATGAGACTCATGTCTAATCCCTTTGAAACATTATATACACAGGTTGTCGTCATTTTCAGCATTACAATGTCGTCATCAGAAGGTTATAAACACAAAAGTAGTGCAATGAAAAGAAAGGAAAAGAAAGAGGGACCGAAGAAAACTATTTTCAAAAGAAAACTGATCCAGAGTAGGCTGTAGCGGGTGGAATGCCAGTGGTGACTGGAACTTCTGTTTCTGAAACTGAAACTACTGAAACATCTAATGTATGTCTTTTAGCTGAAGAGGAGACCAAAGAGAGAGAACCTCCTATGAAAATGTCCAGGAAAGAGACTGCATTGTTTCCTCTAAAGGAAAAATCACCTTCCAGAATTTCTTTCTTCATTCTCTCGATTTGAGAAAGGCTGGAATCTCAATGGAAATGTTCTGGGAATTTCATCCTAAACAGCCTACTCAGGACATCCCATTCAATGGAAACCTTGTTTACTTCAGAAAAGGTATATAAGGATCATATATCAATAGAAAATGGGTTACTTATAATGACAAAAAGAAGAGCCTGCACTGTTCAATTTGCCTTATGTACTCTGCATAAAAATATCATCATACTCATTGGATACAAGGTTATAATGAATGGAGACATATTACAACAAGACTCATAGAGCATGAGCAATCCCAGTGCCATAAACTTGCTAGTGAAGCCTATATGGTCAATATTAAAGGCAAATCGATCTAGCACAAACTTTTAGTTGACCGGCTTTCTATGAGGCACAACCAGGTACTTCAGTGCCATGCTGTTCTAAGCAACAACATTGATATTTTTTTTTTTTTTTATTGGAATCCAAGCATTGGCATACAGAAGCAGCCATTCAGAGTCTGCAGCTGATGTCTTTGATAATGACCATCTTGAAAATCAAGGTAATTTCTTGGAAGCTGTGAAACTCCTTGCTGAATATAGCCCAGTCCTAAAAGACCATTTGGTAAAAGTTACAGAAGTGGTCAAAAAACGTGACCCATCTCAAAAAGGGCGAGGAAAATGTGTAACTTTGTTCACAATTGGAGATATGATAAAATAAAACATTGTTAACAAAGTTAACAATGCAGGGATGTTTTCGGTACAAAAGGATTCTACTCAAGTTGTCTCAGCACATGATCAATGTGCCATTGTTGTGGGATATGTTGTGGAGGATACAGCTTAAGAGCAATTGGTACGCCTTCTGAATGTTGAGGACTCAAGCAGCAAGGGCTTACATGATTTGCTAAGAGATTCTTTGTCTGACATTGGACTGAATCTGGAGCAGTGTATTGGTGATTCCTTTGATGGAGCTGCTAACACGAGTGTCACATATACAGGATTGCAAGCGTTGATGAAAGAAGTGTGTCCTAGTCACATTCATATGTGGTGTTTGCTAATCTCCTAAATCTTGTTATATGTGATGCAAGCAGTGTATGTGTTCCAGCAGTGAGTCTGTTGGGACTTCTTGGTAACTTATTTAAGCAGCTATTTCAGTATAAATGTTCTTCAGCCTATGGAAATCTTTAAATGTCATGCAAATACTTGATCACTCTAAGCACCACGCAATGCTCCTGTGTACAGTGTTTTTCAAAGTTGAAATTTCTGAAATCAAGACTTCAACGCTTAATCAGCAAAATCTGGATACATTGAGGATGCAATAGAGAAAGATGTTTCATAAGAATAAAAAGAGACAAAGAGAAAATCGTAGACCGTTTTGATAAGACATCTGCTAGACTCTCTGCTTCTCTTTTTAACTGCAGACCGGCCAATGCTATATATTTTTGTATATAAAATTGGAAGGCACTTCTGTTTGTTTTATTATTTGTATTGCACTGATTTTGTATGCATTGTAATTATTTTATATGTAATTTTCTATTTATGATTTGTAATGCACTGGTTTTGTCTATTTATGATTTTGTTATACTCTTGTTTTGTTTCTCTACTTATGATTTTGTAATGCACTGGCTTTGTTTGTCTATGATTTGAAATACTCTGGCTTTGTTTATGATTTATATTGCTCTGGTTTTGTCTATTTATGATTTTGTAATGCACTAGTTTTGTCTGTTTATATTTGTATTGCTCTGGCTTTGTCTGTTTATGATTTGTAATTATCTGATTTTGTCTATTTATGATTTTGTAATCTGTTTTTTTTCTATTTATGATTTGTAATGCACTGGTTTTGTCTATTTATGATTTTGTTATACTCTTGTTTTGTTTCTCTACTTATGATTTTGTAATGCACTGGCTTTGTTTGTCTATGATTTGAAATACTCTGGCTTTGTTTATGATTTATATTGCTCTGGTTTTGTCTATTTATGATTTTGTAATGCACTAGTTTTGTCTGTTTATATTTGTATTGCTCTGGCTTTGTCTGTTTATGATTTGTAATTATCTGATTTTGTCTATTTATGATTTTGTAATCTGTTTTTTTTTCTATTTATGATTTGTAATGCTCTGGTTTTGTCTATTTATGATTTTGTAATACTCTGGCTGGAGGCAGAATCTAGAAGGGGCATGGAGGCGGGGCAAGGGTGGGGCTGGAGGGGGAACATGGGTGAGTCCTGGAAGACGGCCCTTGATTTATTTTGCCCGGGGGCCATGAGGGTTCTCAGTCCGCCCCTGACTGTAGACAAGACACACTTGTCTTTGTACTCCTCACCTGGTTAACGTTACACATGCTTGACACTTTCTGAACCAAATAATCCAGTTCCAGTAATCCATGGCCTTAGTCTGCTTGTCTTCAGCAAACAGTTTGCAGGCTTTCTTGTGCATCAACTTTTAAAGAGGCTTCCTTCTGGGATGACAGCCAAGCAGACCAATTTGATGCAGTGTGCGGCATATGGTCTGAGCACTGAAAGGCTGACCCCCCACCCCTTCAACCTCTGCAGCAATGCTAGCAGCACTCATATTTTTATTTCCCAAAGACAACCTCTGGATATGAGGCTGAGCATGTGCACTCAACGTCTTTGGTCGACCATGGCAGGGCCTATTCTGAGTGGAACCTGTCCTGTGAAACCACTGTAGGCTCTTGCCCACCGTGCTGCAACTCAGTTTCGGGGTCTGGGCAATCTTATTATAGCATAGGCCATCTTTATGTTGTATAACAATTATTTTTTTCAGATCCTCAGAGAGTTCTTTGCCATGCATGTTGAACGTCCAGTGACCAGTATGAGAGATTGTGAGAGCGATAACACCAAATTTAACACACCTGCTCCCCATTCACACCTGAGACCTTGTAACTTTAATGAGTCATATAACACCGGGGAGGGAAAATGGCTAACTGGGCCCAATTTTGACATTTTCATTTCGGGGTGTACTCATTTTTGTTGCCAACGGTTTAGACATTAATGGTTGTGTATTGAGTTATTTTGAGGGGACAGCAAATTTACACTGTAATACAGGCTGTACACTTACTACTTTACATTGTAGCAGAGTGTAATTTCTTCAGTGTTGACACTTGAAAAGATATAATAAAATATTTACAAAAATGTGAGGGCGGTACTCACTTTTGTGAGATACTGTAGATGACTTGGGAAGGGTTAAAATAAATATTTAACACTACAGATTTTCCCTATGTCCTGCCACAACATGTCTCACATCATGCCCGTCTAGTACTTCAGATAAATATATTCTTGGCACTATTATTCAAAGTCCTCTTATGTTAGCAGATTTAATACATTCATGCATTCATTAATTTATTCATTTGCAAAATTAATTTCAATAGGAATAATATATAAAAAAATTTATATGTGCAATTTACTAGTTCAGTTATTATTTACATCTCTGTCCTTGAGTTAGATAAGCTGGAATGGTATATTACCATTGTTATTGTTCCATCTAGAATTAATATATATTATTATATATTGTAACAGATGACCTCCAGCACATTATTTATAGTACTAACCTTATGTTTGTAAATGTGACATAGGGATTTAAAGAGGAACTGTCACTTCCTGATAAATGAGATGTTCTTGGTAACCCCAATAAATGTTATTGTCACAGTTACTGGGGTGAATAAACCAGTGGAGTAAAACACTTACTCAACTTTGCTACCCTTATGTCACAGGGTTGTACCTCAGGAAATGTAAAATCCCACAAACAGAGGTTCTATATAGATGTATTGCCGGATATTAGAGTGGCCAGACTTAAAGTAAGAAAGATAAAGACTAAGTCAGTAATAGCCAAGGTCAGGATTATAGAAATACAGATAAACAAATAAACAAGTTCAGTATTCCAGAAATACTCAAAGTCAATAAGCCTGGTCAGGATACCTGAAATACACAAAGTCAATTGCAAGCTAAGGTCAATGTCAGAAAATTAAGAGAGACTTACTATAAACACTTAAAGTGTATTAAGACAGAAACCATTAAATAATTAAATTAGGACCCACATTAGCATCAAATAGGTTAACAAATGTTGTGATTGGTCCATGTAATCTCTGAGACTCCAAAATGATTGATAATGGGGTTGCCTAGATGATTTAGTCACTTTAAGTGAAGGCGTGACTTAATGACATTCAAATTATAAAAGGATGCGCCATTCAAGTGGGCAGCATCCAAGAAAATGCAAGGAAGCAGCGGCTGTGTTAAGTTTTGCCTGTGCAAAAGGAGGATCGGTTCACCAGTGCCAAATGGTAATTATAGAGATTTGCTATTTCCCGTTTCAGGTCACTCAGCCGTGCAGAACGTTCGGTAAGTGCAAACCGAGTAGTGCAGGCATCCGAAACACTCAGCTCACGAGGGGAGAACCACTGGCACGTGAATCAGGTAAGTTTGCTATACCTTCCTTGTTCTGGGTCATAGTGTTGTCCCATGATACCCTGAGAATGTTCACTACAGACCTCATGCCCCCCAGATGCTCGCTGCAGCCTCTTTCCCACACACTACAACACAACCAGCACTCTCCACTCACCCACCACACTGCAAACAGCCCCATATACACATGCAAACCCACTAATTGTATGAATAGGGTTCAGGCTCTTCTTCCTGGAGGATACGCTGCAAGCCTGTTGAACGAGGTGACCTTGCTCGGGTCCCAGGTGTACGGTTCCTAAAATGGCTGCCATATACACGTCCACTGATAGGAGACGCGGAAGGTATTAAACTGATCAGAACAATACTAAACACACCACAAATAAGGTTTCTCTCCTGTATGGCTCCTCAAATGATGCTTAAGATTAGAAGCGGCTGAAAAGCATTTCTCACACTCCGAACAAAAATATATTTTTTTAACATTCTCTCCACTTTGAACGAAATGACGTTTGGGAAGAGATTAACATAATTAAACACAGGCAGTAAAAATACAGTTTTTAGCCATACCCTGTAACTTTAAAACTACACATCCCATCTTCATAATTACATATTTGGAATCAGCACACTTAAAACATAAACATAACCAAAAATCAGCCAAATCCATCCAGGGGTTAAAAAGTTAGCTGGAGGTCCCTTTATGACCGACCGCAAGCACATTTTCCTGCCCAAAACAGTTCCATAGATTTGGGCTGTGAGGTCGGTCTATTTCAGGCTGAAAAAACGACTAAGTCCCATCGCCCTTAGTCTCTGCAGCTGTAAAACCAGTAGGGGAGAAGGTAGAGCTCAGCGGTGTTCGCGGAAATGTGTAGCCGATTTTAGTTCCATGAATTTGGCTACACATACCGCTGACCTCGTCGAATGATCAAAGATGGCCGCCGCCACGTGTTCGGCAAACGAACAAAGACCTCCCAGCATTGTCAATTAAGCTGCGGTTAACCGCAGCTTCTGGGAGGTAAATTGCCTGCACACTTCCACTTCTGGGTGGTCTGCCTGTGTGGTACTTGGTTCAGTAAGCCCCATTTACTGAACCAAGTGGGAATTAGCCAGGCAGGCACAAAGGGTTTGCACCAGGTCTGGGGACACAGGGGACACCGTCTTAAAGGGGCAGTGTCCCCAACAAGTCTGGGGACACGGCCTTAAAGGGGCAGTGTCCCATTCTTCCTGATGTCCCAAAAAAGGTGTTTAAAGGGCCAGCACCAGTCACATAAAGAGTCCATAAGCCCCAATATGCCCACCGACAGTCTTAAAGGGCCATACACACCAAATAAAAGTGCATACATTTTCACAATCTCCCAGGGGCCATAGTCATGCGGGAGGAGGCTGGCAAATAGGCTTCTCCACAACCCAGGGAAGCAGGGCAATTTGCCATTTAAAGGGCCCGTTACAAATAGCAGTTTGTAACAAGGTGTCAATCCATATCTGCCAAGTGACCCGATGTAGGGGGAACAGTCCCAATTCTGCTCTGTGTCAGTGTGTATCATGGTCTCTGAGGACAGGTGTCAATCCATATCTGCCAAGTGACCCTATGTAGGGGTAACAGTCTCTATTCTGCTCTGTGTCAGTGTGTATCATGGTCTCTGAGGACAGGTGTCAATCCATATCTGCCAAGTGACCCTATGTAGGGGGACCAGTCCCTATTCTGCACTGTGTCAGTGTGTATCAGGGATCCTTAGGACAGGTGTCAATCCATATCTGCCAAGTGACCCTATGTAGGGGGACCAGTCTCTATTCTGCTCTGTGTCCGTGTGCATCAGGGCTCTGAGGACAGGTGTCAATCCATATGTCAAGGTGTCAATATGTCATATGTCAGGTGTCAATCCATATTGATTGTGATTTAGGAATGTTAGGTGATTTCTGCCCTTTATGGATTAAAACCAGACTCTGTATCAACTGTGTAATTTTCCATGGGAGTTTTGCCATGGATCCCCCTCCGGCATGCCACAGTCCAGGTGTTAGTCCCCTTGAAACAACTTTTCCATCACTATTGTGGCCAGAAAGAGTCCCTGTGTGTTTTAAAATTCGCCTGCCCATTGAAGTCAATGGCAGTTCGGGCGGTTCGCCGGTTCGCGAACATTTGCGGAAGTTTGCGTTCGCCGTTCGCGAACCGAAAATTTCGGGTTTGCGACATCACTAGTGAGCAAAGGAGGTACCAGTATTCATGTGGCTGCAAGTCACGCAGCCACTGCATCTGTAACACCCTTTTTTAATGTGTCCTGAAGCTTTACAATAACATATTGTAGGGTCACTCCGGACAAGTAGATCCCTAAGATTTCTGTTCCGTTTAAGACTAATGGTCGGTTGTTGACGAAAAATAGTTGGTAGGTTTTTATCGGAGCTTAGAATGCCCCAATACTTATTCATGGATCGTTGTATTTGTGAAGTACCTGTATGAAAGGGGAGAGGTAGATACATTCTAGCTGTTTTTTGTGTTTGTTGTAACGGACTTGCAGAGTCACGTGTCATTTTTTCTAAGGCTTTATCTTTTGCTTTAAGTAGCATATGTGAATGAATCTGTCAGCCATCTTTTGAAGTTGTTTCTCCCGATTCACTGGGTCACTATTATAGGACCGCATATACTGGGATAAAGGTAATGATTCCTTCAACTTCTGTGGGAGATAACTATTAAACTGGAGTAGAGTATTCCTCGAGGTGTCTTTCCGATAAAGGGTATATCCCAACTTTACTTTGTCTTTATAGATGGAAACATCAAGGAATTGAATTTCATTTTCATATTTCACGTTGAAAGTGAGTGTCAATTTTACTGGGAGCAAAGATGAATTGAGGTCATTAATCATTTGTTCAAGACTACTACTAGTCCCAGTCCAAATCAAAAAAATTTCATCAACAAAACGATGGTATGTGAGTATACGCTCATGATGCCTTTCCAAAATATATTGGGTCTCAAATAAAAACATGTATGCGTTGGCATATGAAGGTGCCATCGCTGCACCCATTGAAGTGCCCATCAATTGAAGATAAAAATAATCTTCAAACTTAAAGTAGTTACAAGTGAGAGCTACATGTAAAAGATCCATAAGGAACTCAATGGGTGGACCACAATATTTAGATGAACCACTAAGGATTTGACGTAATGATTGTATGCCATCCATATGCGGTATGATGGTATATAATTTCTCTCGTCCAATGTGACCAATAAAAAATGTTCTTCTACAGATGTTCATTCCTTTATGTTATCCAAAAATCACTTGTGTCGCGTAGACATGTGGGAAGGTCCTTAACTGAAGTTTTGATATGATAATCAATATATTTAGCGATAGGTTCCAAAAGACTGTCATGAGCCGAAACAATCGGCCTTCCTGGTGGATTTTTCATATCCTTATGGACCTTAGGTAGCGTATATAAAACAGGATGTTTTGGGTGTTCCACATATAAGTATTTAGCCAAATTTGTATCAACAAAACCCATCTGGACACCAGTGGCAATGATGTTCTGAATCCTGTTTTGAAACTTCTTAACACAGTCAAATCTTAATCTCTGATATGTATTCGTATCGGACAATTGATTTAATATCTCTTCTTTGTATTTAACATAGGACATAACCGCAATCGCACCTCCCTTATCCGCCGGGCGAATAATAATACTTGGGTTTGTCATAAGATCTCTTCTCGGCCACTGATAAATTTTGTCGATGATCTGTTGGATTTTTAAAAAAAAATTCAGATTCAGTTTTGACAGATTGCATAAAGGTTTTAATAGAGATATTAGAGGTCTTCAGGTCTCCTTTAAATTTTAATTTCAAAGGATTTTTGGTTTCCGATATGGTAGGTATCACTGTGGAACTATCCTTCAAACGTTCGTAATTGATCAATGTACGTTGTACTTTATGTAATTCAATATCTATCTGAAGAGGAACGGGTTTGGACACAGGAACAAATGTTAGCCCTTTCGATAATATAGAGAGGTGGTGTTCTGTTAAGAACTTCTGGGATAAATTAAAGATTAGGGTCATCTCCTCCCCAGAGGAGGTTTTCCCTTTAGCCCGGTACTTCTGGTGTCTCTTCTTTCCTTTCCTGGTGATTGTGTTCTTTTTCCGCCTCTTGTATGGGCACGTGTAATACCTGGAGATTCGTGAAGACGAACGTCCGTCTCTAAAAAAGGACGTTTGTCATGTAAAGTTCTCTCTTCTTTATTCTCCGCATCAGAGGCGGACTCACCCGAACTGGTGTCTATGGTTTGGGGGTGATAGATGCAAACTCATACTTCAATGAGAAATGTATTGGATACATCGATTGGATACAGTTACCCCCAAAGGATTGAATGAATATATATCATTTTCCATGTTCCTTTGAACATTAAGAGATTGACCCTACTTTATTGGAACTGATGTGGGTGGATTCAGATCCGATTTTTTGACTAGTGGATACTATTTAATTTTTTACTTTTTATTTTTAATTTTTTATTTCCAATTTTTTATTTGTAACATAGTTTTCTTTTTTTCATTATTTATTCATTTTTTATTATGTCTATATATTTATTTTTATAATTTTTCTTATTTTGGATAGTTATTAGTGTTTTACATTGTAGTTAGACATATATTAGTTATTATTTTTTAATTATTTTTAAATATTCTTTCTGAATATTGTTGAATATTTGTCTGGTAACGAGAGGATTGAATTACTCTTGTTGTTATTCTTAAATGTTAGTATTCCAGTTTTTTTATTTTTTTATTTTTTTTATTGTTTTACAAGGGTTTCTATCCTTGTATTAATCCCTAGATGGATTTCCAAATGTATCCCATATGTCATATGTCCCGTGGAACTAGGTCTTACAGCATTTTTACATATATGTCCCTGTTTGGTTGTTTTCAGCGAGTGTCAGTATTTTGATGATTTAT
>OW240918.1:73588364-73600816 GCA_933207985.1 Pelobates cultripes | reverse complement strand
ACAGGAGGCTCCTGTATGTAATTATAGAGCAGGTGATAAAAACTTTTAAAGTAAGTAACATGTGATTGAAAATTAAACCATTTTGTTTTCATGAAATCTGTGTCGGCCCGTATTTATGCAGGTCTCCCACTTGGTGGACACTCCCCTAGGGGATCAAATGGGAGACTGTAACCAAGGACAGACAGGTATCAATTTAGGACATACAGTCACAATATATTCCCACAATGCATCCTGGCTTCCTCCCCTCTGCCCTGGAGATAATTGAGAAGTAATTCAATTATCTCCCAGGACAAAGGCAAATCGCCATTATGCACGTGGGGATACTAGAATAGGAATTACTATTAAAATACACTATGTGACAAAAGTTACAATGAATATATACATTTAACATAGCCCCAGATAGCTCAGATCTGAGCGCACATTATTAAGCGAATGGCGCTCAGACCACACGAATACAGTTTAATCGCCATGGAGCCAAAGTTTTTAATTCCACAAACAGGCTCCATGGCAGGCTATCTGGGTATTTTCCACCGAATACATTTTCATACTAAAAAGTCCCGAATGCTCCATTGTTCGGTTCCCGAACGGGCTGGAGACCCGTAGGCTCCGCAGGGCTGGGAAGAGAAAGTATCCGCTTTTGGTGTTCTGCCGCTGGGTAGGACAAGCGCCGACTACCCGGGAGGCTTCCATAACACCGCCATCGTGTGGCGGCTAGGTGTAACTGCGACCACCCAGTAATTGTCAATTAAGCTGTGGTTAACCGCAGGTACTGGGTGGTCAATTGACTGCACACGCCAGCCTCCCGGTGGTCGCGTAATCGGTAGGGGGGAAACAAGGGGGCAGTACGGGCAAGGGAATAGCTGAACAAACAGACAAATGGAGGAAGATGAAATATACTCTCAAAGACAGATGATTCTGTCACACAGCTCCCTCCTTGTGGGCCCCTACGGCAGACCCGGCTTGACCCTTTTCGGGTCAACGTGGGGATGACCGGAACTAGGAGGTCGGAGTAATGTCTGTTTGTCGGGACAACCCATCGGCATTGCCGTTGTGTTTACCGGGTCTGTAGCTGATGGTAAAGTTATATGGCTGCAGGGCTAGGCTCCAGCATAGTAGCCTGCCATTGTCCCCAGAGACCCGGTTAAGCCAGACCAATGGGTTGTGGTCAGTCATAAGAGAAAATTCCTGCCCGTACAGATAGGGACTCAATTTCTAGTGCCCAGACCAGGGCCAAACACTCTTTCTCCACTGCCGCATAACTCACTTCCCGAGGTAGTAACTTTCTGCTGAGATATATGACAGGCTGCTCTCCTCCATCTTCCCCGATCTGGCTCAGCACAGCCCCCAGTCCATACATGGAAGCATCTGTATGGACGAGAGAGCGTTTGTTAGGGACTGGGGCAGCCAAGACGGGGGCATTCACAAGAGCCTGCTTCAGTGCCTGAAACGCAGCTTCACAAGCTGGAGACCACAGGACCTGTTTAGGAAGATTCTTCTTAGTCAGGTCAGTCAGGGGCTTGGCGATAGTACTGTAGTCAGGGACAAACCGTCGGTAGTACCCTGCCGTCCCCAGGAAGGCCAATACCTGGGTCTTAGTGGTAGGTGTGGGCCAGTTAGCCACTGCCTCTACCTTGGCTGGCTCTGGTCTCTGGCTCCCACACCCCACTCTGTGACCCAGGTACTGCACTTCAGCCATACCTAGATGGTTCTTCTCTGGCTTCAATGTCAGGCCAGCGGTCCAAATTTTATCCAGCACTACCCCTACATGGACCAGGTGTTCCTCCCAGGACCCACTGTAGATAGCAATGTCATCCAGGTATGCACAGGCAAATTCCTGGAAGCCATCAAGGAGTCTATCCACCATCCACTGGAAGGTAGCCGGGGCATTTTTCATCCTGAATGGCATAACCTTAAATTGGTACAGGCCAAACAGGGTGACAAATGCCGACTTGGGGATAGCATCCTTGGCCAGGGGAATCTGCCAGTAGCCTTTACACAGGTCTATGGTGGTCAGATAGCGCCCCCTGGCAATACGGTCTAATAATTTGTCTACCCGGGGCATCAGGTAAGCATCAGTGGTGGTCCGCTCGTTGAGTCGCCTGTAGTACACACAGATCCGGGTGGTTCCATCTTTTTTGGGTACCAGAACTACAGGCGAGGCCCAAGGGCTATCGGAGTGTTCCATGACCCCAAGCTAGGTCATCTCCTGTATCTCCTTCCACATTCCTTCTCAGACTGCTTCAGGGATACGATAAGGGGGCTGTCGCAGGGAAATCTGTCCAGGGGTCTCTACCTTATGTACATCTAGGGTAGTGTAGCCCGGCTCCTGGGAGAATGTTGCCTGCTTCTCCCACAGCAGCTGCTTCGCCTGTACCTTTTCTGTGGGGCTTAACCTGTCTCCTAGCTGTACAAGGTTAGTAAGGTCAGTCTGGGTGTCCCTTTCTAGCAAATCGGGAAGGGGTAGATTCTCAGGGTCATCTGCAGCAGGAGCGCATACTGCAGCGACATCCTCGGGTCTCTCCTGATACTCCTTCAGCATGTTCACATGAAAGGATTGCTGAATCCTTTCATCTGCACAGCTGGTTATAAGGTAGGTATGGCTGAAGCTACTACTTTATACAGGCCTTGCCAAGACGCTTGCATCTTGTTCGCCTTCACAGGCTTGAGCACCAATACTTTCTGCCCAACCTGGAAGACCCGCTGCCGGGCACCCCAATCGTACCACCTCTTCTGTCTCCTCTGGGCCACCTGGAGATTCTTTCTTACTATCAGAGACAGTTTCTCCATGCGGTCCCGGAGTTCCAGGACATATGGCACTATGGGGATCCCCTCCTGCTCTGTCTCCCCCTCCCAGTGGCCTCTAATGAGAGGCGGACCCTTCTCCCATAAAGCAACTCCTGGGGAACCTCTCTGCAGGAAAATAACAGATGAGTCAGAAACCTCTCCCAGTCTCTGCAAGTGTCCATAAAGGTCCTCAGCATCTGCTTGAGGGTGCCATTAAAGCGCTCGCAGAGACCGTTAGTCTGTGGGTGATAAGGTGAGCTAAGCAGCGGTTTGACCTGATGAGCATCTCCTTGGGGAACCCGACCCTAGTAAAAATCCTAACCAGGGCATCAGCAACCGTCTCTGCCTCTATATTAGACAGCGCTACTGCCTCTGGATAGCGAGTGGCATAGTCCACCACAGTGAGAATATACTTCTTACCGGATGGACTAGCCCTGGCCAGTGGACCCACAATGTCAACGGCTATGCGGGAAAAGGGTTCCCCTATAATAGGCATAGACAATAGCCTAGCTTTAGGGTGGTCTCCCTGTTTTCCTACCCATTGACATGTGTCACACGTACTACAGTATACCCACACAGCCTGATTAAAATTGGGCCAAAAGAAGTTCTGGGTGATCCTATAAGCTGTGCGGCGAGACCCTAGATGTCCAGCTAGCGGCACATCATGCCCTATTCGCAGAATCTCCTGCTGGTATTTCGCAGGTACCACCAGCTGCCGATTCTGTGGAGGGGCAACACTTTTCTGGGAAGGTTTAGGGATCCTATACAGCCTGTCCCCCACCCACTCATACCGTTCCCCATCTTTTCCTTCCTCTCCAGCATCTGCTCTATCCCTGTACTTCTGTAGAGTCGGGTCCGTCTGGGTTTCCCTCCCAAACTCCTCTGGGGTATCCCAGCTTAAAGGGGATAGTGGGGACAGTGTGTGAGTTTGTGTGTGGGCAATTTGTATTATTACCTATCCTGCAGCTCTGTGTATATTTAGCAGTATGGGCGGCTTCCCAGGTACAGGTCAAGGGCAGGAGCTGTGATAGGTTCTGCGGACCCCAGTCGGGGGAGAGAGTCTTACCTGGGTCTCAGCAGCAGGCGAGCCGGCTCCAGTAGCATGGGTCTGAGCACGGGTACTCACAGGGTTAACCTCAGCGGGGCCCATCGGAGCATAAGCAGAAACCAGAGGGGCCAAATCGTTCCCAAGGAGGACATCGGCGGGCAAATCTTTCATAACCCCCACATCAACGTGTCTAGCGCCCACTCCCCAATCCAAATGTACCTGGGCAACAGGCAGACGGAACACCCCCTGGTACCCTCACTGCCACCGTGCTACCCTCACTGCCACTGTGTCTCCAGTGTGTTGGTGTTCCGAGATCAAGTTCTTTTGGAGCAGGGTCATAGTAGTCCCGGTATCTCGCAGACCGCTGACTACTCTTCCATTCAGCTTGACAGTTTGTCGGTGTTGCTGTCGGTTGTCATGATGGGCGGCTTGGACAGGGTCTGCCTCATGTAAGATGCCCCAAAATTCCTCCTGCTTGATACAGTGAGCAGTAGGCTAGGGTTGGCGTTGATTCCCGCCGGCTGGTCTTCTCCAAGACTGTGCCTAGTTAGCGGTGTTCAGTGGGCATTCTGGTCTCTTGTGCCCTAACTGCTTACATCCAAAACACCGGATGGGCTGGGAGTAATCCCGGGCGTTGAACCGGGATGGCTGGGCATAATTGTTAGCTGGTGGTAGTGTTGGAGTGCGGTGCGCCAGGGGTTGGTAGAAGGTAGTAGCTGGGGGTGCTGCTGGTCTGTATTCCACTCTGGCAGGGACTTTAGTTACCGCATTGTCCAGTTTACGAGCATCCATATATTTATCTGCCAGGCGGGCAGCTTCTGGCAGAGTGGAGGGTTTGCGGTCTCGACCCACTCTCTGACTTCTGTAGGCAATTTGTCAAAGCAGTGCTCTAGCAGAAACACCTGCAGGACCTCTTCCCCGGTTACAGTGGGCTGCTGTGCGGTGCACTCGGCATGCCCACTCCACGTAGGAGTCGCCAGATTGCTTAGTTATTTCCCGGAACTGCTGCCGGTATGCCTCTGGGGTCACTGCGTACCTGGCCAAAAAGGGAATTTTTCACTGCGCGGTAACTGGTAATCTCTTCTTCTGGGATGGCCCGCAAAGCTTTGCTGGCCCGGCCGGATAATTTCCCAGAGAGGATAGTGACCCATTCGTCTGCAGGTACCTGGTGTAGGGCACACTGTCTCTCAAAATCCGCCAGGAACCCGTCAATCTCTCCCTCTGTTTCAACGAAGTTTTTAAATGCAGCAAAGGGTACCTTCTTTCTTCCAATATTATTATTGGGTACCTCTGCTGCTGCAGCTCCTCTTTCCTGGAGCACCTGATGTGCCATCACTGCTGCTTGCACCCGTTCCACATTTTCCGCTGTAGGGTTGGGGCCAAAGTGTGCCAGCGTTATCTGGACTGCCCGGTTGAATCATATTTCCTCGGGTGTCAGGTCCAAGATGCTGGGTACATTAGCTCTCTCTGTTCCTCGTGCTGCATCCATTTCAAGTAGCAAGGCAATAATCTCAAGTTTTTTAAGATTGCTTGCTGACCGTCCTCGGTGTTCTAGTATGTCTTTAAGGGTAGCACGCCTTAATTCCTCATACTGCATTTCCACCAACCTGGGTTGTGTAGCTGACCTTCTGGGCGGTGGGACTCATCCTGTTGCTTGCCATCAATTGTTAAGACACTCCTTAAGACACCAATTGTTAAGACACTTCCTCCTCCACCTACTAACTTGACCGCCTCAGACTTTGCAACTCACTTCTCTGACAAGATCTCTACAATCAGGGAAGAGATCTCTCATCTTTCTTCTTCCCCTTACAATACTTGAAAAAGTCTCGTGGGAGGGACGAAACGCGTATATGCTAATTTACCAGCTGATTCTTGTTTGTTCCTGTTCTGCTGCCTGCTAACTGCACGGTGTTCTACCGCGGTATTGATTGCATCAGGTGACTCTTTGTATATTTCTATACTGGACGTGGTGTGCACATCTACACCCCTTATAGTCTTCAGCGATTTTCCCTGGATACCTCGTAATTTAATTTGTAACGGACCGTTTCAGCACACAAGGGGTTAAAACCGTTTAAAAAACCGCATGTAAGGGAATGCTCTAAACTCCCAAACGGCATACAATATAACACTCCAAACTCACAAACTGGAACCATACAAATAGCTGCTAGCAGACTAATAGGAAAAGCATCCAAGCGGCTTACGCTCCTAGCAACCAGTCTCTATCAGCATTCAGTAAACCCCCCCAAAGACGAGACAAGGCTCCGTGTTGAGGGTCAAGCAGTGGTCTGTTTAATGAGGGCTACCTGCCCAGTATTTATGCAGGTCTCCCACCTGGTGGACACTCCCAAATGGGAGACTGTGACAAAAGACAGACAATCAGCCAAACAGGACACAGTCACATTATATTCCCATAATGCATCCTGGCTTCCTCCCCTCTGCCCTGGAGATAATTGAGAAGTAATTCAATTATCTCCCAGGACAAAGGCAAATCGCCATTATGCACGTGGGGATACTAAAACATGAATTACTGTTAAAATACAATATGTGACACAAGTTACAATAAAACTATACATTTAACATATCCCCAGATAGCTCAGGTCTGAGCGCACGTTATTAAGTGAATGGCGCTCAGACCACACGAATACAGTTTAATCGCCATGGAGCCAAAGTCTTCACAAAGTCATTACTCATACGAATGAGCTCCATGGGATTCCTATCTGGGGTATAGTTTAGTCAGGCACGACTACCGAATACCGGGCCTTTCGTGTACTTCAACCTGAACAAGAAGGGAGGTCGGCGGCTTCAGCGGTGTTCGCGCCAACCTGTGTCCGATTTTAGTTCCATGAGTTAATCGCCGAACACCGCTGTGCGTTTGCGTGTTTAAAATGGCCGCAACCTCGTGTTTGTTATACGAATGGCGTCCACCCAGTATTCGTCAATTAAGCTGCGGTTAACAGCAGCTTCTGGGAGGCTAATTGCCGGCACACTCCAGCTCCCAGGTGGTCTAGTCATTCGTGCGGTTGTTCGATAGATTGAATCTACCCAACACCGGGCAGAAAAGCATGAATAAGTCTTTTCTGCAGGGGAAACAAAGTCTTTTAACATGGGGCCATAATCCAAAGGCAGCAGGCAAGCAACCAGGCTTCTCCAATGCAATGTGGCGAGATTGCTCTCGTCACATAACTTTTTTTGTTTTTTTAACCTCAGTGGGGGCCCACGCCGAGGCAAGGTATCCATTTTTTACCACATGTGATTGTTACACCTGGTTTGTTTTTTTATGATATTGATTTGTTTTTATTTGTTATATTAATGAAACAATTTTCTGGCAGCTACTTATCTACTGTTTTGCATTTCAGACCTGCCAGTTCGAATTATTCATTATATTATAACACTAATCTATTTACCAATTGTTTCATGTGTGGTGTAATGCATATATGAACTAGTTTGTTGGTTACTCTGTGGCGGTTTGTTTCAAGCTGGGTCGCTGCAGAAGAGACATTTTACATAGCTGCAGCGTCCCAGTTTAGAAATACTTCGATATACTGTTGCCTGCCACTCTGTATCCCGTTTTGCTGTTTTTTTTTACCCTGATAGAGTATACGATAGAAGGAACTATAAATATAGTGTATTTCTCTCTTAAATATTGCACTATTACCAGAACAGCTAGGTTATTTGATGTATTTGATTTTTGTATATACATAATAAACCCTTTTTTATCTATAAAATAGAAGATTTTTTTATATTCTACAGTCTATCTACTTTTAAATGTTTTAAGGGAGCGCACATACCCTTTCTTTATTTCTGAGTTTTTGCTCACTTAGTCGCTTTATGGTGTATGTAGCAGCCCAGTTTATTAGATATTTCCTATTACACCTATTTTTATAGATTTATTTTTTTAACCTCACTCCCTCTGCTGTTCTATGTTCATTCGCACCCACTACAGCGGAAGAGGTTTCTGCTTTAGTCCAGTCCTCCCGCCCTTCCACCTACTCCCTAGATCCAATTCCCTTGCATCTAATCCATACTCTGTCTTCTTCTCTTACCTCTCACTAAAATTCTCAATCTCTCTCTCTCCTCTGTCATATTTCCATCACCTTCCAAGCATGCAACTATAACCACAATTCTAAAGAAACCCTAACTCCCCATCCAACTACCGTCCTATCTCGCTACCGCCTTTTGCATCCAAGATCCTTAAAAGAGTTGTGTATGTGAGATTGACAGACTTCCTTGAGTACAACTCTCTGCTAGACCCACTTCAGTCTGGTTTCCGCGCTAAGCACTCTGTGGAAACGGTACTGACCAAAGTATCTAATGATCTACTCACTGCAAAATCTTGTGGTCACTACTCTATCCTAATTCTCCTTGACCTTTCTGCTGCTTTTCACACTGTTGATTATCAACAGCTTCTTCTCATCCTCTGCAAAATCGGTCTACAAGATATTGCTCTCCTGTGCTCCTTCTACCTCTCCCAGTGCTCTTTCAGTGTTTCTTTCTCTGGTTCTGCTTCTTCTCCCCAACTCCTCTCTGGTTCAGTCCTTGGTCCCCTACTGTTCTCCATCTATACTGCCTTCCTTGGTAAACTCATTAGATCCTTTGGCTTCCAATATAATTTCTATGCAGATGACACGCAAAACTATCTGTCCTCTCCTGATCTCTCCCTGTCCCTCTGACTGCCTCTCTGCTATTTCTAACTGGATGGCTGCCCACTTCCTTAAACTCCACTTGCCCAAAACTGAAATTCTGGTCTTTCCTCCCTCAAGTGTTGCTACTCCTTTGTCTATCTCCCTCCAAGTCAACGGTGCTACCATCAGCTCCACCATGCAGGCTTGCTGTCTAGGTGTTCTCTTTGACTCCAACCTCTCCTTCACACCTCACGTTAAGTCTATTGCCAAATCCTGCCGCTTTCATCTCAAAAACATTGCGCGCATCTGACCCTACTTAACGCCAGATGCGACTAAGGTGCTGGTCCATTACACTGTCCTTTCTCGTCTTGACTACTGTAATCTGCTTCTCAGTCGTCTTACATGCTCCCAACTTGCACCATTACAGTCCATAATGAATGCGACGGCAAAGCTCATCTTGGACCTGGACCCCGCACCTCCCACACTTCACCCTTCTGTCAGTCCCAACATGGCTTCCTGTAAGATATAAGGCTCAATTTAAAATTCTGGTTCTTGCTTTCAAATCTCTACATAATTCTGCTCCTATCTATCTATCTATCTATCCTCTCTAATACACAAGTATGTCCCGTCTAGGCCTATCTTCTGTCCGTACTCGCACCAATGATGCATGCCTTCAAGACTTCTCAAGGGCTGCACCGTTCCTGTAGAGCTCACTTCCCTCCTCCGTTAGATGCTCACCCAGTCTCCACTCCTTCAAAAAATCATTAAAAACTAACTTCTTCATAAAAGCGTATCAATTAAACTGTTAATAGCTCCCGACTGATTCCTCTCTTGCAGCTGTCATTAGTCTAATACTATCCTTACCTTTTGTGTCACTTTACCCCACTCCCTCTAGCATGTAAGCTCAGCAGGGCCCTCAACCCCTATGTTCCTGTGTGTCCAACTTGTCTGATTACAACTACATGTTTGTTCGTCCACCCACTGTAAAGCGCTGCAGAATTTGTTGGCGCTATATAAATAATAACATAATAACATAATAACATAATAATAATAGCGGTATATTGCCATCATGTACTTGGTGTATTCAGTTTGACAGCTCCTTGTCATACTGAAAAAAGCAATGATGTTTCATTGTGAATGGGCACTGATCCAAATGGCATGTGGGCATGCAAGTAGATCCCCCATGTCTTCCACCCATAAGATGCTCACATTCAATTTCAAATCATTTAAATGCCTTTTTACCTCTGCATACAGCTCATATGCCAGTCTGGAACCACTTATTTTGGTCCCAGCTGACACAGCACATACCCACATATTGTTGGATACCTGGGTATCCCTTGTGTGAGTAGGGATTTAACCCTGCTCATACCACATTGCTGTCTATGGGAATTTATGTCACTCTTTTAATTGCTTCATGCCGCACACACTTTGAGCACTGCATGAAGCTCATCTGTCCACCTGAATTGCTTTGGAGCATAGTAATACCATCTCTCCCTAACTGCTACTAAGTTTTTAAAACCCAATGGGACCCAATATTTGCTGGCCCTGCCCCAATTTAAATTCGTAAGAAGAATATTGTGAAACTGAAAAAATTCCCAAAATGCTATTTTATAAACTAAAGAATACTGTGAATAACTTACTTCTTATATTTGTATTTGATGCTCTTTAAATTACAATGCATCGGCCGACCGTCGACGAAGATGGCCGCATGCTAGATCGGCTCCGGCACCGCAGGCACTAACAACAGCAGGGGGACGAACACCCACACACATGGGGAATCCCAAGCGGGCGCAGAGCGCCCACACGAGCAGCGGGAAGGCACCTGCCGAAAAACTGCGGCTGGTATCGCAATTATTTAAAGACTATGCCGGCCGCACGCCGGATCAAGGGGAGGCAAACATGGCGCCGATGGCGGGAGAGCACCTCTCCAACCCGCCTAGCCCGGCTACATCCGAGGTCTCAGTAGCCCCTGCGGACCAAGACATAAAGGTCCTGCTTCAAAACCTCCCCTACAAGGCAGACCTCGCCACTATGCTGGAGAAACTGGAATCCTCCTTCCAGCACAAGATGGAGGGTCTGGGAGCTGAAATCCGGCAGGTAGGCCTCCGTGTTCAAGACCTAGAGGGAGACAGGGGACGGATACCTGACAGACCGCTTAAAAGCCCATGAAACTCACATGTCTCAGCTTCAAAGATCGCTGGATGACATAGACAACAGGGGGCGCAGAAACAACCTCAGAATAAAGGGTCTACCCGAAAAGGAGACTGAAAACATACCAGCATCACTGCAAGAATTGTTTAATTTACTATTAGGGAAACCACCAACAACACCGATCCACTTTGACAGAGCACACTGCTCACTCAGACCTAAAAGCAATAACAGGGACGCCCCAAGAGATATCATATGCCGCCTGCACTACTTTGCAGACAAAGACCGAATACTGAAGAAGTTAAGAGACACTACTCCGCCGCTACTGTTCCACGGGCACGAGATTCAGATTTATCAAGACCTCTCATGGCTCACCCTCCAGGCAAGGCGTCAACTAAAGCCGGTCACAGACCAACTATGCGCTAGAAACATCAAATATCGATGGGGCTTTCCCCTAGCCCTCATTGTCACGCTCAAAAGGACCAACCACACCATAGCAGAACATAAGGACGTGATGCCATTCATAAGAGGTATGGGATCTGAAACTCACTGAGGTACGCATAATGGACTGGGACACCATGGACCCAGTGCAGTCCTTGGCTCGACTCCCAAGGGAACAAAGAAGACGCTCACCCCCCAAGAGGCAAATAAGGGGATCCTCGGACAAGCATGGAAGAGGAGATCTTCCGCCAGCGCAGAGGACATAAAGGAACCACACCAAATGCTAGGCCCCCACACAGAGGAATCAAGCAAATAAAGACGACCCCAACACAAAAAAAAAAAAAAAGAGACTTACGCGAAACCGCAAGCTATAGTAGGCTCCTGATACACCACACCAGGCCCCAGCTGAATTGCTCCACCACCTCACCACCGCAGAGCGACAACATGAGGTAACCCTCGGACACTGCCGCCGTGGACATGCAAGAAATCAAGCGGAGCCTGTCACTGAGACTTTATTTACCAGCCGCCCCTCACAACCACAAAGAGGCGGAAGAAAGACATTCACAAACCAGGTCGTATGGTATATGTTTACCAGTTAGGTTTTGAGGTATTGTAGCACTCAGAGACGCAGGCTGCCTGCCGCCCCCCGACTACACAAGGGAGAGACATAGCTGTTAGCCGCTTGTCACACCCCCACACACATGCAAAGGTACATCAGAGAGGGGTGAAACAACCACCACAAAAAAAAACAAAAAACCACCAATATCTCTGCTCTCAACTGAGGTCATAAAGACGCACCCACCCGGGAACTTAGCCTACACCCTTCCAATACACCATACCCCATAAAGAAAACTGGACTTAAGTTCAACCCCAGTTCCAAACGAACATGACAATTGCAAGTGCCTGCTTGCCCACCAACACACGCATGCCACACACCAACGATACAGCACACACACCCTAGCAGCCACACCAGCTGCACTATCATCGCCACACCTCACACTGCCTCAGAGCCGGCGACGCCTGCTAACACTTCCGCAGTGACAACTACACCAGTGCAGGTTGAGTTCGACCGGCGCCTTCACAGAGGCCCCAACACCCCAGCAATACCAACAAACGCATACAACCTAGAATTACTGTACATTATTGTACTGATACGTCCGGACCTATACACCACCCAGACAGGGAAAACCCACGCCCCCAGCCACCTCTGGCAGTTTTCATCTCTGTTTTTCGTTTTTGTTTATGTATGTTTATGTTTATGTTTATTTTTCAATTGCTAATGGTGTAATTTCCTTCCGCAGTAAAGGTTCTCTGTGAAACGTCTCCACAGACAAGGACACACCACAAACCAATACCGCTGCTGCCCGCGGCTCGGGCGAGGGGGATCCAACCATGGAAAGTGGGAAACA
>OW240918.1:73550472-73584857 GCA_933207985.1 Pelobates cultripes | reverse complement strand
ACAAAATTTCCAGGTGTTGGTCTATAAATAGGTAAAAAAACTCACTTGGCGTGAGCAAAAAAAACTTTGCTCAAGTATTCTTAGCGTTCAGTGGCGTCAATCCCCCACTGGTTGGATATAGGTAATGGAGTCCTCAGCAATTCCTCGATATGTAAAAAGATGAGAGACGTATATAGTGCTCGCTGAGTTATATAAAAACAAATAAAAATGGTAAAATACTCACATGTATATGAGCAGGAACTACTGCTCAGTATAGTGGCGCAGGTGGTACAATCCCCACCTTAGGATTCTTGGAAAGTGACGTGCTTCAATCCAAATCGGTGACCAGGTAATTCAGATTAAAATTAAAAATGAAAGGAATTAAAAATATATAGGCAAAAAATAAGAGCCGATATTCCTTTATTTAAGTATAATATATCAATATATAAAACAAACTAATAATAGCCAAAACGCGTTTCACCACACAGGGCTTTATCAAATGGGATTTAAAAGAGGGAAAAACCTGGTACAGTAGCTGCTTTTATAAGCTAAAAAAAAAAAAAAATACAGATAGACATTTGAATTTTGGCGCCAGAATGACGTCACTAATACAATATGCATAATTTAAAACGAATTTAAAAATGAGAATTTAAAATATAAAGGCATTTTATAATGCAATATAAAGATATTTGTCAATTTAGAATAGTAAAACGAGCATTATTTATAATGTTAGACACATGTAGATATGATGTCACTAAGGAACATAAAATCACGATTTATGTATGTTCAAAAGTTAAAATTTAGGGTGTAAAAACATAAGTAAAAGGGATATAAAGGTGTCTCTGGACTTTAAATAAAAAAACGAGCGTTTATTTTAATAATACATAAGGAAACACGTGATCGCGACTAGACGCGATCACGTGATCGAAACTGGGCATTGTGGGAAATGTATGCCCGAAGATCGAGAGATCGGCGCAGAAATATTCCGCCCGTCTCTCGACTTTATGTACAACAAAAAGGCATAATAGGGCTAGAAAACTAGCCCCTCGAACATGCAGAGACCTAACAGGAGAAGGGAGAAGAGGAGAAAAAAAGGGGAAGAGAGGCAAAAGAGGGGCTGCTGCAGGAAATATCCTGCATGAATAAGAAAAGAGTATAAATATAAAGATAAAAATATAAATATAAATATATAGATAAAAATATATATGTGATATATGTTACAAAGTACAAAATGAAAAATAAAATGAAAAATATATATATATTAAAAATATATATATTAAAAATAAAACAAAACAAAAAAAACCAAAAAATTAAATAAATAAAATGAAAAAGATTATAAAAAAAATATATATATTTAAATAAATTTAATAAAAAAATAATGGAATACATAATTTCATAAAAAGTTAAAAAGGTCAAATTCTACATTTAATCCTTGGGGTGATAGGGTTTTTAATTGGAAAACCCAATTCATCTCTCTTTTTCCCAAAATATTTTTAATATCTCCTCCTCTCCATGGCATGGAAACTTTTTCTATCCCAGTAACTTTAAGAACACTGGGGTCTTTATTGTGAAATAAAAAGTGCTTAAACACTGAATGGTTGTCATATCCTTTTTTGATATTACGGCAATGTTCTGCCAATCTAATCTTTAAACACCTTGTTGTCATGCCAACATATTGAAAACCACATGGACATTCTAATAAATAAATGACATTTTTAGTGTTACATCCTATAAAGTCTTTAATCGGGTACATAGTTTTGGTAATGGTGGAAGAGAAATGAGTCGTTTTAGTATTGGTATTTGGATTTGTGGATCTGCATACAATACATTTGTTACATTTTAAAAAACCTTTTGGTTTTGACAGAAAATTCTCCTTTGATGAGGTAATTTTAGTATAATTTTTTGTTAGAATTTTCTTAAAGTTTGGGGCCCCTCTAAAAATTACATTTGGTTTGTCAGGGATACAGTCTTCTAAAAGGTCGTCCTGTTTAAGAATGTGCCAGTGTTTATTAATGATTTTTTTTATATCTTTATTTTTCTTATTAAAGTCTAAGATAATAGGAAATTCTGGGGGGTCTTCCTTCTTAGCTTTATATACTAAAAGGTCTTTTCTTTCTTTTGCAGTAACTTTTTTTAATGCTGCATTCAATTTTTCTGGTTCATAGTTTTTTTCTAAAAACTTACTATTCAATGAGGTAGATTGGATTTTAAAATCATTTGGTAGAGAACAGTTGCGATGAAGACGAAGAAATTGACTTTTTGGAATCCCATCTAACCAGGGTTTATAATGACAACTTGTATGATCTATGATGGTATTAGTACAGACTTCTTTAAAGAAGGTCTTATTTTGAATATTACCTTCATGAATAAAAATGTTAAGATCCAAAAAATCAATAGATACCTTACTATAATTTGAGGTTAAAATTATACTTTTATCATTGTTGTTTAAAAATTCTAAAAACAACTTAAGAGAGGTCTCTGAACCTTGCCAGATAAAAAATAAATTGTCTATATAACGAAAATATGCGACCAGGTTTGCCCGCCAGCTGTGATCACCCCAGATGCCCGATGACTCCCAGTCAGCCATAAAGAGGTTAGCATAACACTATCAAAAGATTCTTTACTCAAAACACTATTACCTCTACAACTAATCTAACACCTCAAAATCAACCTATTAATATTCCAACTGTTGATCTTACAATTCATACAGATTTAAAAAATTCCTCTAAGTTTTACCCCTCACATTTTAAATCAGGTCCAATAGAGGTCTTCGAAAAATTAGTTCTTAAAGACTTTGAGAAAATAAAACACAAAAAATATGACCATCAGAATCTAACACAAAATGAACGCAAAGCAATAAAAGAACTTCAAAATGACGAAGATATCGTCATTAAACCGGCCGACAAAGGTGGAGGTTTGGTCATTTTGTCCAAACTATCATACACTGAGGAAGCTAATCGTCAACTCAATGATCGTGAAGTGTATGATAAGTTACCATACGACCCAACTTCAAAAATTAAAACTATTTTAAAAGATTTTTTAATTAAGGGACTTGATTTGGACATCCTAAGTAAACAAGAATTTAACTATTTAAACATTCCCTACCCTAAGATACCGGTCATTTATTTCCTTCCCAAAATTCATAAAAATATGACAGAACCTCCTGGGAGACCAATTGTATCAGGGATAAACTCCGTTTTATCCAATCTCTCAGAATATATAGACATTGTATTACAGCCTTCAGTCAAACAAATGAGATCCTATCTTAAAGACTCCATGACCCTTTTATCCTTTTTAAAAGATTTTATATGGTGTCAAGATTACATTTTAGTTACATGTGACGTCCAATCATTATATACTATTATTCCCCACACCTTAGGATGTGAGTCAGTTGAAAATTTTTTAAAAAACCCAAAGTTCGATTCCGGTCTCCCAAATAAACTTTATATTAGAGGGTATTCACATGATTTTAACCAATAATTATTTTTGGTTTTATGATTCTTTTTATATAAAAAAAAAAGGCACAGCTATGGGAACCAGGTTTGCCCCTAGCTATGCTAACCTCTTTATGGCTGACTGGGAGTCATCGGGCATCTGGGGTGATCACAGCTGGCGGGCAAACCTGGTCGCATATTTTCATTATATAGACGATTTATTTTTTATCTGGCAAGGTTCAGAGACCTCTCTTAAGTTGTTTTTAGAATTTTTAAACAACAATGATAAAAGTATAATTTTAACCTCAAATTATAGTAAGGTATCTATTGATTTTTTGGATCTTAACATTTTTATTCATGAAGGTAATATTCAAACTAAGACCTTCTTTAAAGAAGTCTGTACTAATACCATCATAGATCATACAAGTTGTCATTATAAACCCTGGTTAGATGGGATTCCAAAAAGTCAATTTCTTCGTCTTCATCGCAACTGTTCTCTACCAAATGATTTTAAAATCCAATCTACCTCATTGAATAGTAAGTTTTTAGAAAAAAAACTATGAACCAGAAAAATTGAATGCAGCATTAAAAGAAGTTACTGCAAAAGAAAGAAAAGACCTTTTAGTATATAAAGCTAAGAAGGAAGACCCCCCAAAATTGCCTATTATCTTAGACTTTAATAAGAAAAATAAAGATATAAAAAAAATCATTAATAAACACTGGCACATTCTTAAACAGGACGACCTTTTAAAAGACTGTATCCCTGACAAACCAAATGTAATTTTTAGAGGGGCCCCAAACTTTAAGAAAATTCTAACAAAAAATTATACTAAAATTACCTCATCAAAGGAGAATTTTCTGTCAAAACCAAAAGGTTTTTTTAAATGTAACAAATGTATTGTATGCAGATCCACAAATCCAAATACCAATACTAAAACGACTCATTTCTCTTCCACCATTACCAAAACTATGTACCCGATTAAAGACTTTATAGGATGTAACACTAAAAATGTCATTTATTTATTAGAATGTCCATGTGGTTTTCAATATGTTGGCATGACAACAAGGTGTTTAAAGATTAGATTGGCAGAACATTGCCGTAATATCAAAAAAGGATATGACAACCATTCAGTGTCTAAGCACTTTTTATTTCATAATAAAGACCCCAGTGTTCTTAAAGTTACTGGGATAGAAAAAGTTTCCATGCCATGGAGAGGAGGAGATATTAAAAATATTTTGGGAAAAAGAGAGATGAATTGGGTTTTCCAATTAAAAACCCTATCACCCCAAGGATTAAATGTAGAATTTGACCTTTTTAACTTTTTATGAAATTATGTATTCCATTATTTTTTATTAAATTTATTTAAATATATATATATTTTTTTATAATCTTTTTCATTTTATTTTTAGTTTTTTTATTTTTGAGTTTTGTTTTATTTTTAATATATATATTTATTTTTCATTTTATTTTTCATTTTGTACTTTGTAACATATATCATATATATATTTTTATCTATATATTTATATTTATATTTTTATCTTTATATTTACACTCTTTTTTTATTCATGCAGGATATTTCCTGTAGCAGCCCCTCTTTTGCCTCTCTTCCCCTTTTTTTCTCCTCTTCTCCCTTCTCCTGTTAGGTCTCTGCATGTTCGAGGGGCTAGTTTTCTAGCCCTATTATGCCTTTTTGTTGTACATTAAGTCGAGACGGGCGGAATATTTCTGCGCCGATCTCTCGATCTTCGGGCATACATTTCCCACAATGCCCAGTTTCGATCACGTGATCGCGTCTAGTCGCGATCACGTGTTTCCTTATGTATTATTAAAATAAACGCTCGTTTTTTTATTTAAAGTCCAGAGACACCTTTATATCCCTTTTACTTATGTTTTTACACCCTAAATTTTAACTTTTGAACATACATAAATCGCGATTATATATTCCTTAGTGACATCATATCTACATGTGTCTAACATTATAAATAATGCTCGTTTTACTATTCTAAATTGACAAATATCTTTATATTGCATTATAAAATGCCTTTATATTTTAAATTCTCATTTTTAAATTCGTTTTAAATTATGCATATTGTATTAGTGACGTCATTCTGTCGCCAAAATTCAAATGTCTATCTGTTTTTTTTTTTTTTTTTAGCTTATAAAAGCAGCTACTGTACCAGGTTTTTCCCTCTTTTAAATGCCATTTGATAAAGCCCTGTGTGGTGAAACGCGTTTTGGCTATTATTAGTTTGTTTTATATGTTGATATATTATACTTAAATAAAGGAATATCGGCTCTTATTTTTTGCCTATATATTTTTAATTCCTTTCATTTTTAATTTTAATCTGAATTACCTGGTCACCGATTTGGATTGAAACACGTCACTTTCCAAGAATCCTAAGGTGGGGATTGTACCACCTGCGCCACTATACTGAGCAGTAGTTCCTGCTCATATACATGTGAGTATTTTACCATTTTTATTTGTTTTTATATAACTCAGCGAGCACTATATACGTCTCTCATCTTTTTACATATCGAGGAATTGCTGAGGACTCCATTACCTATATCCAACCAGTGGGGGATTGACGCCACTGAACGCTAAGAATACTTGAGCAAAGTTTTTTTTGCTCACGCCAAGGTGAGTTTTTTACCTATTTATAGATCAACACCTGGAAATTTTGTCGACATTCTACACCATTGGAGTTCTTTTTTATTTCTTTTATGTATCTACATATGGACAAGCGTTCCAAGACACCTTCAACATAAGAAGATTCAGATATCCATTTGGACTGTATACTCATCTAAGAACAACACAGGTTTATGGAACAATTAGAGAAGTACCAGAACAAATAAATCAAAAAAATCTGGAACCATACATAGAGGAATTTTTTAAACACCTGAAGGTTGAATGGGAACCCAGAATCCCTATGATGAAAAGATGCCACAGAGTAAATAAACCTAAAGATGTCCAAGAACATCTCCCAAGGGATGTAATGACATGCTGTGCCTCCTCTAAAATTAAGACGCAAATTTTGAGAGCCAAACGAATTAATGAATGCGTTGAAGAATATGAAACATTACAAATATTCCAGGATTTGTCATGGCCAACCAGACAAAAGATGAAGACCTTTTCTGAAGGCACACTAATTCTAAGACAACAATATTCATTATCGATGGGGGTTCCCTACAAAAATTATTATATAACACAAAGGGAAACTCAATAGAGCAGAAAAGCTGGTAAAAAAAAAAAAATCGGAATCAGTTCCAATTATTTAAAGAAATGGAGAAGGAGATGAAGAAAAATAATTAAATAAGTATTGGCGGCAATCAACCTCCAATCAATGCACAAACAAAAGGAAAATTATCCTCAGTAGGATCACAATAATAAGAAGAAAACTAATTAAAACACACAGAAAAAATTATACTTAAGGGAAGTTATAAAACACATAAAGGCACATACCTAGATAGGGAGGAAAATAAAGTTAACGGCAAGGGAAAGAGTGATAAGTTTAAGAGTAACACAAGCTTTGCACAAGTAGGAAACAGTGAGATAATAACACAATAATTTTGTGATAATATAATGAAAGTGTGAAGGGATTAGATTTACAAGATCTCCTTTGTCATTTTTTATACAAAGGAAAACAATAATTTGACTCATTTATTTATTTTTTCTCCTCTCCTCTTCCTGGCAGGATTACAGTATGATCCAGCATGTAGAATTGTGTAACGCCTCTCTTTAAATTATATATAACACCTCTTTCTCCAACGCCGGACGGGGAGCTTTCTGCCTCCTCTCCTACTCTTCGGCTGAATGTGCATGCGCGGCAGGAGCTGCGCGCGCATTCAGCCTGTCCATAGGAAAGCATTCATAATGCTTTCCTATGGACGCTGGCATTTTCTCACTGTGAAAATCACAGTGAGAAGTGCGGGAAGCCCTCTATCGGCTGTCCATGAGACAGCCACTAGAGGCTGGATTAACCCATAGGTAAACATAGCAGTTTGTCTGAAACTGCTATGTTTACAGAAAAAAGGGTTAATCCTATCTGGACCTGGCACCCAGACCACTTCATTAAGCTGAAGTGGTCTGGGTGCCTATAGTGGTCCTTTAAATCAAAGACTGCTCCAGGCCCACATAGCTTTACAAACTTCAAAACTTCAGACCTAAAAGATTTAATAGAAGCTATTTTCCTACCTCTACTAAAACAAACTAATACAAACTTAAGAGACTGGAAGGCATGGGTTTTTCATGGTCGGGTAGGATAACAATCCTAAAAGCTAATATTTTGCCAAAATGGCTGTTCTTGTGGACCTATTAACTTCCCAGAAAACTGTCTGTTTTTACTTCACTCCTCCTTTTTTAAAATTCATTTAGGGGGGTTAGGAAACCAAATGTCAAAATAAAGTTTGGGCCGGATCAAAGCAGGATGGAGGCTTGGGGTGCCCAGAAGTTTTGCAATGCTATCAGGCTAGTAGACTTTTTCATATAATGCTCACACAAAGCAATGCATCACCATAGATCACATGTCACTTATTGGTTGCACATACTGTACTGCACCATTATTGTTTCTTCTGTTTTTTCGAGGTCCTAAGTGTATATACTCAAATATATCTGTGTACGTATACAGTTTTATACATATTCATTGGGCAAGGTTTCTTTCCTTCTTTTTTATGTTTTGTTTCTTTGCATTTCTCCTAGACTTTAGTAGGATTAATCCAGTTTATTTATGGATAACTATTCTTTTAATTTGGTTGCTTGTTTAATTTCTAATGAAGTGTCTCTCCAAGTGACCTTCAGTTTATTCAGGTAACCCCAATTATGTTTTACATTGTGTTTTCTTAGGATAATTAAATATGAACTAAATTATTTTCTCCAGAGTCTTGAAACATTTGGATATCCTTGAATTTTTCATCTATTTTAATGGTCCTGCAGAGTTTTTGAAATTTTCTTTTTTTTGAAAGCATAGGAATGAAACTGAACTATAACATCTCTTAGTATATTTGGTTATAAATATTTTGGTTTATTTATAAGATGGTATCTTTTCATTAGAATATGTTGTTCATTCATTGGAGTTCCTAAAGAATTAAACATATATATCAGAAATTGATTTAATTGTTCTTGTGTTGTCTGGTTTCAGGGATGTTTCTTATCATTCGATTTGATCTTCTGGATCGATTATCCATATTGCTGACTTTTGCTTCCAATTTTTCTATTTTATCGGTTAGGTTAGTTGTTGTTTCTTTCGTTGATTGTTGCTTCTTTGGAATGACTTCCATGTTTAATTCTATTACATTGACTTTTTCTTTAATTTCTTGTATATCTATTTGTAGCTTTTCAGAAATTTTTGAAATTTCTAATGTTATTTGTAATAGCTGGCTATTGAGACATTCTTGTAAAAATGTTTGTGTGATGTGTGCATCTTCTTCCTCCATAGATATCACCATAGGCAAATTTGGTTTGTTTAGTTGTTGCTCCGTATTTTTTTTGTAGTTCCTTGGAAGATATTGGTGAGAAGAATCCAGATAATCTTTTTTCTGAGTTGGTTTGTATTTTTCTCTTTCCATTTCTTTCCTTGTAATTCCCTTTTTTGTTGTCATTTTATTTATATGGACAAGTAATATCTATCAACTAAAAAAAACAACTGAATCTCTTTTCCTTTATCTTTTTCCTTTTTTTTTGTCTTTAGAGTTCTTTTCTTTGTTTCTATATTTTTACCCTCTTCACTGCCCTTCTTATGTATAGGTGAGGATCTGGGAGAGAGACCTTTTAGAAGACCTTTTACAAGATTAATCTTTTTTTTTTCTTGCTTCTCCCTTCCCTTTCTCTTCTTTTTTCCTCCTTTGAGTTAGGTTATAGATATATTCAGCAGTGTGTATATACTGTAATGTTTTTATAGATTTTTGACTGAAGCTAGGTTTAAGTTTTCTTTTTTCTTTTTCTTTCCCTTTGAGTTTCCCTTCTGTTCTTCCCTTCCCCCTTTGTCTCCTCTTCTCTTTTCCTTATTTCTTTATTTGAGAAGTATATATTAAGATTTATAAACAGGGTTTCTTACTTTATTATATTTTCTTTGTTTCTCTCCTTTTTTTCCTTTCCTTTTTCTTTCTTTTTCTGTAATATTTGTTTTTCCTGTATAGTATTTGTTGTTTTAAGAACCACCTTATAATACATATATATGAAAGGTTAGAAAGGTATTTACTTTTGCTGCCATAAGATTATAATACTGCAGTGGTACCTGAATATCGATGTCTTTTCTGTTCCACCTCGTGGCTAAGGAGAGCTTTCCCAGCATTCTCCCAGTTCCGCTCGGTCTTCTCTCCCGGCTCTCAGTTTAAGGCTGATATGGGTAAACAACAAACCCGTCAAGGAAGGGGATTGTGAAGGCAAAGGGAAATTTAAATACATTAAATACATTTATTTTTGTTGGTTCACCCACACTCTATCACTCTTCGTCTCTCTCCGTCTTCTCACCTAAGCGTCTCCCTCTGCATGGGTGTCAAAGTTAGTAATTTTTATAGATATCAGAAATTGATATTTTGCCACTGTTTCCCCTTGCTTGATTTAAAGTGAAGAGTTACCCAATATTTTAACTCTTATAGACCCTAGAGTATGTTTATAAGAGGATTTGTTTATCACACATTAATCACAACAGATTATAAGAATATAATTTATTGTGACAAATAATTAATAATAATATGTAACATGCATGACAATAATCAGTGAATATTTAGGTATAACAATAGTATACAATATGGCAGCAATTATGGCACAATAACCACAACTAAAGGTAATTTCTAAATCACTTAAAGATGATGAGATAGTTAGTTGACATGAAAATTATTTACCAGTATATCAGAACACTTAGCAAGTATTAGTACACATTTTAAGACATATGAATAGTCAAATAACTTATCAGCAATGGTATCTACAACATAAGTTAGTTTAACTTTAAAAGGAGTTACATGCAAAGTTACAAATAATTCCTCTATAATTTAATTTAAGTGGGGGCGTGGCCTGAGCTCGGACCGAGATGGCCGCATAAACGGAGAGCTCCGCTCCGCCGACATAAATCCCGACCCCTACCAAGCAATATTAGGCACGAATGGGACGCCACCGCCGCACTGACACCCCCCAAACCCCCAGGGGCTCCCAAGTAAGCCACCCGCACGGCCCGATGGACGGGTACCTTCAGCCTCCGACCGAGAACAGCGAGGAGGCGAGCGGATCCAAAATGGCGCCGGCAGCCTTATCCCCGCGGGAGCCACATGGTGCTGCATTAGAGAGGATTGGAGATGAACTCCGCTCCCTATCCTCCGCTATGGCTACCAAAGCTGACCTCCTGGTCCTCACCACCACCATCCAGGATGCCTTAAGGGCAGAAATGGCGGGCATTCGCACGGAAGTTGCGGCCCAGGCTGGCCGGATCAGAGAAGTGGAACACACGCTGGAGGCCCATACTGTGAGACACACAGCAACTGACATGGCCCTAACACGCCAAGGTGAGCTCTTACTTAATATGAGACGGACGGTAGAGGACCTAGATAACCGAGGGCGCAGGTGTAACATCAGGGTGCGCGGGCTCCCTGAACCGGACAGGGGGGTAGAAAACGTGGAGGAAATCCTCACAGGACTATTTCAGCTGATACTAGGGGACGGCGCACCGCGCACCATTAAATTTGACAGGGCCCATAGAGCCCTACGCCCCAGATCCCCTGAGGAAGGCCCCCGAGACCTGATCTGCTGCTTACACTCTTTCAAAGAAAAAGACGCAATAATGAAAGCATCCCGTTCACGGCAGACATGGGAATATGGGGGTGCATCAGTTTCCCTCTACAATGATATCTCACCTATTACACTGGAAGCACGGCGAGCACTAAAGCCCCTGACAGCGGCTCTACAAGAAAGAAAAATACCCTACCGTTGGGGCTTCCCCTTTGCCCTCCTTGCCCGCCACCAAAATGGCTGGGCATCGGCTAGATGGCCCGAAGAGATACCGGGATTTTTGGAGGAGTTGGGTCTCCCCCCGATCCCAGTTCCTGACTGGGTGTTGGGCCCACCGGGAGGTAGACCCAGACCGCAGCGGGCACCCAGAAGACGAGGGGAAGACCCACCACGAGGACCGGAACCCCGCAGGCGTCATGCCCCAGGGGGGCCGGAACAATGAGCAGTCCCCCCCCTGAGGTCTCTCACCCCTGACCTCTCACACTCCGGCCTTGCTCTCCTCATACCTTACACTCAGAGGCCCCTCCTTGCCCGCTACCGAAGATGTGCTCTGGACCTCACCTCCGCATTTTACTCCACGGTGTATTCCTCGAGACTAACAAAGTGGGGGGACAAGGACTACTCAGTTCCCTCTACACTGATGGGCTTTGGGAGGGAATGATGGGTGGGTCCTACGATACTTTTTGCATTGGGGCTTCCAGGATACCACGTAACATTGGGAGATTCGATACGGACATTGGACTCACTCCTCTAGCCTTCACACTATTGGGAGGGGGAATGGCCGGGACTGGGACAATATGTGCTACCAAGCTCAAGGGCATACTGGCTTGAGACATCTCATAATGGGACTCCGGCACACCGAGCTGAGAGTCACCTTGATAGGGGAAGACTGGCATTGCAGAGGAATTCCGCGCCAGCCCCCTGGAAGAAGCACGAAGTATATCCGATGAACGATCTCAATACGCTTCACACACAATGCTGGTCGTATCGCTCTATTACTTTTGTCACATACTAATGTGTTATTTAATATACTGCTGTTGCCTTGCCTCTGCCAAACCCCCAGTTAGTAGGGTAGCCCTCCATTTATAGCTATACACCCTCCACGACCCATGTAAACACACACTACTCAGCACGCACGATTGGACACCATATCACTCAGCCCCGCCGAGCTGGTGATAGGACAGGGACATGTCTAAGGGAGGGGCAGCAAGACGGGAGGGAGACTGCCACCCATACGCATTTTATCACTACCGTGACTAGGGACCAGACACCCGGGAAACGGACGGGAAAGCACCCATAGGGGACACACTCATCAGCTATCCTAGATACATACTTAGCTAACGTGACCACAGACCACAACATGATAGGGCTGTTGAGAATCTAACAGGGGCTAAACAACCGGAGGGAGGGGGCTCACCGGGGGTGAGATAGGGGGTCAGGGGACATGAAGCAGGGGGAATAACGCATACCCGACACTACTGAAAGGTGCTACCCCTAAGAGGTTACTGTTACTCTTGTTTTTGTATTTCTTACATGTTTTAATGTTGCAATATATGTATGATGTTTCCTGCTCACTTTACCAGGTGGCGTCCAAGAGCATCTGGCTCACTTGGGGTCGGGAAGACGACGGAGCCTACTTTCTGACTATCACTCACATACCACATACACTTGTTTTATCCCTCCCGGTCTGGGACAGGACTACGGACCCCAACTAAGGGCCGTGCACCTCTTTCTGACGGCAGGACACCCGGGGACGCACGTCTCGGCTCGTTGCCAGGGTGACCCCCGGCGGCCCTAACCGTCGCACGACTATTTCCTCCTAGTATAGGAGGTATCGAGGTGACCTCCCGTCTCCCGTGAGCGAGGCACCTCTACTTGGGGATTAATCCCTATCCCCAATTTTTTACTGTACAATCCCTTACCCTTCCTTCCCTTCCTTTCCTTTATCCCTTGGGTGGCCCCACCCTGACTTGGGCACCAAACCCGCACTGTCAGCACACCACCCACATAGAGAACTGACTGCACACCCGGACTTGGGGTGTTTCGAGACCACACGCCTCGCCCAACAATCAGACTTGGGAGATCAAAGGGAGGAGACTCCCACACACACCCTCCCCCCCACGTTAGTTTCCGCTGGTCTCGCCTGGGGCTGCGCCTCCCAATCCTCCGGCCCCGCGGCGCTGCCGGACATCCGCACTTGGGGGTGGGATCTGCAGGGTAGGAGAAGAGAGACTCCTTCAGTGGAACCGATCGGGGATATCCGCGTGCCTGGGGACGCCGACTGGAATAGCCATGTCTTACCAACCTACCCCTCTACGCGTATTGAGTCTAAATTGTCGGGGCCTAAATGTGCCGGAACGCCGCTCACACCTGCTACGGGATCTCCGGAAAGCTCAAATTTCGGTAGCTATGCTTCAGGAAACCCACTTCCTGGAAGGCTCCGCACCGAAGTTACGGAACCAACACTACCCACACAACTCCTTCAACAACCACCCCACGTCCCGTAGATCGGGAGTGGCTATCCTACTGGCTGCCGAGATGGACTTTAGGGTACTAGACAGGATGTCGGACACGCAAGGGAGATTTCTATTTTTGAAAGGTACTATCGCCGACAAACTATACACCCTGGTGTCAGTCTATGTGCCAAACACGAACCAAGCGCGATTCCTCCGGGGAACTCTAAACAAGCTCCGGGGCTTCTCGGAAGGGGCGCTTATAGTGGGAGGTGACTTTAACGCCCCACTGGATTCTCGACTAGATGCATCAAACGGGCGCAGTTGTTTACCACTCAAGCATACAATCCATACGTAAATCGATGAATGATTTGGGCCTTGTTGATTGCTGGAGAGCACTACACCCGGAAACCAGAGACTATACCCACTTCTCAGCGCCCCATGATCGTTACTCGCGCATCGACTATGTACTGATCCAACAGGAGGGCCTCTCCCGCCTCCGCACAGCTGTCATAGGGCCCGCTACATGGTCAGATCATGGCACGGTACTGGTAGAACTAGAATCACCACTGTTTAAACCGTCACGCTGGACGTGGCGGATGAACGAATCACTCCTCCGTGACCCTGGGGTGGTGGAGGAGATCACGCAGGCACTGGAGAACTATTTCTCGGAGAACGACAATGGAGAGACATCACCAATCACGATCTGGGAAGCACACAAGAGCGTCCTCCGGGGGATACTAATCAGGATAGCCTCCTGCAAACGTAAAGCGACCATGCAGGAAATGTCAGAACTCTACGGGACCATCTCGAATCTGGAACTCCTACACAAAAGGACGCAACAGACGACCACCCACGAGAAGTTGATAGATGCCAGACGCAAGCTGCGGGACCTCATCACGCGCAGACATCACCGCTCCCTACAGTATTCCAAAAGCTTCTTCTATACTCACGCAAACAAAGGGGGTAGATACTTAGCTCGCCTCCTGAAAGGGGATACCCCGCAAACTAGAGTACACAAATTACGCCTAGCTGGAGGGAAGACCTCACAGTTCCCGGAAGACATTGCGAGTGAATTCCAACGATACTATCAACGGCTCTATAACCTCGCCACACAGACGGAACAGGAATCAGGGATATCCAAAGCCGAACTTACACGGACTTTCCTGCAGGACAACGTACGCAGACGGATTAGCCCCGACACGACGACCATACTGGATGAACCAATCGGCATTGACGAAGTTACGGCGGCCTTAAAGAAAACCAAGAGAGGGAAGGCACCAGGCCCAGATGGATTCCCGGCGGGATACTACAAGGACTTCTCCGCAAAACTTGTACCATGGCTGACTAAAGCTGTAAATGCCCTTACGGAGGGGAAACGCTTCGGTGCAGAATCCCTGGCAGCTACGATCACAGTATTACTCAAGCCAGGGAAGGATCCAGAACACTGCGGCAGCTACCGGCCTATCTCATTACTCAACGTCGACACGAAACTTTTAACTAAAGTACTGGCCACTAGGTTACAACGAGTGCTGCCAAGCATTATTCATGCAGATCAGACAGGGTTCATCCCAGGAAGGGAGGCGAGGGACAGCACCCTACGTCTGTTCTCAATCCAAGCCCGAGCACGGAAATCAGGGGACCACCTTCTCATTCTCTCCACGGACGCTGAGAAGGCCTTTGACCGGGTCAACTGGTCATATATGATGGCCACGCTGACCGCTATGGGATTGGGGCAGAAAATGATGTCGTGGATATCAGCTGTCTATGACAAGCCCCAAGCAGCGGTTCGGGTCAATGGTGCCCTAACCGACAGATTTGAAATAAATAATGGGACGAGACAGGGATGCCCCCTGTCCCCTCTCCTATTCGCAATGACCTTGGAGCCCCTTTTGCAGGCGGTAAGACAAAACCCTGACATCCGCGGCTACACGTGGAGAGACTCTGAACATAAGGTAGCTGCTTATGCTGATGACCTCCTATTCTTCATCACTAACCCCCGCATTACAATACCCTGCCTACTCGCCACCATGAAACAATATGGTACGTTGTCAGGATTCAAACTCAACTTATCAAAATGTGAGGCGTTGAATGTGACCCTCCCCTCGAACCAATATACTGACCTGAAAAATAGCTTTCCATTCCAATGGCGTGATGAACGGATGAAATACTTGGGAGTGTGGATCGCCAACAATCCCCAGCATATATACCAACACAACTTTGCCCACTTGCTACAGACAATAACATCAGATCTGGAGAAATGGGCATACCCACACGTCACGTGGCATGGGCGCATAGCGGTTCTCAAAATGAACGTGTTACCAAGAATTCTCTACCTGTTCCAAACCATCCCATTGGCACTACCTAGATCCTTCTTCTCGACCCTGAAGACAGCAATAATACGTTACGTGTGGCGGGGAGAGAGGTCTCGATTGCGATACGAAACGTTATGCCTACCCAGACTCAAGGGAGGATTGGCACTCCCCGATTTCCGGAAATATCACCAAGCCGCCACGATGCAACGCATCCTGGAATGGCATGCCGCTGATAATCCAAAGCAGTGGGTGACTCTTGACAGAGGCGACTCAGGGGCCAAGCTCAAAGCCGAAGTGTGGCAGGAGACACCGGGATACAGAGGGAGAGATGAGATCGGAAACCCAGTGACCCAAACTCTGAAAATTTGGGAGCGGATCCGGGGGCTGTCATTCGTCTCCCCGAGGCCTACCCCACTGACCCCGATCACGCACAATCCCAAAATTGGAGGGGGCCTCCCGGCCGGTGCATGGACATTCATAGAGGAGGGTGAATATATCCCGATCCGGAAGGTACTGGGAGAGGGACGGGTGAGATCCCTGGATTCCCTACTGGGAGACGGAGCACGGACACCCATGACAACGATGAGATATCTGCAACTAGTACATTTTTATGACTCAGTCCCACATAAGGAACTCCTGCACAGAGAGCTAACCTGGTTCGAGTCACTCTGTCATAGAGGATCTCGACTGGGTAACGCAGTATCCACACTGTATCAACACCTTCTGGTGGGAGGCAACAGGGACAACAACACCTTCAAGCTACGATGGGAAACTCAGTGCCACAAACAGCTTTCAACAACACAATGGGACACAGCCCTCCTCTGGCAGCATAAAAGTTCCTCCAGCTCGTACTACCAAGAAGTCAATTATAAACTGATTTCCATGTGGTACAGGACGCCGGTGGCTCTACATCGGATATTCCCGACAGTTTCTCCTCTGTGCTGGAGATGCCAAGAGGAAAGAGGCACTATCACACATCTGTGGTGAGATTGCCGAGCCATCACACCGTACTGGGCCCAAATTCACACTGAAACTAAATCAATACTTGGTGAAGATGTGGAATGGTCGATGGAACTAGCCCTGCTACACATGACCTCAAGCTCCATCTCCAGATACAAAAAGTCTATTCTACGCCACTTGCTGAACGCGGCAAAATCCCTTATACCCGCATACTGGAAAAAAACGAGTCCCCGACGCACACGGAATGGCTCCACAGGGTAGGGGACATACAATCGGCAGAGGCACTCCAAGCTTCCCTCACGGGGCGCTCAACCAGGCACGCGGAGATCTGGGGACCATGGTTCGTGTACCAAGCGAACAGACAGTAAGCGAACAAACAGTAGACGGATTACTCCGGCGCCTCCGGGGGGCGGTGGAGGGGGAAGAAGAGCCACGACCGTTCGCGGCCGGATCTCGTTCCGCTGCTCACCCCCAGGCGAGACGCACCCCAAATACACACAGCTCATGTAAAGACATCTACCACCTGATAACGGCATACTCAATACACCCTGCACACCTTCACACACACGATAGCCTGAACGTCAAGGCAGGCAATCATAATGAACGCCATCACTACACGCACACTGACACATCACTCAAAGCCACAGACATCGCACGCAAACACCTCAAACAGCGACTGGCGCCTAGTGGACATGCCCCACTGCAAGACGGACGGCTCTAACAAAGGACAGGGACAATGCAAACATCGCCCAAACACATTACGCAACGACTAACGGGCACAACATAAGGGATCGTGGCGCGACTCCCCACCCACACAGAGGGAACACTCCTTCAACACTAGATTACCCATGAAAGGCAGGGAATACACACAGACTACGAGAAACGAACTTGGAAGACACCGGCGCTTTCAACCCCCAACAACAAGCAAAATAGCACATCATTGACACTTATGATACTCGCTCACAGCAGATGCCGAAGCGGGAGGGAGGTAACCCCCTCATCCCTACCCCCCCCTCCCCCCTCTCCCCTCCTACCCTACCCACCCCCTTATACCCGACCCCCTAGAACAACACATTACCCATCACTACCAATAAGGCGGCGATAGACACTCATGGTAACGCTGACTACCACAGACTGAGACATTACACTGGGAGGTTCCGAGGGTAACTTATAACAATTACGAGAGGGGACAAATACCAATTACCAAAGCTGACCTATAGCTCATACCTGCCCCGTACACGTGAAGGAAGGGTACGGAAAGGTGTTCCCTAGATACTTAAGCATACCTCGACACACAACATACAGTCTGTTTATGTACTTAAACTACCTTATTCACTGTAACTAAAAACGTACGGTTTAAGAATTGTACCCAAATGGCTCCTGTCACATGTTATATTTCATTATCATTATTTGCATGGAGGCCTGCGTGCCTCACTTTCCCCTTGTCGTATTTCAATAAAACAGATTTACAAAAAAAAAAAAAATTTAATTTAAGTAACAGTTATTTAACATAGATGCATTTTAGCAATGCCACAGAAAACTTTCAGCTCAACTTTTTGAATTTCTTTACACTCAAAATTTAACACAGAACTAGCAGCACAGCTCCACATCATAAACCAAGATGCTGACAGTTTGCTAGAATCACACTGAGAATTAACTCACTCACTGCTGGATTAAATTCTCACAGGCTAAACACTTAAACATTGCAAATCAAAATATACAATGTTTCTAACACAAATAGTCACCTTAACTATTTTCTTTTCCATCCACTAACCAAAAGAAGTATTCTAAATAAGCTGCAGATAATTACATTTTCTGATTGAAGATTTACTACCCCTAAATTCTGATAGGTCAATATCGCTGGTGTTGTGGTTCATGGTTTTGGATGCGTAATTCAATGGTTTGCACAATTCAAGAGGTTTCACAATAACTACTGTGTTAAATTTTTAGGAGCACCAAGATGGCTGCCGACTGTGCTTCAAAGAGCATCAAGATGGCCACCAGTCATGTATCCTGGTGTAATCAAGTTAAACTCACAATAGACATCACTTATTTGCACTAACAATAGAGTTAATGGAAGCCCACATACATTTGCAAGCATTCCAAACCAAAAACCAACCCTTTATTTTGTACCGCTATAAATTTAGATTATTAGCTGCATAAGGTATTTCAGAAGAGTTATATCCTAGAAGCTAAAGACCAAATGACAATCACTCAGAGTGGAGCAAAAGGTAATGTTTAATAAAAAGAAAATATACCAAATATTAATAAACATGTTCTAGCTAAACACTTATAATACTAACTAGACAATTATCTTTTGCATTACTAATCATATATATTTCCCATGATTGCAGTTAAAACATATTAAAAAACCGGAAGAGAAAAATCAGCGCTAAATGGCCACAATAATAAAAGGCTGCACTGCTCAAAGTGGAATCCCCTATAATCTCCTAAAAGAAGAAACACAAAACAAACAGTACAATAAGGGTGCGCCTAAAATATATACTTAAATATATAAAATATAGTAAAATAATAAATAATAAAAATTTTAACATATATTAAAAATTTTATTATTTATTATTTTACTATATTTTATATATTTAAGTATATATTTTAGGTGCACCCTTATTGTACTGTTTGTTTTGTAAAACATATTAAAGGCTATTCAAGCAATTTTATCTAAACAGAAGTATAAAAGTTATAACAAAATTATACAGTTTTATACTTTACCTCCCAGGATCTTAGATGAAATGGAGATCAAGGTTTCTGCTGCTCTGGATAGATCAAACCATGTCCCAGGATAAAACATATGGGCATAGAGTGCATACTTGCAGTCTTAGAAAAAATAGTAAGGCTGCCTGTGCCCCTGTACTGCTACATTGCTGCTATTCCCAATGAGTTCCAAAAAACAACTTTTAAGACTCCACAAAACAGCTTCATAATAACCATCATAACATGTCCCTGCTTCCAGTCTATTCCCTACCCATCAAACTGCCTCCTGACTCTGAACTGGAGGTATACTAGAAACAGAGATGGGTCTGCTAGTTAAAGAAGACTAGGAAAAGGCAAACATTTTAAATAACTATTTTTTTCAGTTTATAATAATAAGGATCCTAAGGCAAGATATATGCAGGTGATTGCTGCAAAAACCTTGCAAATAACTTGCAATTGGATGAATCAAGACAAGAAGCTACAGCAGTTAAAGAAAATTAGTGTAAATATAGCTCTGGGGGGCCTGACGGTATTCACACATGAGTACTTAAGGAACTAAGAGGGGAAATAAGTGAACCTCTGTATTTAATCTTTCAAGATTCTTTTGTTTCAGGTATTTTACCGGAGGATTGGAGGATGGCAGATGATGTTCTTATATTTAGAAAGGGTTCAAAATCCTTACCTGGAAATTATAGACCAGTGAGCTAAACTTCTGTGACTTGGAAAATATTAGATAGGTTATTAAGGGATAATATTCAGGAATTCATTGGGAAGAACTTTGTTATTAGCAATAATCATCATGGTTTTATGAAACATAGGTCATGTTAAACTAACCTAATTGCATTCTACAAATAAGTAAGTAGAAGTATAGATCAGGGTGTTTCAGTGGATGTGATCTACTTGGATTTTGCCAAGGCATTTGATAGGTTTTCTCACAATAGGTTAGTCTTCAAACTAAAAGAAATTGGTCTAGATGAATATTCTTGTTCTTGGGTAGAACATTGGCCTAAGTAGAGTACAATGAGTTGTCAATAATGGTAAGTTTTCAAGCTAGACAAAAGTGGTAAGTGGTCTCCCTCAGGGTTCTGTTTTGGTTCAGTTTCTATTTAACATATTTATAAATGAACTTGCAATAGGCATTGAACGCCATGTTTTAGTGTTTGCAAATGACACAAGACTTTGTAAAGTAATAACATGTGAGCAGGATATTACTTTGCTGCAGAGGGATTTAGATAGATTAGGGGACTGGGCACTAAAATGGCAGATGCAATTTAATGTAGAGAAATGCAAAGTTATGCACTTTGGGTCAAGAATGCCAAAGCAACTTACACTCTAAATGGTAGTGGATTAGGGATAACCACACACGAGAAGGATTTGGGAATTGTTATAGACAACAAATTAGGAAGCAATATGCAATGTCAATCTGCAGTTGCTAAGGCCAGTAAGGTTTTGTCATGTATAAATAGGGGCATAAATTCTCAGGATGAAAATATAATTTTGCCTCTTCATAAATCACTGTTAAGACCACACCTTGAATATGCTGTGCAATTTTGGGCACTTGTTCTAAAGAAGGATATCATGGCACTATAAAAAGTGCAGAGTTGAGCTACAAAATTGATCAAAGGAATGGAGCACTTTAGTTATGAAGAAAGGTTAAAAAAATTTAAATCTTTTTAGTTTGGAAAAATGGCGCCTCACAGGGAATATGAATATACAATTATTATACCTTATACAAATATATTTGGGACCAGTAAAAAAACCATTATCTCAAAATCTCTTCATAAACAGGGCTAAACATAGGCCATGAGGTCACGCATTTAGGTAGTAAGAAAGGAGATTTAATCTAAGGCAAAGAAAAGTTTTTTTTACAGTAAGAACTATAAGGTTATGGAATTATCTGCCCGAAGAGGTGATTTTATCAGAGTCCATATAGATGTTTAAACAGCAATTGGATAAATACTTCTGATAGTGAGGAATTTTCTCCATCAGGAATTTTCCCTTGCCATGATCTTTCTTATCAATTTGCAACTCTCTGTATTTCTCCTCATGTACTCAGACCAGCTGGTGAGGAGCCCAAATGAATGAGACAAGACAATGCAAGGTTCAAGGTGACTTCTGACATTTTAATAGGCTGCGTTACAGGTTATATTCAGCAGGAAACAGGGGTGGTCTTATGAGCATTATACAATAATGACATAATTCATCTATGTTATCTTAACATATATTATCCTATAGCTAGCTTGCAGGTGTAATGGGGGAGTACTCATTATAGTTAACTAGTTTAACTACACAGCTGAAATAAAAAGGTTACTGCGCACTCATAAAATAGATCTGTTACTATGCAGTTAGAATTACAGAAATAGAAAACAGGAAATAAGACCAACACTGAGGCAGGAAAGTTTATAGCTCCTTCTAGGGGTATATTCACTAAGCATTGTATATAGACAAAGTGTATTATTACCAACAGTTTCTCTCCTTCGTTCCCTCGTTAGTGAACTAGGGTATAAGATTACCAGTCCACTTGGTGATCTGGGGCCAGGTAAAAAACTCAGTGGCAAGAACTCATGTTTAAGGAAAAAACACATCTGAGGAAACCCTGAGTGGAGACCACGACCGTGTAGACATGTCATACCTCATGTTGTCACCACTTGCGACTTCAAAATACCTGCACATGTGAGTACACAGCTTGGGCATTGTGAGGAGACGGGAAACACTTCTTTATTATAGTTTGAAAAGGCTATTTATATATTAAAATCATGAGATCGATTATAATCTATCTTGAAATTTTGACAATAATCCCAACCTGCACCTTGCGTCCTATGTCTCCTAATCATGACCCCACTCCAACGGTAACGTCAAAACCAGTGATATCCACACTCAGTTCCTCAAAACATTTGAATCCATCCTTGGCACACTCAACATACATCAAAGACACACATACTACATCCATCCCTGGGTCAGCTAACACTTCCTCTCTCTCCGGCTAACTCTACAAAAATAAAAATAACAAAATAGTTGAATAGTTCAGCATAGTTCAGAAACATTGAAAAAAATAAGTCTTTGAAGGAGTATAAATAAAGCAGTTTAGACACCATACATTTTGTTCCATAAAATAGCTAAGGGTATCAAGATGGCTGACAACAAGACAATGTCAACTTCCACATAGTTCTTAGTTCTTCTTTTGTTTGCTAGATGTTCACCACAATGCTCTGTGCAACACCCCAATTGTTGAAAGGGTTATTACAGAACCAGCGGCATTAGACAGCACTGCACCTTCAGGACTTTCCAGGTTATTGCGTACAAAGGTGATGTCCTCATAAGTAGGCATCTCAGTTTTCTCGGCCTGCATGGATTTTGACCAAACAGATGTAATTGCAAAATAGTTAGTAGAGGGTTAGCCAGAGGAAATTGGTGAGCAGGTCCAAAGAATTGGGCGGCACAAACACTCCAGGACAGTCTCTGCAATCATACAAACACAATGATCAAAACGACATGAACAATTCCTAAAATTATGTATCTATTATTATCAATTAATCAATTACCTAAGCTTAAAATCTAGGTTTAAAGTCTAGAGACTAAAGTTAAAACCTTAACTGGGGTAACATGTACTTCTCTCAGCTTTGCTTACATTTCATGCAATCTGTCTATGAAATTTTACATAATTTCTATTTGGAATGCCTTTGTACGGATGAGAGAAGCACCCACTCTATATAAATGTTTGATTGGACAGGATGAGTACTAAAAACTTTTTCGAGCAAGTGACTAACTGACAAAGTCTCTCTCTCTCTATATATATATATATATATATATATATATATATATATATATATATATATATATATATATATATATATATATATATATATACACATATACATATATATACATATATATATAATCTTAACATATACATATGGGGATAATTCCTGACAAAACTCTGTTCCTAAATGTAAAACTTAATTTGATAATCCCAAATAATTCAACACTCTTGGATTAGCACCTAAAATGATATATAAAATGTTTAAAACATGAACCATCTAATTCAGAATGTATTACAAAATCCTTACTTGCCTTTGTTCCCTAGGGGTGCATACATCAACACTGAAAGCATAGCCTTCATACAGGGTTTGCAGTACTGATAGCCTGGGTCATGGGCGTAGAGCAGACATGCGGTTAGGTACTTTTCCATTGTCAGCACGTGTTACGGTACCCTCAGCATTAAATGTACAAACCGCCGTTTAGTGAATGCTCCCCGTTCGCAATAGTATAGGCTGCATGTGTATCTAGTACAATCATGCGAACCGCAAGCAAGGGAACACTGCAAACTCACGAACGGGATCCGTACGGGCACTTCACTCCATGAGCTCCAAACTCACGAATCGCCAATAGTAGCCGAACACAGATATCTCCCAAGCGGCTAATAATCCCATCCAGCAGTCTCTAGTCATCGGTAATAAATCCCCCCAATAACGAGACCAAGCTCTGCATTGAGGGTAAAACAAGAACTGGCTTTACTGTGGGCTACCTGCCCGTATTTATGCAGGTCTCCCACTTGGTGGACACTCCCCTAGGGGACCAAATGGGAGACTAATAACAGACAGACATATGGCAAGTTAGGATCCACAGACACAGAATATTCCCAGCATGCATTAATATGTCCTCCCCTCTGCCCTGGAGATAATTGAGAAGTAATTCAATGATCTCCAGGAGAAGGACAAATCACCATTTTAAATACAATATAGAAAAACACATAAAAATATATAACTTTGCTTTTGTCGAATGCTACCCATTCGTATCACATATCCCCAGATAGCCTGGATCTGAGTGCACATTATTGGCGAATAGCGCTCAGATCTCATACGCATAGTTCAATCGCCATGGAGTCAAAGTCTATTACAGTCCTTCGGTATGCGATTGACTCCATGGGAAGGCTATCTGGGGTAAGTCCATTCGTATGTTTAAACCTCCCGAATGGCCGGTGTTCGCATCCTTCTGTCGATTGAGAAGGGGAGGTCGACGGCTTCAGCGGTGTTCGGCAGAAAGAGTGTCCGTTTTCAGTTCCATGAAATATATGCTGAACACCGCTGGTCTTTTGCATGTTTTAAAATGGCAGCCGCCTCGTGGTCGACATACGAACGACGACCACCCGGTATTCGGTTCTTAATTGAGAAGTGTCTGCGGTTAACCACAACGTTCTAATTGGGATCAATAGGTTAACCAGCAGCACACTTCTCTTCTGGGTGGCCGTCTGTTCGGTAGTTTCATTCGGCGGAAAAAGTCAATTCACTGAACAGAGGCATATGAACAAGTAATTCCACGCGAAGGCAAAAACAGGCAAACAGATGAATCCAGCAACCAGTCTCTACACAGATGGATCTGTCACAGCAGTTTTGTAAATATGTTGAAAACACTAAGGCGTTGCAAATGTTAAAAAGCATATTGCATCTTGTACCTGCAAGGATGTGGTTGGGATATAATTCAAACTGAGTATCAAAAGTCTCTAACCACAAAAGATACATTTTATATCCTTATAAAAAAAACAAGTTTAACCCATTAACGTGTTCTTTGGGTGGCCTCTTCCTAAAATTTGGCTCCATGTGAAATTATTATATTATTTATTTATCCTCTTATGGGTCATTTTGCTGAAATATCTTCTAATTAAGGTTTCCTGCAAAATACTTTACTCAATTTACCAATACAAATATAATACAGTAGTCTAGTAGATTAGAATTGCCTCACTCATAAACGTCAGAACTTGCCTGATCTCTATTAAAAATACCATTTGATCATTACCCTATGATCAATGAGGCATACTAGATTAATCTTACTTTGTAAAAAACATATCCTATACATCTATCATTAAAAAAAAATACAAAAAAATCTTTTTTTTTAACAATCAATATGGATAAAAAAAAATTCTCTGATAAAAACAATGCAATGCACTTTTAAGTAGAGGTAATCCTGAGCTGGACAATACTCCCCTAATAGTACCCCTTTATGAGGGAGAGCCATCTCCTTGTCCTTCCAATCACTTTTCAGTTAAAAATCACTTTCAGGATTAGTCAATTTACAAAGGGAAACGGGGATCCACGATTTGAACAGCAGAAGTTTGTGGGGCCCCTTTCACGTGAGTTGAAAGCACTTTTCTTGCAAAGTCTCATATTATTAAATAATCTCCATAGCATGCAATGATTTTATTCTTGTCGGCTGTACAGCATTTTACCTGTTGTAAAAACACTAAAGGCTTGTGTTAATGACATGCAAATATTTTCCACTTTACTTTTTAAACTCATACACAACAGACATTAACACATAACATACCAATTCATTACAAACCATAGAACTCATACTAAGCAATTATTATAATAACACACATGTTGTCATCTCACAAAACAGAACACAACAGGCATAGTAGATACACATAGTGGATACCCAGCAGAGGTGCCAACAAAAAAAGCAAATTCATGGCCACGCAACTGAACCATAACCAATACAAAGTAAGTTATTAAAATAAGTAAAGAAATTTCACACTCTGTGTCCCTCAGAAGAAATACAGCAAGACAAAATGTAGGTTCCTATGCGTGTGATAGATTACAAAAGCAGTCTTAAATGAACACCTCCAAAACTCCATTCTCATACCTATGTATAATAAGCCTTTTGAACTATTTGACGTCTACGGAAGCAGACAACCAGCATTGAAGATAGATCACAAAACTCTGCAAATGAACAGGAAAGTTTAATAAAACAAGAAATCAACTATTGCAACCGCAACAATTAGCTACATTGTTGATCCGACCACAAAACAAAGCCTCTCAGAGCTGTTAGAACTGCACCAACTATTTTAAATGGTGGTATTTTAACACTTTTCATGCACTGAATTCTACCACCAGCCTTTGTCAAACTTTTGGGTAGTAATTTTTTTGTGTTTTTTACACACACATTCTACTTTAGGCATGAATTAACAGATCCTGTTATGTATCACTGCCAAACAACACCCCAATATGTGTTCAGAAACATCTCATGAGTACAGTGATATCACCCATGCATAGGTTTGCTGGGTTGTTTTGGGAGCTAAAAGGCCACAATCGAGTTTTTCAACTTGATATGTAGGTATGCTTGGCCTATCTTCAGTTTGGCATATTTTTGCATCCCCCAGTTAATGTTGACATCATGAAAGTATTCCAGGGTATTGTATATGGGGTGTTTTCACATTCTTCCCCCAACCATTGTGCTAAACGTCCAACGTGCATGGTGGTAATTTTTTAATTCTGCTTTTTATGCAGATGTCATCTGGTTTTGGCCAGCCAGTTATATGTTACTGGCAGAAAACGTTTTAACCAAATGTGCAGGTATCAAATGCACTTTTAGCAGCAATCTCTAAACTAACTCCTGCAAAAATAATCTACCTGGAGATTTGGGGGAAGGAAACTGACTAACTAAAATTTGCCGCTTTCAAAAGAAACGAAAATAATATTAAGGAACAAGTGTTACAAAATGTTTTGTGTGGTAGAGCTTAAAACATGTTCCAATACACAGAAAACAAAAGGAAATCAGTGCTAATTAACAAACAATATGTAGATAGGCAGCAACCCAAACGAAGGAGACCCCTCAAATCCTTCAATAGATGAGACAATACAAAGAGATGGGGTAGTTGGGGAAAAGTAAAATAATGTAAAATAGTCCAAAAGAGTCTCACTAGAGCAACACTGTTTACTATAGATGAGTATTTTTTACTATAGATGAGTAGTTGTTTCATCCTAGTGGATCCTAGTGTCCAAGGGTATTTGCATATGTGAAAGACAGAGAAGCAGAACATCCACTAGTGGGATACGTTTAAAATACAAAAGGTAAAATAGTAGTAGAAGGTAGAAAACTCACATTTAAAAGAGCTATGGCCAGCTCTGGTGTGAAGAGCGTACAACAGTATAACGGTATAGTCCCCGCTGCTGGGATGTGTAAAGGAAATGCATCTTTCAGCGCCGTCTGGTCATCCGAAGGGGAAATAAAAAGATGCAACAATAGTGCTCACAATCTGATAATATTTTATGAAGACTATCATATTGGGGGTGATCTCTGGGGTGACAGAAGATATTATCATTAAAATGTAAATATCTCAGCAGCAGCTCAAATCTTGCTCTAGACATGGTTTGGGAGCACACCAGACTAGAACAGATTGGGTTGGTGTTCCAGTAAGAGTGAATTGATGGCTTCCTTATAATCCCCATGAGCATTGTAGGAGCCCAGAATTTTTTAAGTTCAGGGAAATCTGTGGGATGCCAAGAATGCTCCCTGACTGCATAGCAACCTGGATTGGTATCAGTAAATTGGGTAGCATATAAATTAGTCTGGGAAACAATCTCCACGTAGATGGTATCCACCAAAAATAGGTCCATATATTGCATAGGGGAGAAGTTATCCACATTGACATTAATGCCTGCATTGGCTCTAAAAGGGGCGATGTTCAGCCCAGCTAACTATGGAGGTACCCAGTACTCCTCCACATTCGGCGTAGCAGCTTCTTTTTGCAGCCGGCTCACACACAGATGACATGTCACTAGACGTGTCGGAAAACTGACCTAGGTCAAAATCGGACGAAGTGTCTGACGCCAGGAAGGCATATGCCTCCTCCAAGCTGTACATGCACTGCATGTTTCACACTAACTGACTAAATGATCACTATACTAACACAATTTTAATTTTTTTTTTTTTACTAAAACAGGCTAAAACAGCAATCCCTAAACTAACTCCTGTTAAAAAAATCTAATGGAGATTTGGGGGAAAGAAACTGACTGACTAAAACAGACTAAAACAGCCTAAGACAGCCTAAGAGACTAAAACAGATTTTTAACACAAATTTAACCCTTGAGGGTGAAAAAAAATACAGACAGTACAAATGCACTGCTGTAACAGATTTGGCAGGGAAGGGGTTAAAATGAATTTTTATTTAAGTTGTGATACTTTTATAAAGCTCTGGAACAATTCTGGTAACACTGCTGAAACAAACTATCACGATCTCTGTCTCTCTCACCTCACAAAATGCTACAGAGAAGAGAGGGGCAGAGATCACTGCCAAAGTGAGTGTTTGTAACACCCACTTTGACAGCAGCCAATTGTGAGCCATCGAGGATCGCTCAAATGCCATAATTGGCTGTTACTATCTGCCTGGGATGCTGGGCAGATAGGAATAATGGGATTTCGGCGGAAGCGGTCTCTGCTCGCTGCTGCCGCCCATTTTCCATTATGATGGTTCATGGTCACCGGTCCTCAACAGTATTTTACTGATGACGGTCCTGAACCGTCAGTGGTCGCAAAGTGGTTAAAAAAGTATTTGTTTTGCAAAAACATAGTGTTTTATCTATAAGAATACAGCAAACACCACATTTCATAGAACTTTGCATAATATAATATTCATTGATTGTTAGTGAGGTTTTTATTCATAATTCATTTAGTTATGGTATGGCGAATTACAATGATATTGTAGAATTGCATGTTTTTCCTGCAAATATTTTAGACACATAATCTGAGCCCTCGGAAAATAAATCAACTGTCTTTCTATTTCCAATTACTTTTCAGGATCAAGTAATCTAAATCTCTGGCATGTTAGAATAGAATTAAGTTATTGAAATTCATTTTATCTTTTGTTTATTTCTGTTAAACATTCTCACAAAACCTGTAGGAGAATAAAATAAAACCAACCATAAAAAAAACCAACAGTCATTTAGAAAAAAACGTTAGTTAACATTGAATACCAATCAAAGGTTGCCTCTTTTTACAGAGGAGTGTGTATAACAAAAGTGCTCAAAAGAGTCAAAAAGTGATTTACAGGCAGCTCAATACACTAGTGTGGAAATATCCTCTATTCCACTGAATAAATTTAGTAGATATTGGTGCGGTTTAAGTGACAAGGACCTACACCTATAAGTGGAGCGCTCAAACACAGATAAATCTTACCAAAACGTAGTCTCATTCAATGGTAAAATATGGGGTACATGTCAACATAAAACACAGAAAATACAATATAGTGTAGACGGTACTAAAAAATGGCTTCACTGTGATTATAATAATATTGTGTTGAATATTACACTCACATTTCAAGGAGCCTGTATATAGAAAACACTGGCTCCGTATAAAGGCTTGTGTGCTGTTATGGTAGCACCACCCTCCTACTTCGGCTTGAAGAATTTCTCAGGAGTACGAAAAAAAAAGAGAAGAAAGCAAACCAATGTGTAGACTTATGGTTATAGATGGCACAGATATGTGTTCAATAAATGGGGTGCTCACCTGGTCCTGAGCCTACGAATCCCGGCTCTAGGTATGTGGATTTTGTGCCAGTTTGAATGGGGATGGCACTACCCCTGTGAGGATTCCTTGGAGGCTCCAAAAGGAACTTGGATGAGGTATTGAATAAAAATGGTGAATTTATTAGTTTAAAATAAACATAAAAACAAAGATGATAAAAGTCCTCAAATAAAAGTCCTTTAAAAATGGCCAATACGCGTTTCACTCTCAAATAGAGCTTCTTCAGTCAGCTGTAATGTTGGTCCTCTGAATCCTCCATTTTAAATGTCATCTGGGTCTTCCCCTTTAATGAGTTAAGTTCATTCTGTCCAATCAGATTCAATTTCACATAATGTGTGTGTATGTGTGTACCTTTAATAGGTTAATGATGTTGACGCCTTTATTTGTCTATTTTTTCATTGGTAGGCAGCATTGGTTGGCGGAAGTGCTTGTTTTCAACTGGGTGGTTGGCGGAAGTGACGTCATCTAATCATGTGATCGCCATCCAGCCAAGTTAAAAAAAAAAAAAAAAAAAAAGCAAATAGGGCTGCAGAATTGGAATGACAGTAAAATTGCATGATGTCAAATATTAAATTCCTAGTGATATAATATAAATGTTGGTGCATATAGACTAATATATTTACATTGTTAAAGGTGCATATAGTGCTGGGTTTTTTTTTTTTCCTTCTTTTTTCATTGGTGGGCAGCATTGGTTGGCGGAAGTACTTGTTTTCAACCAGGTGGTTGGCGGAAGTGACATCATCTAATCATGTGATCGCCATCCAGCCAAGAAAAAAAAAAAAAAGGCAAAAAGGGCTGCAGAATTGAAATGACAGTAAAATTGCATAATGTCAGATATTACATTCCCAGTGATAAAATATAATTTGTGGTGCATATAGACTAATATATTTACATTGTTAAAGGTGCATACAGTGCCGATGGTACATATATATTTATACATTAAAAAGGTGATATTACATACATATGTGTTGGAATAGATATCCTTATTGGGTATTTTCCCAAAAGGTGGTTAAATCAATATTCTTTAAGTGGTATTCACAATGTTTATAAGTTTGGGCATAAATAATATGCCACTGATTGAAAATGAATAAGAAAAATGTATAAAAGAAAAACAAGGGTACAAAAAGAGTAGAGTGGATTACAATGGATAAATTCCATTGAACCCCAAAAAAAGGGAGATACCCATTTAAATGAAATGGCAGAGTTCGAAGTCTATATTCAAACCCCGGGGCTTTAAAGTCCCGAGGTTGAATATCCACCTCATCTCACTCTGTCCCAGTAATTTATTAAGGTCGCCTCCCCGCCAATTCCCCTTAACCTTTTGTATACCCATAAAGAGTAATTGAGTGGGATCACTATTGTGGGCTAGGGTGAAGTGGTGTGATACACTGTGTCCTTCAAATTTTTTCTTTATATTTCTAGTGTGTTCCTCAATCCTAGTGTGCAAATTCCGTTTGGTGCGTCCCACATATTTTAAACCGCAAGGACATTCCAATAAATATATTACGTTGTTTGAGTAACAAGTTATAAGTTCTTTAATAGGGAATTCCTCATCGTTATTGCAGTTCTTAAAAGTCTTAATATGTCTCTTTTTATTGTTGGTGTTCCTACACGCAAGACAAGTACCACATCCGTAAAAACCCTTTCCTTTATTTAGGAAGGTAGTAGTTTTAATTTTTTTAATGTGGTTCTTTACCAAAAGTCGGTTTAAATTAGCTGCACCCCTAAATATTATCTTGGGTTTTGGTGGTAGAATCTGGGATAGGGCATGGTCCTGAAGTAAAATAGGCCAATGTTTATTTAGGATTTTCCTTAATGCCTTATTGTTATGGCTGTAATTACATACAATAGGTAAATTGACCTCACATTCATTTTGTGTTTTGTTTTTTTCTTGTAATAAAGTGCTCTGTGAAATTTTTAAAACTTGTGTATAAGTGTCGTTGAGGGTCTCCTTTTTATAGCCCTTATCTAACAAGTCGGTAATTAATTTGTCTGCTTGTTCCTTGAAGGTGTCATTGTCCGTGCAATTTCTTTTTATACGTATAAATTGTGATTTAGGTACACTATTTAGCCAAGGGGAAAAGTGACAGCTTGAGGTGTGGATAAAGCTGTTCACATCTACATCTTTAAAATGTGTCTTGGTCTTGATCTTTTCATCATCAATAAAAATATCCAAATCTAAAAATGTAACCGTGTGTTTACTAAAATTTGTTGATAAAATAATGCCCCATTCATTATTATTTAATTGATTTAAAAAACTTTGTAGCGTATCTTCTGTGCCCTTCCAAATAAAAAACAGGTCATCTATGTAACGGCGATAGGTCACCAGGCCCTCTACCCAGCCCTCATTAAGTTGTAAGTGTTGGCGCTCCCAGTCTGCCATGAACAGGTTGGCGTAGCTGGGTGCGAACCTGGTGCCCATCGCCGTCCCAGATGCCTGTAAGTAAAAAGTGTCATCGTACCAAAAATAATTACTGGTTAAAATTAATTGTATCCCTTCAATGTATAAATATATATGTACCATCGGCACTGTATGCACCTTTAACAATGTAAATATATTAGTCTATATGCACCACAAATTATATTTTATCACTGGGAATGTAATATCTGACATTATGCAATTTTACTGTCATTTCAATTCTGCAGCCCTATTTGCTTTTTGCAGCATTTTTTTAATTTTTTTTTTTTTTTACTTGGCTGGATGGCGATCACATGATTAGATGACGTCACTTCCGCCAACCACCCGGTTGAAAACAAGCACTTCCGCCAACCAATGCTGCCCACCAATGAAAAAACACCGGCACTGTATGCACCTTTAACAATGTAAATATATTAGTCTATATGCACCACCATTTATATTATATCACTAGGAATTTAATATTTGACATTATGCAATTTTACTGTCATTCCAATTCTGCAGCCCTATTTGCTTTTTGCAGCTTTTTTTTTTTTTTTTGGACTTGGCTGGATGGCGATCACATGATTAGATGACGTCACTTCCGCCAACCACCCGGTTGAAAACAAGCACTTCCGCCAACCAATGCTGCCCACCAATGGGAAAAAAAATAGACAAATAAAGGCGTCAACATCATTAACCTATTAAAGGTACACACACACACACATATTATGTGAAATTGAATCTGATTGGACAGAATGAACTTAACTCATTAAAGGGGAAGACCCAGATGACATTTAAAATGGAGGATTCAGAGGACCAACATTACAGCTGACTGAAGAAGCTCTATTTGAGAGTGAAACGCGTATTGGCCATTTTTAATGGACTTTTATTTGAGGACTTTTATCATCTTTGTTTTTATGTTTATTTTAAACTAATAAATTCACCATTTTTATTCAATACCTCATCCAAGTTCCTTTTGGAGCCTCCAAGGAATCCTCACAGGGGTAGTGCCATCCCCATTCAAACTGGCACAAAATCCACATACCTAGAGCCGGGATTCGTAGACTCAGGACCAGGTGAGCACCCCATTTATTGAACACATATCTGTGCCATCTATCACCATAAGTCTACACATTGGTTTGCTTTCTTCTCTTTTTTTCGTGTTCCTGAGAAATTCTTCAAGCCGAAGTAGTAGGGTGGTGCTACCATAACAGCACACAAGCCTTTATACGGAGCCAGTGTTTTCTATATACAGGCTCCTTGAAATGTGAGTGTAATATTCAACACAATATTATTATAATCACTGTGAAGCCATTTTTTAGTACCGTCTACACTATATTGTATTTTCTGTGTTTTATGTTGACATGTACCCCATATTTTACCATTGAATGAGACTACGTTTTGGTAAGATTTATCTGTGTTTGAGCGCTCCACTTATAGGTGTAGGTCCTTGTTAGTTAACATTGTTGATATTGACAGGCATGCACCCGTAATTTCACATTAACATTAATCCTTGATATAATTTGTTTATAAACATCTGTTTAGACTGTCACCAATGCCATATATTTTTTGTAACCATAGCAAAGAAAAATGTCTGAGCATCTCCTGCTCAGAAATTGTTTTAAAATTTACACTGATTTCTAAAATATACTTTAACATGTGTACTATAACTGAAAAGGTTTTTTTATATCTCTAATTTGGCCTTAATTTTGGAAAATATGGTTGTTTTTTTAATATATATATATATATATATATATATATATATATACACACACACACACACACACAGTATATATAATTTTATCTTTATTTGCATTTTGGACTAAAGAAAGGGAGTGTAGAAAGGAATAAGGGAAGGTTTAGACCAGTGATGGCGAACCTATGGCACGCCGGGCCCTCTCTGTGGGCACGCAGCCATAGGTCGCAGGTCGGCATTAATGCAGAATAGGCACCCCCCACAAACAGCACCCCCCACACACACACACACACCGCACCCTTCCACACACACAGAACCTCACCCCACACACAGTCCCCCCCTCCTTTACCAAAGGTAAGAAGAAGGGGGCGGTACAGATTGTATTAATATATTTGCAGCAGTACCCCCCCACAAACACAGC